>CM029022.1:146485945-147070945 GCA_016801055.1 Panax notoginseng | reverse complement strand
TGGTACTATGACTTATAATAGCATGCAAGCATGTGCAAGGGATATATATAGATATATGAACCTAATGTGGGCATGTTTTAATAAATTTGCATGATTAACGAAAGCATATGGTTTAGATGGAAATTTGGACGTTAAGTTTTGAAAACAAACTATGTTAGAGATCATGCAAACCTAGTAAGCTACACATGACTGATTTTACACATAGATGAGCATGTTATAGTGTACATAGTCCCTTGATCATGACCAAACTTGTTAAGCCTTGTGTTAGAGATGCTTTCAAGGAAAGGCTTAGCCTAGTGAGCTAACATGCATGATTGCTACATAGTTTGTATTCTGACCTTGCAAGCATGTTAACATAACTCGACTACATATGTTTAGAGTTTTGAAGTGGTCTTATGTATGTTAGATTGCATTGTTCAAGTTTAAAGCGGTTTCAAAAGCAAACTTGAACATACTTTCAAAAATCTAGTTACATCACATGGACATCTAGATTCTAAAGGATTTATAAGTCATGTTATGTCTATAATATCCCTAGATATGATTTATATGTGCTATATTGCATCATTTATGAAAATGATTTCAAAGGCAACCTCGAGCATGTTTTTGAACTTAAGTTGCATTATACGAGTATTTAGATTTTTAAAGGCTCGAGATGTCATGTTATGTTTCATTATGTCTTTAAACATAAGTTGTGTATGTTAAACATAATGGAAGCAAACCAAGCATGAGGTTAAAGCGTGTTTTAAAGTGTTAAACGATGCTAGCTATGAGTAAAATATATGAATATGTATGGGTATGTGGAGTACAGATTTTGTGACCTCTTTATGAGAACATAAGGCTAATTAGTACACCTAGTGATTTCATAACCCTAATTGGTTTTGATTTCGTGAAAATCCTAAACTAAAGTCTCTAACATATAAGGTTGAACTTGAAGTGGTCATACAAGTATGTAAAGACCTCTAACGTGTATGCATGTTAAGTGTAAGTGTCTAAGTGTATTAAAGTATGGACTGAAAACAGGAAGTGCAAAGCTCAGTCTTGGACTGGCCAGGGGACAGCGCAACTGCGCCGTCCCTAAGCCTGGACAGGGCGCAGCTGCGCCAGTTTGCAGTTTGGAATAGGTTCTGTTTTGGATCTGATGTTTGAAGCATGCTTATATGATTACTTTAACTTGTAATATATGACCAATATGCTATGTAAGGTGTTAAGAAGCATGCTATGTGTTAGATACGAATGTTAATTATGATTTTCAAAAGTTAAGTCCACAGGAATACTTTCAAGTTATAAAGCAACGTTACGTTGTTTGGATTTGTAATGTCTTACAAACTGAAAATATATAGTATAGGCGATGTTGTATGAAGTTACAACTAAGTTAGACGTTATGTGTACGTTTGAACTTACCTATACGAGTTTTAAATATGTCGATCACGTAGCGAGTCAAGTGTGTGATAGAGATATACGGATGTTGATGTCATGTCCGAATGGTTAAGGTATACCTATAAGGACCTAGCTATTCCGAGAATGTGATGAGAAAGTGAAGTGTAGGTTTTAAGAACCAAGATAGAAAACAATGTAATATTTATTATTATATTGAGAATGTATGGAAGTGTATAACTAATGAGTGTGATCTCTATGATTAATATAATTGTGTAGGGATACACGAAGTGCAATTAGCGATACGCAGTTAAGTTGTAGTTGATAAACTACGAATCAGGCAAGTCTTTCAGTTCTTATTTGATATATGAATTCTATAACTGTTAGTGAGTTATATTATGCTATGCAAATGTTGATATATATGAAATGCATATGAGATATGTATGAAATGTGAAAGTTGATCTATGATGATATGTTGTGATATAAATCTCTATGTCTATTATGTGAGAAGTAACATGCGTAGTAAATATTAATGGATTATGAATGCATGTGTTGAGTATGCTATTATATGCTATGTGCTGCATGAAAACTGTTAGAATTGTTGGGCTGTCGAGCTCACCCTTGCAAATAACCACTTTTGCAGGTTAAGGACACACGGTAAAGGTTACGTGCTACCTGATTGATATAGTTCAATCACATCAAAGGAAATTGATTTGTTTAATTAAATATATGCTCTTGAACCATGTTTAAGTTCTAATAGATATATTTGATAGTAATTTACAATGTATAAAATATGTTAGCTTGTAAAGTTGTACTGGGCAGTACATAGAGATATTCGAATCGGGATGTAAAAATTTATACAGTAATTCGAATATACTGAATCATAAAATAAATTGATTCAGGAATTTGTAATTGATTCAAGTTAAGATCAATAAAAGATTATTTTTCAAAGGAGATTGAAAAAGTTTAAATTATTCCGCATATTTATATAACATCGAATGTGATATAAAACAGGAATAGTAAATGACCAAGTTGTGAAACTTATAAAAGTTTGGGGTCATTGTGCAGATCCTGAAAATGGAATGAATTTATATTCTAAATTGTAATAAACTAAGTTATATTCATTAAGTTATGAATGAAAAATATAAATCGTTGACGATAGTAGTATCGTGGCGGACCGGATTCGTGGTTCGAAGGAACCAGGATTTGGAGGCTTCACAGGACACGTGTCAAATTACAATATTAAATATCACGTCAGACCTGCCACGTAGGCGCCACGTCGGTCAACGCACATGTGGCGCCTGGGGGTTCAAAGTCCAAATTTTTGAATAGAAAGGGGCACAGTTTGCGTTGACCGGAAGAAAGGGGCTCAATACCCAAATATCAGAAAAGTTCAGTGGTCGACTTTGCATTTAACCCGACATTTATCATGGGACAAATGTAGTATAATTTTTATCAACTATTACAATTTTATAGAAGAAGCTTTTTAAGTTTACTATATAATTGATAAACAAAAATAAAGAATATAAGTGAATTATATTAGATTTTACTATACAAAACAAATTAGATGGAGACCTTGAGACCGAAAATGAATAAGTTAAGGTTTTACATAAATGACATAGATTTGATCAGTATATAGTAATAGAAGGTTAAACTAATTGCATCTGGCTTCAAAAGGCTCTGCTTGTGATGGTTCAGCTAATGGCTCTGCTTGGTTTTGCTGAGCTAGCCACAGCCCTTAGCCAAGCCGAACAAACCGGTTTACTAAATATTCAAGCCAAGCCATTTGTTGGAAAAAAATAAAAAATCCAAGCTGTGCAGCTTGGTTTAGTTTATGACTTGCACCTCTGCTTATATCAATACTTCATCAAACAAGAATGAGGAACCTTCAGAACTAGCGAGTTCAGGTCATCCTTGTCAAATGGGTATCTAATATATTCCATTGGTCCCTAACTACCAAATCTTTTTAAAAGGACTGAATGAAGGAAATACATATTAGTGTTTAGATACCTTGCCAAATGTGCAGAAAATGCACGAGCAAATGCATCACCCCTTCTTTTGGCATCGTCAGTTCCCCCTTCGCTTGCCACTGCCTGCACATATTACAACAAGATGTCACTGTTATTATCCAATGAAGCATGCCAATTGAAACAAAAGACGAAAGCGTTAATATTCATAATATATGCCTTTATAAGCAATATGAGCCGAAATAGGTTAATGAAAATAAATATTATCCCCACAGTGATCAGGTGCTTCAAGCGATAAGGATCACATAAAACCTGCTATCATAAGTTCCCAAAGTAGATGTTCAAAAAAGAGAATTAACTCTGGATTGGGATGCGTTGGGGACGGAGAATAAGAGAGAAAGCATCTGCAATACTTTTTAACAGATTATTTAATATTAATGTTCAGGTACTTCAGGATTAACCTTATCAACAAGGTCTGGTAAATGTGCAGACAGCACAGTGAACCAATAGCTGCAGCAAAATGCATATAGAATATAAGCAAAGATAGCATTGTTATTATTTTCTTTGTAATAGTAACTCAGTTTTCCCCAAACTTCGAGCAAATTAATGTGACTCACTCTAGCTCCCCACAATCTGAGAGATCTATAGTGTTAGGTTCGTATCTGTAAAAAAAGGAAATAGATGAAATCATTGTGCCAAGAAGTTCAGCTGCAAGGGAGGATATTAATAACTTAATTACGATAATAAATAAGACTATAAACAGTTATCATTCCTTTTCTTTATGAGGCTGCATGGAATTTGATAATTTCAGTACAACCACTTAAGATAGGGAAAAGGAAGTTATAAGGAAGAAGGGGAATGACACATCAATGTAAACTAAAAAAAAAGAAGCAGAATGTCATGTTAATTTGAAAAGTAAATTACCGATATACAAGCCAAGCCTCTATGGTAATTACCAAACAACACGACAGCTATTTTCATAAAAATAGTAGAATCAACCACTAAAAAGGAAATTAAGCAAACAAATGAACAACATATAATAAGCAGCAATAGTTTGCATACGTTTTCAAGTCAGCCAACAACGGAAACACCTCCAATGTGGGTACAAGATGGAGAACACCAACATTTAAATTACTTGCATCTGATCGTAGGCTACCTCCTTTTGATGATGGAACTTCAAAGCCACCAAGACCAGTGGTTCCTGGTGGAGCCATTGGAACAGGAGCAGTGATTTCAGTTCCCTTCCGTACAAACTTTTCCATTCATGATATCTGCAAATTGATCCACAATGGCTTTTATAAACCAGCACCAGAACTTAAGCATATATACAAAAAATGGTATCCAGCAAAACAAAGTTAAGAGGCAGAAACTATTAGCTTGAGATTGGATAAACTGTAATTATTTTGAGAAAATATGTTCAATCTCAAGCTAAACTGCAATTTTTTCGAGAGAATATGTTCATGTGAAATTGATCTTTAGAACGTCACCCAACCTCCGAGTGCAGTTGACAAGATCAAATGCATCATCTCTTTCCAACGTTTTTAGAACATATATATAAAATGGAACCACGGAAGATCACTAATGGAAAGAGGACAGTCCAGACTCCAGACACTGCTCCAGGATTGTTTGACGGAGTTGTTTCCTTTATTTATTTATATAATATTATAACTATTATTATTATCAATAGTTTTAATAAGAATGGAGTATTAACTAGTTCAGTATCTTGATTCTGCTTGTATTTTTATTAAAAGTCAGACCAGCACTACATTAGTTTCTCAACTCACCTTTAGACCATAGCAATTTATAGGCTTCTTATATGTATAACCTGTATATATTATAAAAATTATTTCTTAATGCTTATGTGAATGAATTTGTAAATTGAGGATCTCATATGATAGATCATGGTGTTTTTGCCAACTTCAGGTATGGAGAAAAAGGGTGAGACAACTAGTAGGGCGAATAATAGGAGGGGAAAAACAAGACCAAAAGTGCACTAAAAAAGGGTAGCCTTCCCATCTCTACACAAGTCAGTCACATAGGAACCCCTAAAGGCCCTCATAGCACAAGTCCAAATGGAAACAAGAAAAATAATACTCACTCAATAACTTAAAAAGATAAGTAGCTTCCTCAAAACAGTCTTAGCATTATAAAACTTGAATGTAAACACACTTCTGTAAATGTTGGCATTCTTCTTACTTCCAAATCTTTGAAATCAAGTTAACAACAAATCTTCCACCGAAGTAGGACACAACCACTCCTCTCCTAATATTCCAAAGAGAGAGGCCCCGAAGCAACAAAACATAGTTTTGTTGTCCAGATCAGCAACTTATCACACACTCTAAAAAAATGTCGAAATTAATGTGGGACTGAGGCAGTTCTATTTTTCTGCAAATTTATTCAGATCAACAACTAATCATTAATTTAACCAGTGTAGCTCTTACCTTATCAGTTAAAGAAGGTTAGTATTTGTAAAAAGCACATATTCAGATGTTTCATTCAGTTAAATAATGAAAAAGTTTTAATTATTTAGCATTCAACATTCAACATTCAACGTTCAAAAACAGCTTTTAGTGGCGCCGCATTCAGCGATTAGCCGATTAATGCTTAAAAACAAATTGGACCTATACCTATTTAGTACAGACTAAAATTTGATAATCCTTATATTGTACTTGCCTTCTCATTCAGATCCCCTAGCGGTGGACCATGAATCCTTCCTCCAATATATGGTGCACCCATTGGGAATCTCTCCACCAACTGATGAACCATCAAGTCATCCAGACCATGCTTTTCATAGCTCATAAATGCACCTAAAGCTCCCAAAAATCCTTCATGCCGTAAGAACATTGCTTTTGCCTCACCTTTTGACCTAGACGAAGAATATAGAGAAAATTATGTCAAATGAAATTATTTTTAAAGGATATAAAACTACTGAGATATATATAGAAAGAATTGATCAGATAATCAGATGAATGAAAGAATAAAATATAACAGGACAGATTTGACTGATATGCATCCATCTACAGTTTATCATAATAATGAAAATAATAACATAAAGAAAACCAAAAGAACTCCTACACTAGCCATAACGAAATTATAATCATTACCAAAATTGAACTGCAAATGAGATTGTGTCCATAGTGTAAGCATGGCCCCTAATAAAAAATCCTCCAAAAAATATCCGCTTAAGCCCAAATCTCAGCGCATTTAGATAAGCTACCTACAAAAGAAAGGAACTACTTGAGATGCATAGGAATCAATCAACTGGAAGTACTTTGTCAATAATTTTAATTATCAGAGATGGAAAAGTTGAACACAATTAAATGAAGAAACAAAGTAAGGTTGTAACAAGATTGAATAAAAAATTATCTTTGGTATGCCTCGAGATTTCATGGGATCCAGATCAATGAATAAATCTGCAACATTTTCTTTCATTTTAAAATTGATATGGTTAGGTTTTTCCGATAGAAAACACACACATGCACAAATTATTTCACAGTAGAGAAAAATGCAATTTCCCATAAGTGAATTCCATTGTTATATTCTGACTACACTATATTGACTCAGAGCCGGCCTTGGCCCAGGGTGACCAGGGCTACAGCCCTGGGCCCAAAGCTGAAGGGGGCCCAAAATTTACTAATATAGAAGCTAATACCCACAGCCCATATAACAATTAATCTTCTCGGCTTCTCCTCAAAACCGAACAGTCGGAACAAAAGCCAAAAGGTTTCAGCTTCCCACCGCCTAGAAGCTGTCGACAGAGCCAATAATTTCTGCTTCTTGTTACAACTCATCAAATAGATTCTGCCTCTTGTCTTGCAACCCATCGAACAGGTTCTAAGTGGGTTTCAAATAATCAAATTTGATTCTGCTTCTTGCTGTCTGAGGTATGTTTTGTAGATTGTGTATTTGTGTGTTAATATTATGTGGGCTTTGGCTTTTGGGTTTTTTCTGTTGAATCAAAATTAGTCAATAATTAAAATGCATATCAAGCAGGAGTATTTTGCCCATTAAACACTCATGTGATATGTACATTACTGACTAATTTTAAACTAAATTGGTCAAATAGGAACGAGTCTGTCCAAATCAGTTGATCGGTTATACAAACAAGAAGATAATTTTCTAGAATATATTTTATATAACAAATTAATAAATTATCTCCTCTTTCACTTGGTTGGAAAAGCACAGAATTGAATAAAAATAGTTAATAGAAAAATTAAGGAAAATAGAAAAATTATCCTTAAATTTATGTTTTATGGTTGTAATTGATTCTTTGCTTTTCCAACCAACCGGAGGGGAAGAGGAGAATTAAAAAAAAATCCTCTGCTGTTCTTCCAACGGATAGAGGATAGGAGTGATTTTTTTTCCCTGTATTTTGACTGAGGGAATTTTAGGTGAATTGGGAAGAAATACTCTTTGATATAAGAGTAATTGAGGTGAAAAAAATAGTAGTTTCTATAAGGGCAAATTGGGCATATATAAAATGAATTGATGAAGTAGATGGAGACCATTGTAGAAAATAATCTTGATATAAATGTGTGTTTAATCATATCTGTGATTCTGCTTCTATATGCTTTGTAGACTGTGTATTTGTGTGTTAATATTATGTGGGTTTTGGGTTTTTTATTGTAGAATTGAGAATGAAATATGGTGTATATATATAACACCATATTTGATTCAACACACATATAACATATCTGTGTTAACTTTTTCTTATTTATTATTTGATTCAACAGAAAACGTGGTTGAAATTCTTGTTCTTTATAATTTGAAGTTTCAAGTGGAAGAAAATATACTCAAAATCCAGGTTTTTTCTGTGTTAGTTTCCTTTTTTAATGCAATGATTACAATCCGGAATACTCTTTTTCCTTCGTTTGGGGTTTTGTCCCATTGGGTTTTTCCCAAACAAGGTTTTAATGAGGCTCCAAAGTGTTCTTCTTTATCTTTTGTAAATTCTTATAATTTTAATAAAATTAATTAGTTGATAATTTATTTATTTTTTTGTTTAATTTGTATTAAGGGACACACTTGAGAAAATTCGCCATCGGCCTTAGAAAATTCAGGACCGACTCTGTATTGACTTCACGAGTGAGTAGAGGTGGCAAACGGGCGGGCGAGACCCGGGCCGGGCCAAAAAGTCCCGGATTTTGGCGGGCTGAAAATATTAGGCCCGTGGCCCGGATTGGGCCGGCCCAGCCCGCGGGCTTCTTCCCCTATTTTTTTTTTTAAAAAAAATCGCTACACCAAAAATAGTAATAATAATAAATATTAAAAGTAATAAAATAATTTATAATAAACAATAATTCTAATTACCTACATTAACTACATATCTCAATCAATTAAAATTTTAATAGTATTATAAATTACTTTCAAAGTATATAATCAAATTTGATTTTTTAAAATTATACTTTAAAATTAATATAATTTATTTAACTTCAAAAAATGCATTCATGACTCCACAAATATTGTTCCAAGAGATATCTAATTAATTTTCAAGATTTACACGGTTGGAACTTGGAGATGCCAAGATTTTAGCAATTTGAATATTTAAATTGATTTTCATGAGATTTGCATGACATGATTTTAGGCATTACCCAATATCTCATTATTAACAGCCACATCAAGTAAGAAATTTCAAACTACAATTATTATTTTTACTACATCTATAATAATTAAAAATATATTTTTATATTGAAGATTGCATTAAAAATAAATAGTTGTTGTAGCTCAGTTGGTGTGAACTCTTATTTATTTACTTACAAGTCTTGTGTTCAAGTCTCATAACCCACAAGTAGCAACATTTTGTTTAAAAAAAAAAAAAAATTCACGGGCGGCGGGCCGGGCTTTCACGGGCCGGGCCAAAACGGCCCAGATTTTATGGGTTGAAAAATGACGGCCCAAAGCCCAGCCCGTGGCCCGCGGGCCTGGGCCATCTTTGCCAGGTTTATGAGTGAGGTTGCCCTGTTTTATATAAAAAACTTTGCGATGCAAGCAAGCCCGCCAAACATGGTTGGACCAATATAAAGACTTTTGAAGGCCATGCTAAAGAGTCCAACAAGGAGACCTTTCTAGAATCTAATTTAATTTATTTGACTTTATGATTTTAGTAGTTATGATATTAGAGACATAGTTGTTTTAGGAAGTAATCCCCCTTTTGAAGGGAGACAAAAAAAGTTTTGAGCTTATATTTGAGTGTTTCTCCCCCCCCCCCCCGCGGGGCATGAATCTTCCTCTCTTTTTCCCAATTCTTTCACAATTCACCCTACAATTCTAAACCCTAAATCAGTCCCCATCACTTCGCTTCAGTGTTTTAAGTTTCAATCATTTTTGTTCAATCCACAAACTCCATAATAGGGCAAAAGTATTGACACATGGTCACCCAGAAAATAATTTTGAAAACAAAAAATCATGGCAATTATATTGACAGTAACAAAAAAAATCAATGAGAAACTCAATATCATGTTATCAATTCAAGTGCTACTATATAAAATTAAGAAGTTGAACACCAAAAAACAGTACATTGCAACCATACCAAATGGAGGTTGAAATTCAAACACTTCTGAAACCTAAATGTTGATTCAAAGAAACAACTTGTGGGTGTCGGTCCATTTCATGACAAAAATCTTGTGTTGATGCAACTAACCTGACCAATATTATATGAAATCATTCGCAACAGAGATAGAGAAATGTCTTCTGGTCTGTAGTCTTCAAGCTCCTTGTTTTCGGATATTGTTTTGCCAAAACTAGAGGCAATTGTTGATGCCGAGAGACCAATCTGAAGCATTGAAAAATTAAATGTACTTATGCACTTGACAGAGTTGTAAAAGAAAATTTCAAGATACATAAAGAAATTACCTCCTTACTTTTTCAAGATACATAAGATGTGTAAATGTTAAGAGATGGAAGTAAATCAAAAATTAGATATGTTATAGAAGGGTACCTTTGAGTAATCCATACCACCAAAAATGTCACCGACTAGCATGTCTATGGTTCTATTATCCCCTCGTTGACTCAGCTCCAGTAAGTCGTCAAAACTGAAATCAAATGAAATGAAACACTAGCAAATTCAAGCAGCAGAAAAGGAGATTGAGGAGTCGTACGAAGTTGACAAAGGATCAACAGA
This sequence comes from Panax notoginseng, assembly GCA_016801055.1. Lineage (NCBI taxonomy): Eukaryota > Viridiplantae > Streptophyta > Magnoliopsida > Apiales > Araliaceae > Panax > Panax notoginseng. Next base: position 147,060,484 of record CM029022.1, on the reverse strand, counting down.
CCTCTTGCACTTAGTCAACAGCTTTCCCAACCCCCAATAAGTACCACCACCTACATTTGTTCCACTAACACGCTGAAATTTCCCATCCCCATCAACCTATCTCAATGAAACATTGAAATCTTTAATCATAACCATGCCAAATCAACTTCTAAATAGGATCTCCTCTCCCACCATACCTATACAAAATGCAAAAACTCAACCAACAAACAAGTACCTTGATCATACTAACACCAGATCCGATATTCACTAGAAGATAAGGGAACATATCATTGTGGTCAATTTGCACGAACTCTTTATGACCTTCCATGTGTGTGAAAGCTTCATGACGAATAGCCTACTCAAGGCAAGGTTAGTACTTTAAAAGTTTAGTAATAGAAGAAGGCTCAGCTGAGACATAATATGCTCGGAAGGTTACATATTCAAGTTTAATTGAAGTAACTAAAATTTCTAAAGATTTCAATCCAGTAAATAAGAATATTGATATAATTTGGATTACAGCAGCAAATTCCATAAAACTTTATGGCGAAACATTACGAGGACACGGTATCACCATTATCCTCATTACTTAAGAGCTTCTATTATGGCTCAAACTTCATATTACTTCCCACAGAGAGACTTTAAAATTGAAAGTACCATACCAGTGAAAGAGATTTACCATATCTGAGCTTTATCCCTCTTTTTAGGACATGTAAAACTAAACAAATTAATGTTCAGACTACCCTGCTTCAACCACCTATATCATCCTTTATTCCAATGTCAGAATTCAGTAAATTCTACTTAGAAGATTCTTAGTGAAGCATATGTCTTTGCATAAATTATTCTTATTTATCAATGTCCATGCAAAATCCCAACATATGCATCCACATATTCTGAGGCTTTGTGCAAACACACCTCATGACACAGATCTTGATGTCCAATAAGTATGTGGAAAATTAATTCAAAAGTAAAATTCCACAATCAATTAACACCATCAACACAGTTACTCTCAGAAATGATAGAGTGATTAACCAAATTTTACTCCACGAAATAGAGAAAGAAGAGGGGGGGGGGGGAAGTAAAACTTGAATTTCCACTTTGATTATATGAAAAGTCAAAATTAGGCATTACTACTTAGCAAAAAAAATAATTATGCATTACGTGCAGGAATTAAAACATACCAGGAAAAGAAGAAAATAAAGTATGTAATAGGAATTCACATCGAACCTTGAGCAAAAAATTTGCACCAGCCACAAGACAATCCATCTCATCTTCTTTGTCTATACTAACACCAAGCTTTTCTTTAAAGAGGTCTGCAAACTTGTATGCCCCACCACCTGTAGCCTTCTCACAAATTCTAAGTAATTAATACACATGCATCAAGAGTGCACAAAATTCCACGCTAGGGACTTGTCAGAAAGAAATATTCCATGAACGGTAACCAAACAGCAATAAGTGAGCATCATACTTATAAAAAAAATACATGAAAATGTCCTACATCAACATTTAGTATACACATAAAGGTCAGATAATTAGGCTGGGTACAGGCTAGATCCAAAACCGAGCCATGTGGAATTTACTATCTACCTATCATAGGAAATTATCACTAATATTTCAAGTGAAAATAACAAAAGAGATTGTATGGTGGCAGCAAACTTCTTTTCTAAACTTCAGAAAGAAAGGGAAAACGAAAATATTTCTATAAATTCAGTTAATCATGAAGTTTTCAGACTCTAGTTCATTTCTTGTTCTTTTTTTGAGTAAAGGAAAGACGGAATAAAATATTTTTATTGATGGAAGTGACAACATAGAAGACTGAAGACAAGGCTGAATTAAGCTTAATGTACTCCATCCCATGCGGAAAATTTATTACAGATTCTCACTAAAGTGATATAAGTGTATGACATACCCTGTCAATGTAAGACTGTCGACCTAACAGAATAGAGGATCACTAGTCCTATTGCATAAGACATGGTGGGGGAAATGGGACAAGCAGTGAGTTCTGTTTTAAGAGCAGTAACAGAAAGAAGTCATTTACCAAAAACAATCATTAAACTGCAGCGTAATTAGGCCTGAAATTTAATACATAAATGGTCCATCCAAGGGAGCACAAACTAAAGCAAAAGGGCATCAATTCATAACTATTTTTTGTTATTAAATGAATTATTTTCGCTAATAACCAATTGACTTGTTTTTCCATATGACAAATGTAAAAAAAAAATAGATTTACCAAGTTTTATTGTCAAAACTTGTATGTTGCTTACACAATGAAAATACATGCTTACCTTGATTACAGCATTGCCATTGTTTTGGACCTCAGAATGCCAGCTATCTGAATCTATCCCTGTCCATGAGAATGATAAGACTGAAGATTAGAAATTCAGCACTGCAAATAATTATTAAATTTACTACAAAGATCACTGAAACAACTTCTAATTATATAAAAATCTAAAAATGTTATACGGCAGGGGCAATAGGGAAATAGCAAAAGGAAAAGAATTTTACCACCACGATGAAGTTGCTTTGAAGTTGCTTTGAATGAATAAAATCTAAACACTCATTTATTTTGTGTGTCTCAAACTTAACGAAATGAAGCCTCCCTCCAAGAATAGGATAGCTCCTCCTATTACCGCTGGAAACACCAAATCTCTCTTTGACGGACCTATTCCTCCTATAATTGATTAAAGAATCCTCGTGTCTTGAAAAATAAACCAGCTTAATAAGAGATCCTGTCGCAAAACATCAAAGAAAGAGCAAAATATTTATTACCAAGTAGAAGGCTGCCAATTAAATATAGTGTGCATCAAAGAAAGAACAAAATATTTATTACCAAGTAGAAGGCTGCCAATTAAATTTAGTCACACGTGGTCAATTTGAAAATTTTAAAGGACAGATAGTAGCCATAATTGTATGTAGAAAAAAAATTATGGCAATAATGATGTCTACAATCAGAAGTGGAATTTGACATCATCATAATCAACAATCCTCATGAAACCTAATTTATAAGAAAACGATCCTCATGTATAATTGTTGGTAAATTAGCATAATTGTTGCTAATTTAGTACAATATATATAGAGAGAGAGGGAGAGGAGAGAAAGAGAGAGAGATGGTATGTGTGACTCCCCTAAAATTAGGTATACATCACCCATCTTGGGTCGTCAGATACATAGTACAGAATACAAATACAGCTTACTAATACAACTGTCGTGTACAATATGACAAAACATAACTGTGAGTTTGAACACAATTATTGTCTACTAGAGACTATACAAACTCAAAAGGAGTCCTCATTACAATTATTGTCACACTATTTAAAAGAATAGTGATGACTACTAATACTATCATCTGGTCCATCACTCCGTTCCCCGACTTGTCCCAGTTATATTCTCATTTCCTGAAGAGAACAGTGAAAAAAAGGGTGAGCTCAACTAACCCAGTAAGAAATATTATGACTAAAATAATGCAGAATAAATTATCATTAGCCTTCAACAGTGTTAAACTGATAAAATATAACAAACATCAAGTTTAACTGCAGCGGAACAAACAATCCATTAAAAGAGTCAAGTAGAAAATAAAATCTACTATCTTCTATGATTTAAAAAGTTTTTCAACACTGTTATCGCTGGGACTCAGCTTAATAAAATAATCCACATCATCGAATCACCCCTGCACTACGGCCAAGGATGTTCGTGTATTCATTAATGGTCATGATCATCCCAACAACTGTCCATCAATGCACTACGGGCCAATGAGGACTTTTACCACATCATTTGTAACATTACGGTCATGATTATACCGAATAATCCCTGGTCATAATCATACCAAGTCCATCTATGCACTACAGGCCACAGATGACTTTCAACATTTTATAAACATGAGGATGATGACAATTATATAAGAATTCAATAAAACAAGTTCAAGAATTAATTTATCCAAGAATTAACAACGTCCAAATTGTCAACATAATACTGCTTTGTGGAGTAAAATTCAAGAATGCTTAGAAGAATATTTTCATGAAAAGATATTGGATGAAACGCAATTATCAAGGATATTCCACAAATTTCATGGAGTATAGAAGTCAAAATTTAACCAACTGAATATAATAAAGAATAGAATAACAAAAGAAATCATCATGCATGCGATAGACCACACAGACAGGTTATTCCAACAGAATAATAAATAATGGAACCAGGTCCGGCATAAAATGCACAGACAGGATATTCCAACAGAATAATAGAAGAATGTCACCAAGTATAGGGTAGACCGCGTATACAGGTTATTCCAACAGAATAATAAGAAATGGAATAACAACAATTCTCTTCATGAATAAGAAAGAATAATACCCCTTACCGTTTTAAAGAACTGAAATAAAGAAGTAGTTAAGTAGCAGAATACTTTTCTTCTCTCTCTATAGTTTCTCTCTATAGTTTCTCTCTCTAGAGTTCAGTGAATTCGTAAGAAATAATGAAGGAATGAGCTGCTATTTATAGAAAAATGGAATGCATAGTAACTAATCCATGAACGGTCCAGATTGATTACTTTAATCTGACGGTCCATATTTAAAGAAAAATCTTTTAAATAAAATATAATATATTCTATTTATAGAATAATTTTAATAAAGTATTCTGTTTTATATAAAAAGATGTTTCGGTTTTATTACGTTAATAATACGAATAAAACAAAACTTCATTATCGCTAAATAATTCATATTATTAATGACAATAATTGAATCAAACTGAGTGACTTCTCACATAAGCATTAATAATCAATACCGTGTGCTACTATGCAACCACACGTATTACTGTACTTTTACCACCGAGTAGTTCAACAGTAACAATGGTAAAACTTCCGCCGTTATTTTTAATAAAATATTTTTGTCGTTTTCTCAATCCGACAATAATTCCGTTGTGGGGACCACCAATGATTGTGCCGTTGTACGAATATTCCCTGTTAAAACGAATATTCCCCGACCAATCGAATATTATATAACAACTTGCGTACTTTGTAAAATTTATAAATATTACCCACAACTATAACATTATATCAAATTAACTCCATAATATTCAAAAATGATATTTATAGAAAATTCATCTTTATTTATAAAAGTTGGGGTCTTACAACCTCCCCTTATGAAATTTCGCCCTCAAAATTAGGGTACGTACCTGGTATGTCGAAGAGGTAAGGATACCTTGACTTCATTTTAGATTCTAACTCCCAAGTCATTTCCTCAACATCGTGATTTCTCCACAAAACTTTGATTTGAGGTATAACCTTGGAGCGTAGAATATGTGCCTTCTTATCCAAGATTTGAACAGGAACTTCTTCATACGTCAAATCCTCCGCTATTTCGTCCGGTTCTAACTCAATAATGTGGTTCGGGTCTTCCACATATTTACGTAACATGGATATGTGAAAAATATTATGAACACGAGACATACTTGGCGGTAAAGCGAGTCTATAAGCCACAGTTCTTACTCGATCAAGGATTAAAAATGGACCGATGAATCGAGGATTGAGCTTTCCTCTCTTTTCAAATCTCGTAACTCCTTTCCATAGAGCAACACGTAAGAACACATGATCTCCTATATCAAATTCCACATCCTTTCGATGAAGATCAGCATAACTCTTTTGTCAATCTTGTGAGGTTTTTATACGTTGTCGGATCGTTTGAATCTTTTTTGTAGTCATACGTACCAACTCCGGTCCCAACAACGTTGCTTCACCCACCTCATCCCAGCATATTGGAGAACAACACTTTCTTCCATACAACGCTTCGAATGGAGCCATGCCAATACTTGCTTGATAACTGTTGTTGTAGGAAAACTCCGCCAATGATAAGAACTTGTCCCAACTTCCCTTGAAATCAAGGACATAGAGTCTTAATAGATCTTCAAGAGTTTGAATAGTCCTCTTTGATTGTCCGTCCGTCTGAGGATGAAATGCTGAACTAAATCGTAAATCCGTGCTCATAGCTTTTTGTAAATTAACCCAAAATCGTGAAGTGAATCTTGGGTCTCAGTCAGAAACTATGGATACTGGCATACCATGCAGTCTTACAATCTCGTTTATGTACATACGAGCAAGACGTTCAAGTGTATAAGTTTCTCGTATCGGTAAGAAATGAGCAGACTTGGTCAATCTATCAACAATGACCCAAATCAGATCTATACCTTGAGAAACCTTAGGAAGACCGGTAACGAAATCCATGGTAATGTGCTCTCACTTTCATTCTGAAATTTTAAGTGGTTGCAATGAACCTTTTGGTAATTGATGCTCCGCTTTGACTCGTTGACAAGTTAGACACCTTGAGATAAACAGCGCTATCTCTCTCTTCATATTGCTCCACCAATATGTATGACGAAGATCATGATACATTTTGGTACTTCAAGGATGGATTGCAAACGGTGTGTTGTGCGCCTCCATCATGATTTCATACTTTAAATCAGAGTTGTTAGGAACACAAAGTCTGGAGTTGACTCGAAGTATTCATTCTTCATCGATTCTTGCTTCCGGCATAGCACCTTCTTGCACTTTCTTCCTCATACGCATCAGCTCCAGGTCTGTAGCTTGAGCAGCTTTAACTTTATCGATTAAAGTTAGTTCTACTCGTATATTTGTCATCATCACATGGGCCCCTGGAGTCTTTAACTCTATCTCCATCCTTTGCAAGTCACACAAAATGGGCCTTTGTGTTGACAATATCGCATTCGTACTTGCATATGATCTTCTACTCAATGCGTCAGCTACCACGTTCGCTTTTCCAGGATGGTATTGAATGGTATGATCATAATCTTTCAACAGTTCAAGCCAACGTCGTTGTCGCATGTTGAGTTCCTTTTGAGTGAAGAAATATTTGAGGCTTTTATGATCCGTAAATATCTCCACCTTCTCCCCATACAAGTAATGCCTCCAAATTTTAAGTGCAAAGACAACAGCTGCCAACTATAGATCATGAGTAGGATAATTCCTCTCATAATCCTTGAGTTGTCTTGATGCATAGGCTATGACTTTTTCATGTTGCATGAGAACGCATCCCAACCCTTTGCTCGAAGCATCACTGTAGATGACAAATCCCTCCGAGCCAGATGGTATTGTTAGAACAGGTGCTGAAATGAGTCTCCTCTTGAGTTCTTGAAAACTCTTATCACATTCTTCGCTTCAACTGAACTTTGTATCTTTCCGAGTCATCTGAGTTAGTGGAGTAGCGATTCGAGAAAATCCTTCCACGAATCTCCGATAATAACCAGCTAAACCGAGAAAACTACGTACTTCGGTTACTGATTTAGGTTGCTCCCAGCTTTGAATAACTTTAATCTTTGTCGGGTCAACAGATATTCCACGACTTGATACTACGTGCCCAAGGAATGCTACCTCCTCCAGCCAGAACTCACATTTCTTCGACTTGGCATAAAGCTTGTATTCACGAAGCTTTTGGAGTACCAGCCTCAAGTGTTGCTCATGATCTTCACGAATAAATAAGGATGTCATCAATAAAGACGACCACAAAGTGATTCAAATATTCCTTGAATACCCGGTTCATCATATCCATGAAGGCAGCAGGAGCATTAGTCAATCCAAAGGACATGACTAGGAATTCATAATGCCCGTACCGAGTTCTGAAAGCCGTCTTTGGAATATCCTCAGTTCTAACCTTCAGCTGATGATATCCAGAACGAAGATCGATCTTTGAAAAGAATTGTGCTCCTTGCAACTGGTCAAACAGGTCATCAATACGTGGCAATGGGTACCTGTTTTTGATGGTGACATGATTCAACTCCCGATAATCAATACAAAGTCGCATACTTCCATCTTTCTTCTTCACGAATAGAACAGAAGCATCCCAAGGAGAAATACTAGGACGAATAAAGCCAATGTCTAACAATTCCAGCAGTTGGATTTTTAACTCCTGAAGTTCAATAGGAGCCATTCGATATGGGGCTTTGGAAATGGGTTTTGTACCAGGTTCAAGGTCGATACAAAATTCAATTTCACGCTCTGAGGGTAGACCAGGAAGTTCTTCAGGGAATACGTCAGGGAATTTATTAACAATAGAAATATCATTCAAAACTGACGTATTTTTGTTTAGATCCGTGACATGAGCTAAGAAAGCTTGACATCCATTTTTCAATAAACGAATAGTTTTATGGCTTGAGATGACAGCGATTGATTTTAATGGTTTGGTTGCTTGAATTCGCATAATAGGTCGATTAGGAATATGAAAGCTAACAACCTTACGAAAACAATCAATTTTTGCATGATGAGTAGTTAACCAATCAATCCCTAGAATCACGTCAAATGCAAGTATTTTTAATAAAATCAGATCGACAGGTAATGTATGGGTACCAACTTGAACCAAACAAGACTTATAAATCGTGGATGTAATGAAGGTTTCTCCCAATGGAGTTTCAACAGATAAGTCAAAGTCTAATTTCTCCGGAGTCAAATTTAATCGATGAGCGCAAGTAGGAGAAATAAAAGAATGGGTAGAACCGGTATCAAATAAAGTATGGACTTCGTTAGAGTTTATGATAAGCATACCCGTGATGACCTCATTCGGATTCCTTACTTTCTGGGAGGTCACAACAAACGCTCTCGCTTGCACTACCGGTTTTGACTTTTCTGGGACGGCCTTTGGTGCCTCCATCCTGGCTGAACTTGTTTTTAGTAAACGACAAAATCGAGCTAAATGACCTTCTCTTCCACAATTATAACATGCTTTAGACGGCATCACGCAGTTTGGACTGATGTGCCCCTCCCCTCCGCATTTGAAGCATATGATAGGTGGTCGTTCTCCTTCCTTAACAACGGGTGCTGGTGCTGACGTCTTTCCATCATTGTTGAATTTCCTCTTCTTGAAATGTCCATTCTTATTGTTTTGACCATGATTACCATTGAAGTGGTTACCATTTCTGGCATGTTGATTTCCTCCATGCTTATTGCCACCGCTTTGATGACTGTTATCACCAGTATTATCATTTTGCCAACTGCTCTCTTTTGGTTGCGTTGACTCGTTATCGCGCTCCACTAATTGAGCCCTATTCACAACATCTGAATACAAACACAGTTTATGAGAAATAAGATGTTGACGTATCTCAAGTTTCAAACCTCGCAAAAACATTCGCGTCATTCGCTCTTCATTATCCACCAAGTGGGACGCAAACCGGGACAACTCAGCAAATTTAGCCTCATACTGCGACACTGTCATATTATTTTGTTCCAATTTGATGAACTCCACCTCCTTCATGTGTCGAACACTTTCGAAAAAGTATTTGTCATTGAACAGCTCTTGGAACTTCTCCCAAGACATCTTCAGTGCGGCAGGTTGAGTTCGCTTAATCGATTTCCACCAGTAACCTGCCTCTCCTCGCAACATAAAGGTGGCAAAGGGAACCTTTTGCTCCTCGGAGCATCCCAAGACATCAAATATCTTGGTGATCTGCTTTATCCATGTTTTCGCTATAAGTGGTTTTGACTCTCCCTTAAACTCCGGTGGTCCCAGCTCCTTGAACTGTTTAGCGGTGACCGTCCGAGAGTTTTCAGTGTTTCCACCTACATTTTGAACAGGAGCCGCTCTCGCCTGCTGTTACATGAACTGCATAAAACTTCTGAACATTCCATCATTCATCATTTGGTCAGTATTGTTGTTTGCATGAGGATTGTCGTCTTCCTGATGCACATTATCCCGATTATTGATATGTGGTGAATCAACAGTCGCCTGTGCTCCATTGCTATTCTCAACATTCTCGGATGCCATTTTCAGATACTGCCGCAAAACAAAAGTTAATTGATATGTCATATATTATTCTTATATTCTGACCGACCAATTAAATACCATGCAAATAAACTTAGGTAGGTCATACTAGCGAAAGAATTCCCCGTCTCTCCCCTCCTAGTTCTATTCTCACATCTTAGCCAGGGATCATATCCCTAAGCTCTGATACCAACTGTGACGCCCCCAAAATTAGGTATACATCACCCATCTTGGGTCGTCAGATACATGGTACAGAATACAAATACAACTTACTAATACAACTGTCGTGTACAATACGACAAAACATAACTGTGAGTTTGAATATAATTATTGTCTACTGGAGACTATACAAACTCAAAAGGAGTCCTCATTACAATTATTGTCACACTATTTAACAGAATAGTGAGGACTACTAATACTATCATCTGGTCCATCACTCCGTTCCCCGACTCGTCCCAGCTATATTCTCATTTGCTGAAGAGAACAGTGAAAGAAAGGGTGAGCTCAACTAGCCCAGTAAGAAATATTATGACTAAGATAATGCAGAATAAATTATCATTAGCCTTCAACAGTGTTAAACTGATAAAATATAACGAACATCAAGTTTAACTGCAGCGGAACAAGCAATCTATTAAAAGAGTCAAGTAAAAAATAAAATCTACTATCTTCTATGATTTAAAAGGTTTTTCAACACTGTTATCGCTGGGACTCAGCTTAATAAAATAATCCACATCATCGAATCACCCCTGCACTACGGCCAAGGATATTCGTGTATTCATTAATGGTCATGATCATGCCAACAACTGTCCATCAATGCACTACGGGCCAATGAGGACTTTTACCACATCATTTGTAACATTACGGTCATGATTATACCGAATAATCCCTGGTCATAATCATACCAAGTCCATCTATGCACTACAGGCCACAGATGACTTTCAACATTTTATAAACATGAGGATGATGACAATTATATAAGAATTCAATAAAAGAAGTTCAAGAATTAATTTATCTAAGAATTAACAACGTCCAAATTGTCAACATGATACTGCTTTGTGGAGTAAAATTCAAGAATGCTTAGAAGAATATTTTCATAAAAAGATACTGGATGAAACGCAATTATCAAGGATATTCCACAAATTTCATGGAGTATAGAAGTCAAAACTTAACCAACTGAGTATAATAAAGAATGGAATAACAAAAGAAATCACCATGCATGCGATAGACCGCACAGACAAGTTATTCTAACAGAATAATAAATAAGGGAACCAGGTCCGGCGTAAAACGCACAGACAGGATATTCCAACAGAATAATAATAAAGACGGAACCAGGTCCGGTGTAAAACACACAGACAGGATGTTCCAACAGAATAATAGAAGAATGTCACCAAGTATAGGGTAGACCGCGTATACAGGTTATTCCAACAGAATAATAAGAAATGGAATAACAACAATTCTCTTCATGAATAAGAAAAAATAACACCCCTTACCGTTTTAAAGAAGAACTGAAATAAAGAAGTAGTTAAGTAGCAGAATATTTTTCTTCTCTCTCTATAGTTTCTCTCTCTAGAGTTCAGTGAATTCGTAAAAAATAATGAAGGAATGAGCTGCTATTTATAGAAAAATAGAATGCATAGTAACTAATCCATGAACGGTCCAGATTGATTACTTTAATCTGACGATCCATATTTAAAGAAAAATCTTTTAAATAAAATATAATATATTCTATTTATAGAATAATTTTAATAAAGTATTCTGTTTTATATAAAAAGATGTTTCTGTTTTATTACGTTAATAATACGAATAAAACAAAACTTCATTATCGCTAAATAATTCATATTATTAACTGACAATATTTGAATCAAACTGAGTGACTTCTCACATAAGCAGAGCCGGTCCTGGATTTTCTAAGACCCAGGGCGAATTTTCTCAAGTGTGCCCCTTTATACAAATTAAACAAAAAAATAAATAAATTATCAACTAATTAATTTTATTAAAATTATAAGAATTTACAAAAGATAAAGAACAACACTTTGGAGCCTCATTAAAACCTTGTTTGGGGAAAACCCAATGGGACAAAACCCCAAACGAAGAAAAAAGAGTACCCCGGATTGTAATCATTGCATTAAAAAATGAAACTTACACAGATAAAACCTGGATTTTGAGTATATTTTCTTCCACTTGAAACTTCCAATTATAAAGAACAAGAATTCCAACCAAGTTTTCTGTTGAATCAAATAATAAATAAGAAAAAGTTAACACATATATGTTATATGTGTGTTGAATCAAATATGGTGTTATATATATACACCATATTTCATTCTCAATTCTACAATAAAAAACCCAAAACCCATATAATATTAACACACAAATACACAGTCTACAAAACATATAGAAACAGAATCACAGATATGATTAAACACACATTTACATCATTATTTTCTACAATGGTCTCCATCTACTTCATCAATTCATTTTATATATGCCCAATTTGCCCTTATAGAAACTACTATTTTTTTCACCTCAATTACTCCTATATCAAAGAGTATTTCTTCCCAATTCACCTAAAACTCCCTCAGTCAAAATACAGGGAAAAAAAATCACCCCTATCCTCTATCCGTTGGAAGAACAGCAGAGGATTTTTTTTAATTCTCCTCTTCCCCTCCGGTCGGTAGGAAAAGCAAAGAATCAATTACAACCATAAAACATAAATTTAAGGATAATTTTTCTATTTTCCTTAATTTTTCTATTAACTATTTTTATTCAATTATGTGCTTTTCCAACCAAGTGAAAGAGGAGATAATTTATTAATTTGTTATATAAAATATATTCTAGAAAATTATCTTCTTGTTTGTATAACCGATCAACTGATTTGGACAGACTCGTTCCTATTTGACCAATTTAGTTTAAAATTAGTCGGTAATGTACATATCACATGAGTGTTTAATGGGCAAAATACTCCTGCTTGATATGCATTTTAATTATTGACTAATTTTGATTCAACAGAAAAAACACAAAAACCAAAACCCACATAATATTAACACACAAATACACAATCTACAAAACATACCTTAGACAGCAAGAAGCATAATCAAATTTGATTATTTGAAAGCCACTTAGAACCTGTTCGATGGGTTGCAAGACAAGAGGCATAATCTATTTGATGAGTTGTAACAAGAAGCAGAAATTATTGGCTCTGTCGACAGCTTCTAGGCGGTGGGAAGCTGAAACCTTTTGGCTTTTGTTCCGACTGTTAGGTTTTGAGGAGAAGCCGAGAAGATTAATTGTTATATGGGCTGTGGGTATTAGCTTATAAATTAATAAATTTTGGGCCCCCTTCAGCTTTGGGCCCAGGGCTGTAGCCCTGGTCACCCTGGGCCAAGGCCGGCTCTGCACATAAGCATTAATAATCAATACCGTGTGCTACTATGCAACCACACGTATTACTGTACTTTTACTACCAAGTAATTCAACAGTATCAATGGTAAAACTTCCGCCGTTATTTTTAATAAAATATTTTTGTCGTTTTCTCAATCCGACAATAATTCCGTTGTGGGGTCCACCAATGATTGTGTCGTTGTACGAATATTCCCTGTTAAAACGAATAATCCCCGACCAATCGAATATTATATAACAACTTGCGTACTTTGCAAAATTTATAAATATTACCCACAACTATAACATTATATCAAATTAACTCCATAATATTCAAAAATGATATTTATAGAAAATTATCTTTATTTATAAAAGTTGGGGTCTTACAGTATGCACGATTAAAATTTGGTTCATAACAATTAAGCATTTATATAAAATAAAAAAAATGGAGGAAGGATATTACCTTATGAAGGAGAAGGAAAGAAACAGGGGAACTAATTAAGTAATATTAATGCAGATGATAACGTTTAGAAATGTGTCAACACTCAACAGAACAGTCAATCATACAAATTAAAAGATAGTAACATTTATAACCACTACCAATCTATATATAGAATGAATCAATGCTTTGAAGTTATAATACAACTAGACAATCAAAAATAACCTCCAATGTCCAAAGCCAAATGAGAAATGTCATCAGACTGATTAGGCAACAGAATTGTCGGGTCCTTCTCCTCGAAATTCCCCTGAATGGCTGCACCACTGAGGTCAAGCTGCGGCCGGGAAGTTGACCGATGAATTGAATTTCCGGAAACTGGAGCCATCTCTTTCTCTTCTCCCACTCTCTCTAAAATATCCTTTTCCAATTTTTGTTTGATTTCTTCATTTATACCGTCAATTACAAGAAGTGGGTGGTCCTCAGTTAGACCAGCCATTACTCTTTCTCTTTCTACCTGCTATCTAACCCTAAGCCAAAACCAATCCGGTCAAAAGTCCGAATTGGATTACTTGTCCTATCCAATCAAACAACCATTCAACCAACATTAAATATTATAATTAATTATGAGATGTATAATGATCAATAAACTACAAAGCACTAAAAACATATTTTTGAACTAGAAACAATTAAATAAAGCTAAAGTTCAATTGTTAACTAACATGAAAAAAAAAACTGGGAACTCTGCAAAATAGTTGAGGCAAGAAGTAGAGATGATTGTGAAGTGTTAATTCGTCAGCTCTTTTTATCTAACTGAAATTGAATGAAGTTAGGCGGAGTTGCCCAACAAAGAGAACGGCTTTAAATTAAATGACAAGATCAACACAAATAAATGGATAAAAATAAACTTTTTAAACCCATATGAAACCCAAATAAAGCATATTAATAAATTGGTAAAAAAAAATTGAGAAAACTTTGATTGAAATTGAACTTATCCGCAACAACATTAGCATTCGATTAATAAAGATGAATACTAAACGAACTTTGATGGTTGTATTGGCGGGGACAACTGAGAACCTCGGATAACTCGAAGAAATTTGATGAGGTTTCTCTGAATACAGAACAGACAAAGTAACAGTGAAAGGATATCCCGAAATAGAGAGAGAAGTGAAAGGGACCCGGACTCCTTTTGCCCTTTTCTCCTTCTTTTTCACGGCCCGACCGTAACGCCCCCAAAATGGGGGACAATTTCTCTTCTAAATATTGTGCGTTAATATTATCTTGTTTTAGCTTTAAAATATTACTCCCTCCGTCCTAAATTAATTACTCAGTTTTGACTTTTTAAAATCAAATTGACCATTTTTAAAATTAATCTTTTTACTATTTTTATTAAAATATAGGTGAAGAGATTATAACCAAAAGAAAGTATATACAATTTATTATTAATTCTAATTTTTATAATTTTAGAAATATATTTATATATGCTTAATTATTAATTTTAAAAATAGTCAATTTGACTTAAAAAAGTCAAAACTGAGCAATTAATTTGGGACGGAGGGAGTATTTAATATTAAAATAGTTTAAAATGTGGAATAAAAAAATTTTCTCATTTATTACATGAATCGCAACCTTTATAATTATTCCTTATACTAGAATCATATTTATTATATGATTTGTATAATCTGTGTAAACGTATTAAAAACTTAAGTCTCAATACTTCATATCTTTTCTATCGATGATTCATTTATTTTAGAATCATATCTATTCTCATTTCAGAATAAACATTCTTTATCCATTCAACATTTCAAACTATACATAACTGCCAATTACATTTGACAAAACTATCAATCATAAATTTATATCATTTCCAATTCAAGGAAATGTATTCATTTTGCACATCGTTCAATCTTCATCATCCGTATAGCAAGTAATATTGTCTAACATCATTAACCTGCAAAAAATTTGTGTTTGCAAGATTGAGCTCGACAGCCCAACAAATTTAACAGTCTATCATGTTTCACATAGCACACAATTCCATATGCACTATATTTTCTTTATTATGCATATCAGCATGCAACATATATTCTTTACTATGCATATCCTACATGCATCAATAATTTCTTACAAAGTATACATTCATGCATTATACATTTCTAATTTATCGAGTTACATCATACAACATGTGCTATCACATATCACATATAAATTAAGTTCCATAACCCAATTAACTTAGTCATATTTTGACTTTAACAATTCATAAAGCATGGTATGTAACTTACCACATAATCACATTTAGTCCACAAACATAATAGAACTGAAAAACTTGCCTTGATTAGAGATTACCACAAAAGTTAACCTAGAGTTTCTCCACAATTTCTATAGAATTATATTTACATGTACACACATATTAGATAATTGAATATGTTACAAAACATGCATGTATATTCATTAATAATAATTATTAGTTTTATACAAACTAATATTATTTATTCTTACTCAAAACGAATATTAGTTTATTTAGAAACTCAACTCATTTTAACTTTTTTGCACAAATAAAGGTCCCTTACATTTTAGTATGTAAATATTTTATACTTTGAAGCTTCAATCATTTATATTCAACTTTAGGAATATCTTATGTCTTTACTCATTAATTCGGGACTTAAACAGCTAATAAATAGCTTTTATAGTAAAATTCAATTTACTATATTATTCCTTTAATATAAATAATTTTTATATTATTATTTTGCTCACTCATGAGTCAACTCGGACTATTGTCTCATTTATAAATATTATATCCCGCTAACACACTGCATTTTTCGTTTTGCAAATATTCACATTTTCACTATATATATTAAGTATATATAAATCTTGGCTCAAAACTCTATTTTGATCCCCGCAAATCTTTATTGCATCACTTTTATGATTATTACAACTTTTTAATGGTTCCATACTTTTCGTTTCGTTATAAAACCATTTTTCATGTCAATTTCGGCTTACATTCGCTTAAATATGCAAATTCATATTTATATAATATTTTTATTACATTATTTATGTCCGAAAGGAAGTTTCATGATGTAAAATATTACATACAGTCAAATCTCTTCTCTTGGAACTTTATTAGATATAATATTGTCTTAAATTTAGCCCAAACACACTTTAGAACGACGAATGTCAAAACAACCCATCATGACTACATTCGGCGTCGCCCAAATTGTAGTTTTGACATGCATGTTCGCCTATTTTTAATTCTTAAACCATTAATCGAATCGTGGCGAATTTATAGTATGTTATAGACCTTATGACATAGTACATTTAAAAAATTTCTAAACGCGAAAACAAGCTACAAACATTGATCAAAACAACGCTCAAAAAGTCGGCCAAGCGACTGCACCAGCAGCACGGCACGGCGTGGCGCGACCGCGCGGCTGGCACAGCGCTGGTTGCTGCCTTGCATAACGAATAAGTCACTTTGCGATTTTCTCACGCCTTGCTCGCTTATCGAAAAATTCTTAAATTTTAGTATGTTTTTCGTATCATATAAGATTATTTTGAAAAAATATGAAACCTCCATTTCGGGTTCATTAGGCAGCCCAAATAGAGCGCCAAAAGTGTACGTCCATAACAGTTTTTCATTTTCATTTCGACTTTACCCTCTCGCTAAAACAGTCATAACTTTTTCGTTTCAAAACATTTTTGAGCAATTCTTGAGTCCACGCGAAGCTATCTTCTGGGGCTACAACTCTTATTTACTAACCTTTTCCAAATTCCGAACACATTAGCCCAGAAAATTCGCGGTATGCACTTAATTTTCCTAAGTTGGACAATTTTGACGCAACTACTTTGAACGGTCATAACTCTTTGCTTCGAAGTCAGAATTAGTTCGTTCCGAAGTCTATAGAAAGCTTATTCAATGTACTATAATACCCCTAAAGCCCAGAATTTTCTGAAAATTCTAGCTAGCCCCGAATTTGTCCTTAAGGTCTCCAGTTCACAATTTTTCAGATTTCTCGTTTTGACATCCAAAACTCACCTCGACTCGTTCCAACCCAACTCTCTTTACAAATAAGTTTTATTTAACATAATAAGACTCGTCTAAGGTCTCGGATCCGTTAAATTCTAAGCTTTTAATCGTTTTACTCTTTAAGGTCATTTAACGAACATAATGTGTGCGTCAAAATGGTTGGCTGATTTCATGGGGTTTTGTTTTCGTTCTAACCCAAATTCTTCCTCCTTGTTACTCCGCACACCACATACTAGCTCCATATCTCTAATTACAATCATTAGAACTCATTTACATAATCAATTCTAAGCCAAAATAAACATACTAAACTAACTAGTTTACTAACAAGACTAATTTTTTCATTTCTTGTTTCAAACCCTTTTCTAATGTCATATTACATATACAAGGATCAAAACTTGATTTATTATAAAGAAAAATAGTCTAAATTTACATCAAAGCTAACTAAACTTCCAAAATTCAAACTTTACTCTATTTCTATATAATTTCATGAATTCTTACTAGAACTCAAAATTGAAAACAATTTCATACCTTTCACTACTTGTGATCAAGATCCAAGCTCTATTTTTTTTAAACAAAGTTTCAACTACATCTACTGCTAACCTGCAAGTGATCATATATCTATAAAGTGGGTTGTACCCCCGTGAGCTTTGATAGCACTACTATTACTATACCTTTAAGGGCTGGACTTAAGTATAAAACAGATGCTCAAATTTTGAGTGTAACAAGATTTCTAGTTTTAATTAATTCATAAGAAAACTTTCACAAAAGTCTATTTTGAACTCCTTTCCAACCCTCCAACCAGATTAAATTAACTTGTAATTCATGTCTGCATACTAACTTATCAAAAGTATATATAAATTCTCAAATTTTAACAAAATAGCTTTATTTAGGTATTTTAACAAACACCTATTGTGCAGGGCTTAAAAACTCAGAATTTACATGAGTTTGAACATGCAATCATGCCATCTCCTAATAAAATCCTCCTTTTGACTATTGAATCCATTTGATTCCTCCATTTAAATTACCTTTCACAACCATACATGCAATTTAAACTTAAAAAAAACTCTATAAATTTAGAAAGGAAGAGTTTATACCCCTTTTTAGTTTGAAGTTTAATTCAATTCTTGCTTATGGAATTGAATTGAATGCTCTCTTCAATTAGTTTGTTCTGCACTTCCTTAATTTCCCAGCTAGAAGCCTTCTTGCCTTTTCTGCTCCTTGTTATCAGCCGAGACCTTCTCTCCGTTTTTTACTTAATGAAATTCCCACTCCAATCCCTTTGTGGACAACAATTGATATAATATTTCTTGACCCCGATTGCTAATTGCTGTATATAACTCCCGATTCAGTTTTATAGCTTCATTTCCTTTGATGAATTCCCTGTTTATAGCCGAACCCAAGAAAATTTTGACAAGGTTTGGGGAGTCTATGCTTTTGGCAATTGAAAGAGAAAGGAAGAAAATTGGGACTTGTTTTGGAATGAAGTGGTGATATATATCGGGGAATGAATTATTTTTGCTCAACCTTTACTCTTATTTCTCATCTGATAGATGGTTACCTTATGTTATTTCCTCTTTTCTCTTTCCTTGTCTAAACTTAGCCAATTTGGCTAAAAATAAATATAGGTAAATTTTGATTTTACTTATATAAAAGTTACTTTTAATTTTTTATAAGTTGGTCATCCAATTTAAGTCTTCTCTAGTATTTTCCTTCATCTTTAAAAGCTTGCAAATTACCCTTGACATATTCTTATCATATTCTCATAATATTCTTTATTCCTAAGCATATTCATTAAGATATTTTCTTAAGTTTCAAATATTAGGTTTTCAACCCTAAAGTTTTTGTAACTCGCACAATTTTTCCAACAATTTTATTTCCCTACGTAATAAATATATATTTATATTTATCACCTTGCAAATATTCTTTATAATGCACATGTACTCACATCACATATAAAAAATAAATAATAAATTTATTCTCTCACCTTATAAATTGTTTATATCAATTTATTTATATATAGTAAGTATAACTTAATATATTTACCTTATAAATGAAAATTTATTCAGCAAATAAGATATTATAATTAAGATAATATCTTTTGTTTATTAAAATAATTCAACTCTAGAATTTATTTTAATATCATTTATTTAAAGTATACAATTACTCTTGTATACTAATTATTTTCTTTTCCCTTCTATAAATTTTTTTCAACAATTTAACTGTAATAAATATAATAATATACTTACTATATTAAAAACATACATACATTACATCCAATAATGTAATACATAATTTCTTCAATAAAATGGTGATTATACATTAAGTATATATTTAATGCCACCAATTTACCACATTAAAATAATTTAATATTATAGATTATTTTAATTATATCCATCTCATTTCCTTTAATAAATTGCCCCTACAATTTATTTACATATAATAAATATATAATACCAATATATTTATTAAGCATAAACATCACATATTGCATAGTTCATACCCACTTATGCAATATAATATCATTCAACATATTATCTAATAAGAATTTTATTTATTTAATTCTTATTTTAATATTACCCAAAAATTTGGGTTATCACACCCACCTAAATAAATATAAACCCATATAACAAAGAATGAAATGTTATGAACAAAAGAAGAAAAATTATTTACATTTGAACACAAAAATATTCATATCATGTATTTATACAGAATTACATTGGTCAAAATTGATATACAATTAGAGATGAAAGTAGAAATTTTAAAATTTAAAATTCAAAATTCATACAACTTTATTTTTATTTTAATATAAAACAGAAAATATTAGTAATTACAATATTTATTACTTGCGAAACTTAAATAAAATATTTTCGATTTTACATATTAAATCCGAAAGTCAAAATGTATTTTTATCTTAAAACACAAAGCATGTCTATTCCCAATAAAAGACGAGAATAATAAAAAGTTAAAAGATAAAAAAATCATGGAGCAAGTTATAAATCAGCCAAGAAGAGAACCAAAACAAACAAAAAATACATCATTCTAGTCGGACATCAAGAAGAGTAAAACCAGGAGCAACTTAAAAACCAGCCCGATCTCAATTGTCAAAGAACCATATCATGACATCATGCTCACAGATCAGGAACCTTGTAGTGACAAATAATAGGCTCTAGAGATCAGTGAGCTAGCAATAATAGTGTAAGTTGAAACATAATCTCGGTACTGAAGAGGAAAAGATAAATATAGCAATTCATTATCCAACAATCACCTCACTTGTTTTCACATATAACAAAAATTTAGCCATTGAATCACAAGCTGTAGAAAACTTGTAGCAGCCATCAAATCAAGCATAAATTTTTATCTGATATTACAGAGAAAAACTAGCAGCACCAATGAATAATCAATGTATGTAGCAGGCCTTTTACAAGATCTTTAATAGCTAATTTACAGTGAAACATTAAAGTCTCTTTCTCAGGAATTAAATCCAAGAAAACAAGGATTTTAAAACAGTTAATAAGTACCAACTCCAAACTATTAGTATTATACTATAATAAGACAAGAAAATAACCATCCTCCACGTATGTTGATTTTCGTTTCTTTTAACTGCCACATCGTCATCAAGAAGCAGGCAGCAACACATCCGTCCACGTATATTGTTTTTCGTTTATTTAGCTGGTAAATCAACATAAAGCATCAGCAGCCTTCTCAGCCGGAGAAGATTCTGGACTAGCACCAGATTTTGCACGCTTTGCCTCGTAATCTTTTACAGCGGCCTTTATCGCATCCTCAGCGAGCATGCTGCAGTGGAGCTTGACTGGTGGAAGAGAGAGATGTTTTGCAATTTCCCTATAATATCATGAAAAATACACCAGTTTAGAAGCACACAATACAAGCAAAGATGTGCAGAAAAATTTCAGAACTTCAAACCATCAGCAGCTTATATCATTGGATAAGAGAAGGCTGAAGAACATGAAGAGACTACCAACTTGGTCCACTCGATCTAAGAGGAAATATTCCATAAATACATGCCACATAACAAACAAGATATATGACAGATGGGCACATATGCAACTCTACTTTATATACCTATAATGGAAAGATGGAAGACAATATTTCCATCAAGGTATATAACAAAGCATTACTTCATTTTCATTCAAATGAAGTTGAGCTATTAAACTCAGTTCCATTCAACTTGTAATCCAAGGGATCAAATCTAAATTTTTTGCAAATAGTCCAATTAATGTACACAGTTGCTATATATATATACACGTATAAGAACCTTCCGTGAAACATTTCTGTCTCGACCATAAATAAACATATATACCAATAAACATACCAAGCTGAAGGGAAATTGCTACTTCATGACAGATCGATACTCCCACAAACATGAGAAAAGGGAACATGACAACTCAACTCAAGAACGAACAGAGTAAAGTATACAAGTATATCTTTAATCACAGCTAACATATGCAAACAATTCAGAAGCAAAATTACACTATTCTTGAAAATGAACGTGGAGCAAGATTGTCTAACAAAAATTGAACCAAGTAGCAACCACTCGGTGATGAATATCAAGCTCTCAACACCTCTTACATGAACCCGCACCATGGGGTGGATTCAATTGACGCTAGTTCACAAAAATGTTGTTTGATGGTTTACTTCAATGGAAACCTGGACCTCCTTAGATAAAAGCTTAAAACTTCTGATAAAAATTCTCTCCTATTTTATTTCACATGGTCAAATAGATATATATGGAGACAAATACAATAGAAACCAACTACAACCACCTTCCAAACAAGCCACTAAACCACTTCCTAACTTCTTAATCTACTACAACCACTATGCCCTCAAGGTTAGGACTCTTATAAGTATAAAATTTAGGTAAATGCATAATAAAAATATAAAGTTGCAATATTTAAATAAACCAAAAAATAAGATTCTAACAATTGATTCCCTTTAAATAATAAACCTTGCCCTCAAGGTTTGTATTTTTGATACTTTAATGATGGTGGCCAACATAGTTATCAAGGCGCTAAGTCGAGGCAAGGCGACAGCCGGGAACTTAAGCGCTTAGGCGACAAAGCGCCCGACTAGTCGTCCACAAGTCAACAAGTCGTTAACAATGTAAATTTTATACGTGTAAAATTCTATGTATTTAACATTTATATGAATATTTATATATTGATATTTCTAATGATTTACCATATTCATAATGCAGGTTGTAGCATATCAAATCACAACAAGAAGCGAACAAGATCAAGTCAAAATGATAATTTTACTATAGTTGTAATTTTTTGAACTTGTACTATAAATGGTGATACATTTGTAATATTTAGTTTAATTCAATATAATTCTTAAATTTATGTTTAGTTTCTTCCCATTTTAATATTGTATATATAGAATACCATAAAGACAACCATCCTTTATAAGATAAAGACATGTTCATTGTGCCATTGCCAAAAACAAACATAATATAGAAATGAAAACAAAATCATAAAAATTCAGTATTCTTTAACTCAAAATTCTCATTTTTCATAATGAAAATATCACTCGAGCTATCAAACAAAATCATCAAAGATCAAATCATCATCATCTCTCCCAACAGTGGCATCATCACTCGAAACAGTAGTTACTCTTCGACCATAATCATCATCAACATCCTCATCATCATTAGGAAGGCCCTCCTCCTCTTCTCCAACATCAGAATCAGCTTCATTCACAATCACAACTCTTGAAGTCGAAGCATTACCACGGTGTGAGTTGAATAGACCCCCGTCCTACAAGGAAGATTGCGTCCCTCGACAGCATCAGATGCACCAACAGCTCTATCAACATCTTCCCACGTAAGATGATCTCCATCATGAACTATATCTTGTTCGGGCACTATCCACTCATTACCCCAATCAAAGTCATCTAGGACTAATGGATCGAAGTTTCTTCCAAGTTCGCGCCTCCTTTGGAACCTATCAACAATTCGGCGATTGTATTGGACATGCACCAAATCATTTGACCGTTGATGCTCCAACCTATTTCTCTTCTTCGTATGAATCTGAAAGTTTTGTTTAAAAAATATTAAGCAAAAAGAATATATAAAATATTTATACATTTAGATATGTACTAAATACTTACAAACTCGAAAGTGCTCCAATTGCGTTCACAACCGGAAGAAGAAGAACAAAGGCCGAGGATTCGCTTTGCAAACTTTGTAAGCTCGATAGCACAACCGCCAAAAGCATTCCATCAATCAACTACATTAGATATAAAAAATTAAAAAAATCAAATATAGTCTTAATTATTAAACTTAAAAGAAAAATTTATAGTTAATGTAATATGATTACTAGGAATTTTTGTCTTTCGTTGCCTAATCGCCATGTCTTTAGAAAAGTCATCACGAGAAGATTCATAGACATCGGCCAAGTCGCTTATCTTGTCTGCCAAAACTTGGTCGGGAACCATTTTTGAAAGAACATCATTTAAGTTGCTACGCAACTTGTAAGCCAAATTAGATTCTTCTTCTTTGATGTCAAAATACTCTCCCGGATTGAGAAACAATGCTGCCCCATATAACTTCTGCTCCATTTGGCATGCCCATCTTCGCTCAATGATGTCAATCACTTTCTTATACAGCCTTTGTTTGTTGTTGAAGGCATCTTTGATCTTTTTCTTTGCATATTTCATCGCAGCAAGAATCTCAGGCAGAGCTGGCCTCTCATCCGAATCCACAATCCTCAAGACTACAAGTAATGGTTGTGAGGCTTTAATACAATCTTCTACGTTGTGCCAAAAAGTAGAAAAAATATTGTATCATACACTTGTTTCCCCGCCTCTGTACTTGACAGCCTCGAATTTGTCCAATCATCACTGATGAACAAGTGTCTCAAAACATCCTTGTGCTTGCACAAGCTTTGAAGAGTCAGAAATGATGTAGCAAATCGGGTGACTCCCGATCTCACAAGGTCCATCCCATTTGTTTTGGTTCTCATCGCCTCAAGAAGGCGACCATGTCTGTAAATGAATCCAGTTATTTTTTTGCCCTTCACAATTGTAGACTTAAATTGCTTCATATTGCCTGTCCTCTAACATCAAGTCTAGGCAATGGGCAGCACATGGTGTCCAGAACAAAGTCGGTCTCCTCTCCATCAACATACGACCTGCTGCCTTATAATTGGCGGCATTGTCCGTCACCACTTGCACAACATACTCAGCCCAAATCTCTTTTATCTTCCCATCAAGGAGCTCTGTCAACATGTTTGCATCCTAAGATTGAGCAGAGGCATCAACTGATCCCAAAAAGTAAAGTACCTGCAGGACTATTAGCAAGAAAATTTATCAAGTGTCTGCCTCTTCTATCCGTGCATCCGTCTGACATAAGACTGCAACCGTACTGCTTCCAAGAAGTTGTGTTTCTCTTTCAGTTCCTCTATTTTAGTCTTGCCTTCGCTAAAAGAGGAACCCTAAACTCGTGATATGAAGGAAGCTTGTAACCCGGCCCATATTGCCCAATAGCCTCTGCCATCACCTCATAACTTCTTCGATTTGCTGCATTAAAAGGGATGCCACACTCATAAAAAAAGTTGGCAACATGCATGTCAACTTTCTCTTTCTCTTCCGGTGTCCTTAGACGATTATCCAAAGTAGTTTGGCTAGTACCTTTTCGATGCCTTTCATCCTGGAGATTTCCTAAAATGAGTTTCAATGGTCTTTGTTTGTGATTGTGGCTTAGGGAATTGAAATACACTCTTAATCCTTTTAGATGCAGTCCCAGAACTTGGAACAGCTGTAGAGGAAGCATTGTTTGGAATATTAGATGACTGAATTTCTTCTACTTCTTCATGGTCATCAAATTGAATTGGCTTATTCCTTTTGTTACCCATTATTGCTTGATGCATCTCATTTGAAATTTCTGTTGTAGTTCGAGGACACTTGGACACATCCCCATACCCACCACTAAGATGTTTAAATCTCTTGATTCCTCCATGAACCTTTTTTCCACAGAGAATGCATTGCACAAGATTTTTATCGCTCAATTCTGGCCAAAATGCATATTTCCACCCCAGATCTTTAGACTTGGCCTTTCTTTTAGGATCCTTAGTTGGATCATAACCCTCGGCTCCTGAACTTTCCGTCATTTAACTATCTACAATTCTACAAAATACAATTAAACAAACAATTAAATAATTACAACCAACAACAACAGTCAACAGCAGCAGTGGGATAACTAATAAGTAATAAGTAGTGGGAACAATTAGAAGAGAATAAATAGTGGGAACAATTAAACAATAAATAGAAATACTTTTCTCTTTAAATAATTACAACCAACAGCAGCAGTCATGAATCAGTCAACACAACACGAGCCAAAAATTTGCAGCAGCAGTCATGGACTCATGAGCAAAGAAGAAGACATGAAGAAGAGAAGAAACAAGTAGAAGAGAATAATACCTGTCAGTTGTCGCTGGAGCAGTCACCGAGTCACCGAACTCGCTCGTTGGAGTCACCGAGTCAGTCGAGAAGAGAAGGAAAAGGAACGAGCAGCAGGTCGTATGCTCTTTCGGACAGCAACGAATTGGGTATGCTCTATCGTTTCTCCCTATCACGTCTCTCGTCGAAGTCGTCGAACTGTCTAAGGTCTGAAGGTTGTGAGGAAATTGATCGATTAGGAGTTTAGGTTTATAAATTGGTTCGGGTCAAACCCGCTTTGGAAAGTCGCCCGCTTTCCCAGTTAGTCGTCCTAGTCGTCTGTTAAGCGTCCAAATCGTCCACGTGGATTCCTGAGCGGTCGACTATGTGCTATGTTACCAAGTCGTCCTATCGACTTGAATTTTCTGGGCGACTCGACGCCTAGTCGTTGCCTAGGCGACGACTAGTCGACGACTTGACAACAATGGTGGCCAACCAACCTCCATATCTATGTAATAATCTGCAGATGCCTCATCCTCTTTTCAATAAAACTTCTTAACTCCTAAGATTTTCCCTCCAATCACAGTAGCTAGAGATATTTCCAACTGATCATTGATTTTAGACTTCATTGTCTTCTAAAGAAATTAAGTTGTATGATTTTGGGACGCATAAAAAATAAAACAAGTTTCGTCGCTATATTTCTAGATCAATTTTTGCAGCCCAACTGTTGGAATTAATACAGCCATGTGAACTCTCCGTGATCTTTTACATACAAACATGTTACCTTGTCAAATTGAACCAAATGCTGATATTTTTCATGCAAAAATCATAAACCTTCCAACTACTATGGGACTTATATAGTTATATATAAATATATACAATAGAGAGATAAATAATTAAGACTGCCAAGTAAGAAAGGGGATATTTCTTTCCTTAATAGTGTTTGATTGAAATAAGGTGGAAAAAATCAGAGGATCTATAAACCAATTTTTTAATAGACAATATAATATGAAGGTTAAAAAGAAAAATGTACTGCTAAAAATTTACAATTACACAAGTAATATCAAGGGAATAATTTGTGGAGTACAAAAATCAAAACAATTATTAATCAGTTAGCTTATCCATTACATAAATACAGAGTAAGTTGCGCATTTAAAGTAAGAAGTCACATATCACATCTGCTAAGGTATTTCGCAAGTAGTCATAAAAGGAACCAGAAAAATATATGGGCAAATCAGTTCTCCTCAACTCAAAAGTATGACCTTCATATAGCTTTCTCTAAAGCAACGAGTGCGTCTAATTTTGAATAGAACTTGAAAGTTGCAACATCCACAAGGAGCAGAAAATGTAGTCATTTTACTTTTGTACAGATTAATTTTTTATATCATGTTCGTCAATATGAAAGGAAGCACTAAACCCAAAACTAGAACTATGAAATTTGCTAAGAGGCAATTAGACATTAATCAGAAGAAGAAAAAAAGGTAAACAAAACAGGACAGACTCTTATACGGCTGAATTAAACAGAAAACATCACCAATTAAAGGAGCAAAACTCACGTATTCTTGATAGATATAACTTCCTCCATTTGTTTACCCTTCACCCATTCAGTAGCTACAAATAACAGATAAAGGTTAGATTACACAGAGATCAAAACACACTAACAAAAGGTTAAAGCATTATATACAAATTAGTTCTAGAAGTTTAGTGAAAACATGTGGTAAGAAAAAAAATCAGCTGCTTATTCACGACCAAGTATGACAAAATGAAAAGATTGCTAGTAACTTTTCCACAGTAAAATCTAATGATAGTAATCTCCTATTTATTAGTAATGAGAATTGAAATGCTCTATTATAAAAAGAACAGCTCATCAGTCATCAGGCATCATCAATAAGTGTCAGCTAGCACAAACTGTTTATGTGTGTGGATGAGCATCAAGGATTTGGTTAGTTAATACTGAGATTTGGAGCTAATGCCAAAAGAACTTATAACTTCTGGTTTAGAAGGGAAAGCCTCTATTATTTTATAACATACCACACACCCAACAAAAAAAAGCACAAAAAGAAAAAGCACAAAAAAAAGAGAAAAATTTAGTAATCCAAATCAATTGATTTAACCTATCCTTCCACAGTCCCCCAAATAAGGCTACATCTTTCCAAAAAGAAATTCCATTTAACAGAAAACATCAAAAACACTGTTAATGTTCACCTTACTTCCGTATGAACGTATTTCACATAAAAAGTCATCACAGTTAACAAATCTTGACGAAATTATTCCCAAAATAAAAACACAATCCTTCTATTCATGTGTGTGTGTGTGTGTGTGTGTATATATATATATATATATATATATATATATATATATATATATATATTCAAATCAATAAAAGGTGTATACTATGCAGACCTACGGACGAAGAAGCAATGGCAGAGCCGCAACCGAAGGTCTTGAAGCAGCCATCAACTATCTTTCCGGATATATATATATATATATATATATATATATATATATTCAAATCAATAAAAGGTGTATACTATGCAGACCTACGGACGAAGAAGCAATGGCAGAGCCGCAACCGAAGGTCTTGAAGCAGGCATCAACTATCTTTCCGGACTTATCATCGACCTTTATCTGAAGTTTCATCACATCACCGCAAGCCGGCGCTCCTACGAGACCCGTGCCGACCGTAGGGTCGGATTTGTCAAATGAACCAACGTTTCGTGGGTTATTGTAATGGTCCACCACCCTCTCGTGGTAGAATCGAGGCATAATCTGCGTCGCCACCGAAAGCATCTCCTGTCGTAACCCTAACCCTAGAATTCTCCTTGCGGTGTGCCTCAACATTTTCGATAACCCTACCCCGGATCAGATTGTTGGAATCGAATTTTTATCAATGAATTGTATTGTATCTGTTATAACATTAAGTATGTCTATATTCATATTATGTATACGGTAGATGTAACTGCTATGTCCATATAAAACTATAAATTTTGAGTTTTGTAATTTATTAATATTTATATTAGTATTGAAGTTATTATATTTATAAATAATAATATTTATAAAGTGAATGGGGTATATATCAAAGTAAAAAGAGAATATTCTCTTTTCTCTGATCTTGTTTGTTCTTAATTTTAGTAATATTTTATAATACGTTATCAGCACGAATTGCTTCTTATTTTCGTCTTGAAGATAATCATATTTGATTTGAAGGAGAAGGTATATATATATCTATTATCTACATGCAGCTGTCTATATGTTCATTTTTTTATTTTAGTGTACATGTTCATCACTATATATATATATATATATATATATATTGATATGCAACATATTGCATAATATATTGCATGCAAAATTATAATATACTTTTATTGAAAAACACAACACAATAATTGAGGTTAGACATTTCACCGTATAATAGCAAGATAATTTTAGGGTGGTGTGATAATTTTTTTTGGTATATGTCAAGCCCAGAACTATAATATAGGTAGGGATATAACAATAAAAAATATTGATTATAGTGTCAATTAGTTTCTAGAAAGTAGCTTTATGCAATATGGTTCATTATTTTCTCTAGCTCCATTTCAACTGAGACCGAAGATGACAGGTATCAAGATCGCTTACGATCTCTCACTTTCTCTAACATTTTAATGGCTTTTTATTTATTTAGAAATTGAAATGACAAATTATGAAAAAAAGAATTAAGAGACTAATTTGAGATAACTTTTAATATTGTTGAGTCATGTTTTTAATTTGTTTTTGATAAATCAAACATATTTATAATGTTAATAAGCTTTCTTTCCGGTATTTAAAATAAACTCAATATATGATTTAACTTCAATATAGAAAATATGATTCAGATATGTGAATGCTTTGTTTTGCTATATTATCGTGTGTTTATGGTTAAGTTTGAAGCAGTTTTCTTTTGGTTTGTATACTAGTAAATTATAGATGGATGCTTTCTATAGTTAGAGTTTTATACGAGCTATGTTAGTTATAGCATTTAAATAGACTTAAAATATTAAAATATAATTTTCAAATATGCTTCCATGATAAATGATATTTTTATAATAAAGTTTACACTTTGAATGTTGAAATTGATAGTTACAACTGATATTTTGACAAGTTCTACAGAATAGTTATAATAAATTTGAATTTGTTGCCCTTGATTTATATCGAGCAAGAATTGTTTGTAATGGAATCTTGATACTGAGATTCATATAAAGGCAAAGAACCTTGGAGATACAATTAAAGTTGGCAATCATGCATTCCTAGAGGATCATGCAAAATTAATGATTTTTATTCACTATCATCTCCATGAAAAATTAAAATATGAGTATATTTGTGACGCCCCCAAAATTAGGTATACATCACCCATATTGGATCGTCAGATACATGGTACAGAATACAAATATAACTTACTAATACAACTGTCGTGTACAATACGACAAAACATAACTGTGAGTTTGAATACAATTATTGTCTACTAGAGACTATACAAACTCAAAAGGAGTCCTCATTACAATTATTGTCACACTATTTAACAGAATAGTGAGGACTACTAATACTATCATCTGGTCCATCACTCCGTTCCCCGACTCGTCCTAGCTATATTCTCATTTCCTGAAGAGAATAGTGAAAGAGAGGGTAAGATTAACTAGCCCAGTAAGAAATATTATGACTAAGATAATACAGAATAAATTATCATTAGCCTTCAACAATATTAAACTGATAAAATATAACGAACATCAAGTTTAACTGCAGCGGAACAAGCAATCCATTAAAAGAGTCAAGTAGAAAATAAAATCTACTATCTTCTATGATTTGAAAGGTTTTTCAACACTGTTATCGCTGGGACTCAGCTTAATAAAACAATCCACATCATCGAATCACCCCTGCACTACGGTCAAGGATATTCGTGTATTCATTAATGATCATGATCATGCCAACAACTGTCATCATTTGTAACATTACGGTCATGATTATACCGAATAATCCCTGGTCATAATCATACCAAGTCCATCTATGCACTACAGGCCACAGATGACTTTCAACATTTTATAAATATGAGGATGATGACAATGATATAAGAATTCAATAAAACAAGTTCAAGAATTAATTTATCCAAGAATTAACAATGTCCAAATTGTCAACATGATACTACTTTGTGGAGTAAAATTCAAAAATGCTTAGAAGAATATTTTCATGAAAAGATATTGGATGAAACACAATTATCAAGGATATTCCATAAATTTCATGGAGTATAGAAGTCAAAACTTAACCAACTGAGTATAATAAAGAATAGAATAACAAAAAAAATTACCATGTATGCGATAGACCGCACAGACAGGTTATTCTAACAGAATAATAAATAATGGAACCAGGTCCGGCGTAAAACGCACAGACAAGATATTCCAACAAAATAATAATAAAGACGGAACCAGGTCCGGTGTAAAACACACAGACAGGATGTTCCAATAGAATAATAATAAAGACGGAACCAGGTCCGGTGTAAAACACACAGACAGGATGTTCCAACAGAATAATAATAAAGACGGAACCAGGTCTGGTGTAAAACACACAGACAGGATGTTCCAACAGAATAATAATTAAGACGGAACCAGGTCCGGTGTAAAACACACAGACAGGATGTTCCAACAGAATAATAGAAGAATGTCACCAAGTATAGGGTAGACCGCGTATACAGGTTATTCCAACAGAATAATAAGAAATGGAATAACAACAGTTCTCTTCATGAATAAGAAAGAATAACACCCCTTACCGTTTTAAAGAAGAACTAAAATAAGGAAGTAGTTAAGTAGCATAATACTTTTC
Source organism: Panax notoginseng (assembly GCA_016801055.1). Taxonomy (NCBI): domain Eukaryota; kingdom Viridiplantae; phylum Streptophyta; class Magnoliopsida; order Apiales; family Araliaceae; genus Panax; species Panax notoginseng. The sequence goes on along the minus strand of CM029022.1, from coordinate 147,028,698 downwards.
TTCTCTCTCTATAGTTTTTTTCTATAGTTTCTCTCTCTAGAGTTCAGTGAATTCGTAAGAAATAATAAAGGAATGAGCTGCTATTTATAGAAAAATACAAAGCATAGTAACTAATCCATGAACGGTCCAGATTGATTACTTTAATCTGACGGTCCATATTTAAAGAAAAATCTTTTAAATAAAATATAATATATTCTATTTATAGAATAACTTTAATAAAGTATTCTGTTTTATATAAAAAGATGTTTCTGTTTTATTACGTTAATAATACGAATAAAACAAAACTTCATTATCGCTAAATAATTCATATTATTAACTGACAATAATTGAATCAAACTGAGTGACTTCTCACATAAGCATTAATAATCAATACCGTGTGCTACTATGCAACCACACGTATTACTGTACTTTTACTACCGAGTAGTTCAACAGTATCAATGGTAAAACTTCCGCCGTTATTTTTAATAAAATATTTTTGTCGTTTTCTCAATCCGACAATAATTCCGTTGTGGGGTCCACTAATGATTGTGCCGTTGTATGAATATTCCCTGTTAAAACGAATATTCCCCGACCAATCGAATATTATATAACAACTTGCGTACTTTGTAAAATTTATAAATATTACCCACAACTATAACATTCTATCAAATTAACTCCATAATATTTAAAAATGATATTTATAGAAAATTCATCTTTATTTATAAAAGTTGGGGTCTTACAATATTACAGTAAAAGACTCACTCGTCTTATAAAATGATTTAAAGGAAAGAAATGAGAATCAAAAATTTGTAATTCTCCCAAAAACTCGTTATAATTGGTTGCACCAGAAGTTGCAAGATTTTAAAAGTGTTGAGTGAGAACAATTCTATATTTTTTTAAATAATCTCACTATTAAAATTATGTGGAAAAAAAAACCACTGATGAATACATGTTAGAGAAAATATTTATTATATTTTCATGCCTCGAATATGCTCTTGCAGTAACAATATCGAGAGAGGAAGTTCACAAAATATTCCCTGAAGCGATAAAGGAAACTATGTTCACAAAAGTGATATTATGTCTTCTAGTGACTGTACAAAATAATGATTTTTTGCTGAAAAATCAACAGTCTCGCTCGACCAATTCTATTACATTCCCTGAAGTGAATGGAACCTAATTTGACAATCATAGAGAAAATTATGGTTGTGGTTGTGGTTGTGATGGTGAACGTGAAAAGAACAATCAATATAGAAAAGGGAATGTACCCGTCGTACTCCTAAACATTTGATAGATTTGTACCAAGACTCCATAAAAGAAAAGGAAATAAAATTGAAATAAATTTTATTGATCATAATGATCCTGAAGATCCCATGAATTATTTTGACTTTTCAAATGGAGTGGATATACGTTATAATGGTTATCATATTGAAACCAATATTGAAGGCAGTAAAGAATTTCTTTATATTACTTCAATAGTATCGGCCAGAAGCTCATATTAGAAAAACTGTGGATCAATAATAATGCAGTGAATTATTGAAAACTCCCATGAACATCCCTTAAAGAACTAGAAGATTCCTTTACCTGTTGATTATATCAAAGTAAATTAATTACCAAACTATCACATTTAATTATTGTTATTTAGTGTTCATCTTTCTAAGAAAGAATTCAGAGTGATATTTTTAAGGTATATCTTGAGGATTGTTATTTTAATAGTATTCCCACCATTAGGGGGAGAAAAGTCGTTGCTTGAAGCACGACGTGAGATCATTGCCTGAAGCATAACGGGAGATTAATTGGAATGTTTTAACGTTATTTAATCTTGATCCTTATACAAATCAATATGAACTAGAAGTTCAAAAGATAATTCATTTGCAATAAATTGCAAATCAATTACCAGAATTATTCACCGATAATAAAAAAATAGTGATATCTCACATTCTAGCTGCTAATACTCTAGCAGAGATTGAAGTCCCCGTAGGACAATCAGTTAATACAGCAGCAAATTGAATTAAAACCACACCTGAAGCGTGGAAGATCTATCGGTGTTAAAAAATAAAATTTCCCAGAAGAAGAAAGTACAAGAAAAACAAGTTGCAGTCTATAAAGAGGCTATACCCATGAAACATGCTACAAAATTTATCGATCTATCCAAAACTTTTGAACAAAAATCTCCTGTAAATAAAACTCTTGAAGAGTGAGCCCCTGAAGAGGATGAGTTTTCCCTTGAAGAGGACCAGGTACATGAAAATAATGAGATCTCGATACATTATGTATATACAGGAGACATATATATTGGATAGAAATAAAATCGTTGTCGACAACATATTTTCATATAAAGTTACTATGAATATTACCAGAAGTAATGATAATGTATATGAACTACAAATCGTTGATTAATGTAGAAATATTTGGCCAATGTGGAAAGAGACGATTCAAGTAGAATTAAATTCACTAAGTAAATGTGAAATTTTTGGACCTGTAGTCCGAACACCTAAATGTGTAATGACTGTTGGATACTGTGACACCCCTAAATCCGGGTTACCTGACCCTCGAGTTTGGTGTTCACGATCCACAATATATATAACATTTAACTACCTATTTAATTATAAATAGTAATACATATCACATTAACATATGTTGTTAATACATTAGTCCCAGGTTTGTTAACCTTAACATTACAAACAGACCCCTTAGATATATAAAAAGGGTTTACAAGCAACATAATAAATATGCTTATTATAACTACTCCAGCAGTTTGCCTTTATCCTTCACAGCATCTTCTGCAACTTCGTCTCTAGCTGAAAAGTTTTATTTAGCAAGGGTGAGCAACAAATATTCCTCGCAAGTTAAGATATACAATGAATGTATAAGTATCAGAATAATAGACTATCTATTTTGATAGAATGACACCAAAGTTCGGGGAACTTTGAAATAGCTGAATAAATCGTTAATCAATAACAAGTTTTCTCGTATTCTAGGCAACGCAATAATATGATAATGAAAGAGTACAACGCTTTCAAAGTTTTTACGATATTCTATTGAATAAACAAGAATCAATTCTACGCAATAACAAAGTGGAATAATTTTCAGATTTATGCTGAGTGATCCGACTAGATCTTAGAACTTCTACTTTCTCAGGTATCTATCAAAGATTTACTTTGATACATACACAGGAGTATCAGATAACCATAAAGATTAAGTCATACCCCTCTGCAAGTATAACAAGTGATCAGATTTATTATACCCAATATTATGCATAATACTTAATCGCGTGTAAATGCCGAATATACGACCAATAAAATGTTTCCTTTATATAAAAGGTTGTTCTTCTCAGTCTCAGAATCAAGATTTTGATTTAACAACGAAATGCAAGGATTTCAATATCTAATCATTTCTCTTCTCTTCTCAAACCTATCAAGTTCTAACAAATGTTCGTCTAGCCAGAATAATTAACTAAGACATTTCTCAATATAATTTGACAATAAATAGGAATTATCTGTACTGTCAATTATATCTTCTACGAATATGAATATCCAATAACAGTTATTCTACAAATGCATATTCTCCGAATCAGTAATTCAATTTGAATTATTAATCATGCACTAACTGCGAATAATCAACAATAAATCCCTGGACGTGGTATAATTAGTAATAACTAACCACTATAATAATTGAATGAATATAACTCAAGGTTGAGTTAGGAAACTTGCCTCTTCTGCTGATTACAGCTACACAAAATATTATCTGCGTTCGTAAGACCTATAACCAATAATATCGGTTTCACAATTAGCACAATAATTCACAACACACAATATTGTAATTTACAGTCAAACTTCTCCTAGACACATTACCACATAGCCACATTAGTGTTTATAACCTATATAAACACTTATCAAGTTTAATTATTTCGGCTTGGTTGGACTTCGGTCCATTCTCGGTGTCTTGGTCACCCTATCCAACAATTAACACACTTGTTGATAATTGATCTTGGTCTCTAAGCTTCAATATTATTTTAGATAAGTTAAATATCATTTATAATATTTTTCAGAAGCTTTTAATAATTTATAAACAATTATTATAATTTATAATAAATTTTCAAACACTTAAATCAGTTTTAAATGATTTAATTATCAAATAATCTTATTATCATTAATATTTAATAATATAAAAATATTAATGTTATACATGTCAAAATATTAAAGTTATTATTAATAACTTAAAATATTTTTAAATCATCAATATTTTACTTAAATGATTTTTAAAATAATTAAAATTATTTTTAAATTATCACCATTAATATTTAAATATTAATAAAATTATTTTCAAAATATTAAAAGTCATTAATTATAAATTAAAATATTTTAAAAATATTTTTCTCATTTTTAAATAATTTCTAAATCAATAAAATTATTTTTAATTCATTTATTTAATTTAATAATTAAATCAATCTAATATCATTAATATTAAATTATTAATGAAAATTCTCCAAAAATATTAAAAATTATATTTTATAACTCAAAATATTTTTAAATACATTATTCTTATTTAAAATAATTTTTCATAATATTAAATCATTTTTCTCTAATTTATTTAACACATTAATTAAATAAATTAAATATCATTAATATCCAAATAATTAAAAATATTAATAAAAAATGTCCCAAATAATTAAAAGTATTTTTTTAGAATTTAAAATGATTTTTAAAATCATTTTTAGTAATTTTAATAAATTATTTTCTATTTTTAATTAATTACCGGAATATTCAGAAAATAAAATAATTCAAAACCGTCGCTATAGGCCTTTAGCGACACAAAGCGTCGCTATTGGTGTTCTTGAGCTCAAGAACACTGACAGCCGACAGAGCAAGGGTCTATGTTTGACCGGTTTTAATTCTTGGTTCCAAATTATTTTTGGGATAACTTAAGGTTCAATATCGTAGTACACATGTAATACTACATCTAGCAATCTTCACTTTGGTCATATCACATCTCATAGCATGATCTGAAGGGACAAACTAGCTGTCAAAACAAGTTCTGGGTTTTCTGGGCAACCCAGAAACCCAGCAGCTTCGAGGGTCTACTTTTGAGCTCCATTAATTCTATGTCCCGGCCTTGATTCATGTTATTTAATGGTTTACACTCCATGTGTCAATGAACATAAATACAACAACATTACAGTTCAACAACCACATACACGCCAGATCCAATCCGGTCAAACACTGACAGAATCTTTGTTCATACCGTTTCTAGGTTTTCCAGAAAGGTCACCCGTGATCAAATGGTCTGGTTTGACCATTAATTACAACCATCGTATGTGTTGTTTGAGAGATCTACTAGCACGGATCTAGAGCCCACATAACCAGCTACAAATATGTTACAACAAAAACATCATAAAACTAAATAAACTGACATATCTATTGCATAGAAAATCCTGTCAGACGCTTATTTTAGAATTCTGGGTTACCCAGAATTTCACTCGGTCATGGTCGGTCAACCGACTTTGACCGGCTATAACTTGTAATCTGGAAATCTAATAGCTTGGATTCCACTTTCAGATCACAGACCACATAACATAGTACAGATCCAAAACATAAAACAACAAAAATCGTAAACGAACAAGAATCTATGGCACCTGACATTAGCTTGTCAGACCACAAAATTTGTTCAAGAACAGTTTTTGAAAACTTCGTTTTTAAAGCCATTTAATGTTATGGATCTATGGTATATCACCATAGACCATCATAAAACACCTTCTAGCAAACATCTAAACACATAAACACAAAATTTGACTTAGTATACAAGATCAAAAGGGCTTAGGGCTTTATACCTTTCTCTTTGAAGATGCTTAGATCTTGGCTCTACAATCTGTTATTGGTTGATCAAGGGCAGTATTTGGGACTGATCTACTAAAGAAATTCGGAGGTCTTGGTGAGAGAGAGAGTATGTGAGAGCTTGGTTGGCCAAATGAGCAAATTAATGGAATTTCTCTCTCTTAGATCTTATATATACAATGATATGTTGCTATGTTCTGATCTTGCTGTCACATAGGGGCTGGTTGCTGATAATTTAAGTCACATTGGTCAAGTGGGTTGGTCACCAACTCTTATTTTGGTAAAATTTACAAGTAATCTAATAAAAATCCCATAAAGGGCATTTTGGTCATTGATCTTGTAATTTTAATGGCATGATGGTCAAATGTCCAGACCCTTAGGGTTTAACCCTTAGGTTTTACAAACTCCAATTCTATAATTTTTCCAATTAGGGTTTCTAAGAAGAAAATTAGATTTCTAAAATAAAATTATAGTTTTAAATAGAAATTAATATTTCTAAAGTATAATTAGGGTTTCAGAATTATATTCACACATACTAATCACTTTAGGCTTGCTAACTAGAATTAGGGTTGCCCAATTAGGGTTTAAAAAAATTCCCGAATATGAAATTAGGGTTTTAATTAGAAAAATAAGATTTTTAAATTACAATTAGGGTTTGTAAAATAAAAATTAAGATAAATAAAATATAATTATTTTAATTATATTTTCTATCGAATCCCTATCCGGACTTAGGGTTAGGGTTTCTAATTTTTTGTTAAGCACAACTCTACTCTAAATTTTATTAGTCAATAAACAAATTGACCTTCTTGAGACTCGTATCATAGATACTTGTCACAAAATTGATAATTAATATTAATATTAATAGAAAAAAAAATTTACTCGAAAAAATTCGGATTATTTGAAATCCCGGGTTATCACAGATACAAATGGGTATTTGTACATAAATAAAATGAGAAAAACAAAATTATAAGGTACAAAGCGCGACTTGTAGCACAAAGGTTTCTCGCAGAGACCTGTTATTAATTTTAAAGAAACATATGCTCCTGTAATGGACACAATTACATTCAGATTTTTAATTAGCTTGGTAGCAAAAGAAAATTTGGATATGCGATTAATGGATGTTGTTATATCATATCTGTATAGATCATTAGATAATTATATCTACATGAAAAATCTCTGAAGGATATTAAATGTCTGAAGCATATAATTCTACATCTCGTAGTATGTATTTTATCAAGCTACAAAGAATCTTATATGAGTTAAAGCAATCTAGATGCATATTGTGGTATAATCGCCTGAGTTGATATCTTTTGAAAGAAGGATTTGAGAATAATCCAATTTGTGCATGCATTTTTATCAAAAGATCATAATATGGATTTGCTATTATTAATGTATTTATTGATGAAAGATCTTGCTCCAGAAGAGTCGACAAAAATAACAAATTTGAGATGAAAGATATTGGTAAGATAAATTTTTGTCTTGGACTACAAATTGAACTATGAAATTCTTGTTCATCAATCAACATACACATAAAAAGTCCTGAAGTAACTTTATATGGATAATGTTAATCCTTTAAGTACTCCAATGATGGGTTGGTCACTTGATATAAAGAAATATCCGTTTTGACCACAAGAAAATGATGAAGAAACTTTTGGTCTTGAAGTACCATATCTTCGTGAAATTGGTGTTTTGGTCCTAAAGTACTATACCTTAATGTAATTGGTACTTTGATGTATCTTACAAATTTGACAAGACCTGATATAGTTATACACCAACTCGAAGACATTGTAAAGAAATTAAACATATTTTACGTGAGACTATTGATTTGGGATTATTTTATCTAAAGGGTGATAGAACCAAGCATATTGCACCAAAATTATTTTATACACACGAGCCCCAGAAGAATGGTAATATTGATATCAAGCATATATGATCATGTGATAATTTGATTGATATATTCATTAAGTCATTACCAACTATGATTTTGAAGAAGATGATGCACAATATTGGCATACTTTGACTTAATGATATTTTTTCCATGGACAATGGAAATTCTATTTACTTATGAAGGGGAGTAAAAAGGATATGTGTTGATTGTACTCTTTTTCCTTCACTAAGGTTTTTTCCCACTAAGTTTTCCTTTGCATGAGGCAATCCTAAGGCACTAGAAGTTATACAAGAATATTGTACTATTTTCCTTCACCAAAATTTTTTCCTACTGGGTTTTTATTTGGTAAGATTTTTTTAACGAGATGTGACGCCCCCAAAATAGGTCCATTCCACCCAACCCATTCTGAGTCGCCAAATACATGGTACAGAAACAACTACAACTTTATTAATACAATTGTCGTGTAAAATACGACAACACATATACTGTGAGTTTAAATACAAATACTGTCATCTAGATAATATTCGAACTCAAATGGAGTCCTCACTATAATTATTGATACACTATTTTACAAAATAGTGAGGACTACTAAAACAACTTTCTTGAACCATTATTCCATACCCCGACTAGTTCCTGCTATATTCTCGCCTCCTGAGAAGAAAAATGGAACAAAAATGAAAAAGGTGAGCTCAACTAGCTCAGTAAAGAATATTATGACTAAGATAATGTATAACAAATTATTCTCAGTCTTCAACAGGGAAAAATCTAATAAAATACAATAGACAACAAGTTTTAGATCAACAACTGCAGCGGAAACAACAATTCATTAGAAGAGTTAAGTAGAGAATCAAATCTATTATCATCTATGAATTTAAAAGTCCATTATCGATATTTTATCCCTGTAACATCAATCAATATACATCTTGAATCAAATAGTCATCTTTGCACTACATGCCAAAGATATTAATCAGTCGGTCATGTTCATCTCAATACCTGTTCATCTTTGCACTACGGGCCAAAGATATTCATCAAGAAATCATTCATCTTCGCACTACAGGCTAAAGATATTCAGTAATATCATCATTTAGGACTGAGGATGATGAAAAATATATTTTAAAGAAAACGAATCCAGTGAGACAAAAGAACAAATAGTAAGGATTCGTGCTTCGGTTTATCCATGTTTAAAAATACTCCATAATAACTATTATGGAGCAGAATTCAAAAATGAAGATCAAAACATAGATCCAATCAAAGATAGGAACCATAACAGACAATCTTGGACACAGAAAAGAAAATTTTATTTTTCTGTGAATAGTGCCATATTTGTGAATAGTGCCGTATACGTGAATAGTAATCCCGACACAAAAAGATAGAAATTTCACAAGAAAAATCATCATGCTTAGTGAATAGTACTCGTGAATAGTAACTCGTGAATAGTAACTCGTGAATAGTAACTCGTGAATAGTAACTCATGAATAGTAACTCCGACATGAAAAGACAAGAATTTTACGAGAAAAATCTTACCAATATTTCGGCATAATGATATTGAAAGAATAATATCATTTATAAAAGAAAATAACATCCCTTACCTCGAAAAGATAGTACTTCTGACTGGAATACTAGTTATAGTGCTGAAGGGAACTTGCAACGTATAACAACACTCAAAGTATCAAAATACTCGCAAGAATACGCTCGATAATATAGAGAGAGAAAGAGAGAGAAAATTTTAGTTTTTGGTGTGATTTTCAATTTTAACCTAAGCACCCTATTTATAGGAAAATGCTTAGAACACTAAAGCAGAAAATTTAATAAAATAGTAATATATTTATAAAATTTTCCTTAGCCCACCTTGACCATCTAAATTCAGCCACCAAATAATGACAAAAACCAAAAAAACATTTTTGTAATTAAAAATAATTAAAACTTTCAAAAATCAATTATTTCGGAACTACGGAACTTCAATAATTCATATTAAATAGCCCTTTTATCAGAAAAATTCAAACCACATGTCTTTTCTATAGAAAATTTTATTATCTACAACTTTGCAGAAGAAAGTTTTTTTAAATTCCAAACAAAAATTGACCGAAATCCATAAACGGACGATTTTATAGGCTATAATCAAATTTCAGTCAAGAAATGAGGTCCACCGACACACAAAACATGTGTTAATCATTTAATGCAACAAAAATACTCTTTCTCCTCATATACTCATATATCCCACATTTATTATAAAAATATCACCATTATTATATTATTAAAATATAATAATATATTTAAATGAATTATTTTATCAGAAAAAGATAACATATTAATTTTCAACAATTGTCACATTAAAAATTTTCTCCATCTATATCCACATAAAATTAATATTTTTCTCATCATATAAATTAATAATTAATTATTCACAAATAATATTACAGATCACAATACTGACAACCAGGCAGTTCCCAAGAAAGAGGGGGATTTCCAATAAGGATCTCTCCTTACTGGCGCGCAATTAGGTGACCAAACTTCTCCTTAGACAGAACTTTCTAGACATTGCCAATAATGTTATCTAATAATATTATTCAGATAATATGAATTATTGCTCCGATAATATAAAATACTGTGTAGTAACAATTATTGAAACAACAGTAATATAAAATATCAACGTAGCAATTATTGAATCAATAAAATAAAATACTGAACAGTAATTACTGTAACAATTATTGAGTAGTGCCTTCTTATGTAAGAATCAATAATTGGTGCAATACCGTGTGTTACTGTGTAACAACGCGTATTACTGTATTTTAACCACCGGGTATTCTAAAAGTATTAACGGTAATAACTACGCCGTTATTTATAAACAACTTATACTTGTCGTTTTCTTCATCTAATCGCTGTTCGTTATGGGACCCACAAAAGGCTACGCCGTCGTACGAATATTCCCCGACAGCAAGAATATTCCACGACCAAACGAATATTCCCCAACAACAATGAATATTTTATAACCACTTGCTTATTTAAAAATATTTGCGCATTTTACCCATAACTAACCACATTAATCAAATAAACCCTTACTATTTCAAAATAATAAATAAAGAAAATTCCATTTTATTAAAAAAATTTCGGGGTCTTACAACCTCCCCTCCTTGTGAAATTTCATCCTCGAAATTGACGTACGTACCTGGTGTTTCGAAAAGGTGAGGACACCTCGCTTTCATTTCCGTTTCCATTTTCATTTCTAACTCCCAAGTCATTTTCTCAATATCATGGTTCCTCTACAAAACTTTGACTTGTGGTATGACCTTTGTGCGTAGGACATGCTCCTTCCTATCCAAGATCTTGACAGGTACCTCCTCGTACGTTAAATCTTCGATCATCTCGTCTGGTTCTAACTTAATAATGTGGTTCGGGTCGTCCACGTATTTTCGTAACTTTGATACGTGAAAAACATTATGAACACGCGACATACTTGACGGTAAAACGAGTCTATAGGCCACAGTTCCTATTCGATCGAGGATTTCAAATGGACTAATAAATCGAAGGTTTGAGCTTTCCTCACATCGCCGATTCTCGCTTTTGGAATAACAACTTCTTGCACCTCCTTCTTTATATTCATCAGCTCCGGTGTGTAGTTTGAGCGGTTTTAACTTTATCGATTAAAGTCGATTTTACTCGTATATCATCACGTGATCCATAGAGTCTTTAACTCTATCTCTATCCTTTGTAAGTCATACGAAATGGGTCTTTGTTGTGACAACCCCAAAATAGGTCCATTCCATCTAACCTATTCTGAGTCGCCAAATACATGGTACAGAAAATAACTAAAACTTTATTACAACAATTGTTGTCCAAAGTACAACAACACATGCTGTGAGTTTTAATACAAATATATACCAAATGTGACTCATGTCCCAATCATGGATAGCACATCACAATGACACCTTACATAAATGTATAGTCAAAAACTGTTTTAGAAATTAGAATCTTTGGGAAGTGCTCAAGAAAACCTTCGTACATGGGAGGCCATGCATCTAGGTTATGATAGATATCATATGTCCACAGAATTATCCTTGGTTGACCCAATAGACCCCAAAGAAAAATAAGAAGATTACTATCATATTCTTTCCAATGGTAAGTCTTCTCTTGACATACCATTATCTCCACTGTCTCTAATTAAGAATTATACTTCAAACAAATACCAAGATTATATAGGTAGTGCTCGTAGATATACTCAACAAGTGGATGGGCACAATCCTGTCTTATGATAACACGAGGTTGTATGTCATTAGACATCTTGTATGATAGTGGCAAAACACCCTTTCAACATTGGGTTCGCTTCACCCTAGATGATTCACCAAATATAACTACTAAATGATGACCACCGTTCTATTCCCCTGTTACCGCCGCTCGACCCAGCTACACTCTTATTACCTGAAAGGAATTGTGAAACAGAAGGGTGAGCACAACTAGCCCAGTAAAGAATATCATGACTAAAGATAAATAAGTTATCAATAGCCTTCAACAGAATTAAATCAGAGAATTAGAACATATGGTAGATGATAAAAATTTCAACCATAGTTGCAGCGGAACGAGCAATCCATTAGAAGAGTCAAATAGACTACAAAGTCTATTATCTTCTCCATGTTAAAAATTCACCAACAATGTTTTATCCTTACATCAATCAACAATTCTGGTCCACAATCATATGAATAACTCATAATCATAATTGTAGTTCTAAATTCCTCTTCTCATCCAGGACAAAGATAATTTTTATCATCTATCTTTACCTGAAACATCAAAGATCACGGTTATACCAAATCACAGTTCATGTTCATAATCATACTAATAAATTTATCTTTGCACTACGGGCCAAAGATATTCGTCACCAGTTCATCTTTGCACTACTGGCCAAAGATATTCAACAACAGGTCATCTTTGCACTACGGGCCAAAGATATTTATCAACAATTCATCTTTGCACTACAGGCCAAAGATATTCCTCAACAATTCATATTTGCACTACAGGCCAAATATATTCATCAATAGTTTATATTTGCACTATAGGCCAAATATATTAATATCTCAAAGAAATATATAATCATTTCAGAATTTATATAAACAATAATTATAACCATGTTGATCAATTCACCTTTGCACTTAAGCTAAAGATATTCAATTATAAATTCAATGGTCATGATCATACCAGTCAACAATTCAACTTTGCACTACTGGCCAAAGAGAACCCATAGTCATGATCATACCAATAATCTACCCATCTTTACACACAAGTGAAAGAGAATTTCAACATCAGGGTTATAAAAATGTTATATATGATAATAAAAATAATATGATCAAAACATCGATTTAATTTCAAGAGTAATATTCAGAAACCAATTTTGTCGTGAATAGTACCCGTGAATAGTAACTCGTGAATAGTAACTTATGAATAGTAACTCATGAATAGTAATTCGTGAATAGTGATCCATATTCATATATAGTACCGTATAAGTAAATAATGTCATATACGTAAATAGTGCCATATGCATGAATAGTGCTGTATACGTGAATAGTATCGTATACGTGAATAGTAACCCCGATTCAAAAAGGTAGAAATTTCACAATAAAATCTATACCAATATTTTAGTATAATGATATTGAAAGAATAACATCATTATGAAGAATATAGCATCCCTTAATATCCCTTACTATCCCCTACAATCCCTTAATATCCCTTACCTCAAAAGAGTAGCACTTCTGACTGAATATCGGATATGACGCTGAAGGAAACTTGTACTGATGAATATCAACTCACCAAGTATCTAAATACTCACAAAATACACTCGATAATCTAGAGAGAAAAAGAGAGAAAACTTATAAATTCTGGTGTGATTTTCAATTCTAACTTAGCCCTCTATTTATAGGAAAATGTTAGCACGCCGAAACAGACTTGACCTGCTACCTGATGGCTTTACCTGCTACTATTTCACCCACCAAAAATCAGCCATCTTCCCCAATAACCAAAAGTGGGGCCCACCCATTTCTAGAATTTTCCACCAAAATCATTTATAAACCTAATTTCTGAATCAGTCACCTCTTAAAATTCATAACAAATCATTCGTTCATTTTTAACGGTTCAAAATTTGTGAACATATACTCAACTTATATATGTATAACATATCCAAAAATCACAACGATCCAACGGTCAGATTAAAAATTATAACTCACACAATAAAGCTGTAAGAACACTGATTTGATCTTTTAATACTTCCAATTCGACAAAATACTGATAAAATACCTCAACATTAATTCCTTCATTTATAACCACATAAATAAATCCATCATTTATATCCACATCAAATAAATATTTCATTATCATATAGATCAATAATTAATTATTCACAAATAATATTACAGAATCACAATAATGACAACCAGGCAGTTCCTAGGAAAGAGGGGGCTTTCCGATAAGGATTTTTTCTTACTGACGCACAATTAGGTGACCAAACCTCTCCTTGACAGAACTTTCTAGACATTACCAATAATGCTATCTAATAATATTATTCAAATAATATGAATTATTGATCTGATAATGGAGATATTGTGCAGTGACAATTATTGAAATAACAATAATATAAAATATCAACGCAGTAATTATTGATTCAATAAAATAAAATATTGAACAGAAATTACTGTAACAATTATTGAGTAGTGCCTTCTCACGTAAGAATCAATAATTGAAAAAAATACTATGCAATACCGTGTGCTACTGTGCAACTACGCGTATTATTGTATTTTAACCACCAGGTATTCCAACAGTGTTAACGGTAATAACTACGTCGTTATTTATAAAAACTCAAGTTTGTCGTTTTCTTCATCCGACAGTTATTTTGTTATGGGGCCCACAAACGACTGCGCCGTCGTACGGATATTCTCGATAAAAAGAATATTCCACGACCAAACGAATATTTTCCGACAACAATGAATATTTTATAACCATTTGCGTATTTTGAAAAAAATTTCATATATCACCCTTAACATTAACTTTTATCAATTTAACCATTTACTGAATAGTAATTATAAGAAAAATTGAATACTTTTATTTCATAAAATTCGGGGTCTTACATTTGTGTTCGACAATATCGCACTTGTACCCGCATACGATCTTCTACTCAACACATCAGCTACCGCGTTTGTTTTTCCAGGATGGTATTGGATGGTATGATCATAATCTTTCAATAGCTCGAGCCAACATCGTTGTCGCATGTTAAGTTTTTGGAAGCTCTTCTCACATTCCTCGCTCCATTCAAATTTTGTATCTTTACGAGTCAGCTGAGTTAATGGAGTAGCGATTCGAGAAAATTCTTACACGAATCTCTGATAATAACCAGCTAAGCCTAGAAAGCTACGTATTTCAATTACTGACTTAGGCTGCTCTCAACTGTGACTCATATCCCAACCTTAGATAGCACGTCATAATGGCACCTATCAATTTACTACCACACAAATATGACATCCCCTACGGAGAGTCTGGCTTCGGTGCATTCCACAAAGGAAGTCACCAGTTAGAGGCTTGGTTATCAACTTCTATAGTTGGGTTTTTAACTCATGAAGTTCAATAGGAGCCCTTCGATATGAGATTTTAGAAATGAGTTTTGTACCGGGTTCAAAGACGATACAAAATTCAATATCACGCTCTGGGGGTAGGCCAGGAAATTCTTCAGGAAATACGTCAGGAAATTTACTAACAACAGAAATATCATTCAAATATGACGTATTTTTGTTCAAGTCCATGACATGGGCTAAGAAAACTTGACATCTATTTTTTAATAAACGAATGACTTTATGGCTTGATATAAAAGTGTTTGACTTCAATGGTTTGGTTGCTTGAATTCTAATAACAGGTTGCTTAGGAATATGAAAACTAACAATCTTACGAAAACAATCAATTTTGACATGATGAGTAGTTAACCAATCAATCCCTAAAATCACGTCAAATGCAAGTATCTTTAAAGAGATAAGGTCAACAGGTAATGTGATGGTGCCAACTTGGATCAAAAAAGATTTATAAACAGTGGATGTAACGAAAGTTTCTCCTAACAGAGTTTCAACAGATAAGTCAAAGTCTAATTTTTTCCGAAGTCAAGTTTAAACGTTGAATATAAGCAGGAGAGATAAATGAATGGGTAGAACCGGTATCTAATAAGGTATAGACTTCGCAAGAATACATTATGATTAACTAACCCGTGATAACTTCGTTCGGGTTCCTCGCATTTTGGCCAGTCACGACAAACGCTTTTTCTGAAACTACCGACTTTGTTTTGTCCGTATCCGCCTTTGGTGCCACCATCCCATCTGGACTTGATTTCACTATAGGATAAAATTGAGCTATTGTGACCGTCTTTTCCATAACTAAAACATACCTTGGAAGGCTGTGGACAGTTTGGACTTATGTGTCCCTCTTCTCTGCATTTGTAGCATCTAACTGGCATTCGTTCTACTCCCCTAAAATTTGTTGCTGGTGCTGCTGCCGATGCCTTCCCGTCATCGTTAAATCTTCTCTTCTTGAAATTTCCACTTGAGTTATTTCTTCTATTATCTTGGCCATGATTACCACCGAAGTACTTACCATTTTTGGCATGATAATTTCCTCCACGATGGTTATCATTGCTCTGATGATTGTTGCCATCGGTACAATTATCATCGAGTTGTAGGTCGTTATTCTTCGATTGAGCTGACTCATTATCGCGCTCCAATAACTGAGCCCTATTCACAACATCTGAATATAGAGAAAATTTATGAGAAATGAGATATTGACGTATGTCGGGTTTCAAACCTCTCAAAAACATCCGCGTCATACGTTCCTCATTCTCCACCAAATGAGGTGCAAACCTGGATAACTCTGCAAACTTCGCCTCGTACTGGGACACCGTCATGTTGTTCTGTTCTAGTCTAATAAACTCTACCTCCTTCATATGACGAATACTTTCAGGAAAGTACTTGTCATTGAACAGTTTCTGAAACATTTCCCAAGCCATATTGAGTGCGGCTGGCTGGGCACGCTTCACAGATTCCCACCAGTAATCTGCCTCATTACGGAACATAAAAGTGGCGAATGGAACCTTCTGTTCCTCCGTGCATCCCAAGACATCGAATATCTTGGAAATTTGCTTGACCCACGTCTCCGCCTTAATCGGATCCGGCTTTCCCTAGAATTTTGGTGGTCCCAACTCTTTAAACTGCTTGGCTGTAACAAACCGTACGTTGCTATCATTTCCACCTGTATTTTGTACATGAGTCTCCCTCGTCTGATTTTTCATGAATTGCAAAAAGCTTCTAAATATCCCATCGTTCATCATCTGATCAGTGGTGTTGTTTACAGGAGGAACATTGTCGTCCTGTTGCACGTTCTGCTCATTGGTGAGCAAAGGTGTCTCTACGGTCTCATTTACTCCACTGTTAACATTCTCAGTTGCCATTCTCAAATACTGTCATAAAAGGTTTAATTAAATAAATTAACATATCACATAATATCCCTATATTCTGACCAACCAACAAATAAGCTTAGGTAGGACATACTAGCGAAGGATTTACTCGTCTCTCCCCTCTTAGTTCTATTCCCCGATCTCCGCCAGAGATCATATCCCTAAACTCTGATACCAACTGTGACGCCCCCCAAAATAGGTCCATTCCACCCAACCCATTCTGAGTCGCCAAATACATGGTACAGAAACAACTACAACTTCATTAATACAATTGTCGTGCAAAATAAGACAACACATATACTGTGAGTTTAAATACAAATACTGTCATCTAGACAATATTCGAACTCAAATGGAGTCCTCACTATAATTATTGATACACTATTTTATAAAATAGTGAGGACTACTAAAATAACTTTCTTAAACCATCATTCCTTACCCCGACTAGTTCCCGCTATATTCTCGCCTCCTGAGAAGAAAAATGGAACAAAAAGGAAAAGGGTGAGCTCAACTAGCCCAGTAAATAATATTATGACTAAGATAATGTACAACAAATTATTCTTAGTCTTCAACAGAGAAAAATCTTATAGAATACAATAGACAATAAGTTTTAGATCAACAACTGCAGCGGAAACAACAATTCATTAGAAGAGTTAAGTAGAGAATCAAATCTATTATCATCTATGAATTTAAAAGTCCATCATCGATATTTTATCCCTGTAACATCAATCAATATACATCTTGAATCAAATAGTCATCTTTGCACTACAAGCCAAATATATTAATCAGTCGGTCATGTTCATCTCAACACCTGTTCATCTTTGCACTACGGGCCAAAGATATTCATCAAGAAATCATTCATTTTTGCACTACAGGCCAAAGATATTCAGTAATATCATCATTTAGGACTGAGAATGATAAAAAATATATTTTAAAGAAAACGAATCCAGTGAGACAAAAGAACAAATAGTAAGAATTCGTACTTCGGTTTATCCATGTTTAAAAATACTCTATAATAACTATTGTGGAGCAGAATTAAAAAATGAAGATCAAAACATAGATCCAATCAAAGATAGGAATCATAACAGACAATCTTGGACACAGAAAAGAAAAATTATTTTTTTTGTGAATAGTGCTATATTTGTGAATAGTGCCGTATACGTAAATAGTAAACCCGACACAAAAAGATAAAAATTTCACAAGAAAAATCATCATGCTTAGTGAATAGTACTCGTGAATAGTAACTCGTGAATAGTAACTCGTGAATAGTAACTCATGAATAGTAACTCCGACATGAAAAGACAAGAATTTCACGAGAAAAATCTTACTAATATTTCGGCATAATGATATTGAAAGAATAATATCATTTATAAAAGAAAATAACATCCCTTACATCGAAAAGACAATACTTCTGACATGAATACTGGGTATAGTACTGAAGGAAACTTGCACCGTATAACAACACTCAAAGTATCAAAATACTCACAAGAATACGCTCGAAAATATAGAGAGAGAAAGAGAGAGAAAACTTCAGTTTCTGGTGTGATTTTCAATTCTAACATAAGCACCCTATTTATAGGAAAATGCTTAGAACTCCAAAGCAGAAAATTTAATAAAATATTAATATATTTATAAAATTTTCCTTAGCCCACCTTGACCATCTGAATTCAGCCGCCAAATAATGACAAAAACAAAAAAAACGTTTTTGTAATTAAAAATAATTAAAACTTTCAAAAACCAATTATTTCGGAACTACGAAATTTTAATAATTCATAGTAAATATCCCTTTTATCAGAAAAATTCAAACCACATATCTTTTTTATAGAAAATTTCATTATCTACAACTTTACAGAAGAAAGTTTTTCCAAATTCTAAACAGAAATTGACCGAAATCCACAAACGGGCGATTATACAAGCTATAATCAAATTTCAGTCAAGAAATGGGATCCACCGACACACAAAACATATGTTAATCATTTAATGCAATAAAAATACTCTTTCTCCTCATATACTCATATATCCCACATTCATTATAAAAATATCACCATTATTATATTATTAAAATATAATAATATATTTAAATGAATTATTTTATCAGAAAAAGATAAAATAATAATTTTTAATAATTGTCACATTAAAAATTTTTTTCCACTATATCCACATAAAATTAATATTTTCCTCATCATATAAATTAATAATTAATTATTCACAAATAATATTATAAAATCACAATACTGACAACCAGACAGTTCCTAGGAAAGAGGAGGCTTTCCAATAAGGATCTCTTCTTATTGGCGCGCAATTAGGTGACCAAACCTCTCCTTAGACAGAACTTTCTAGACATTGCCAATAATGTTATCTAATAATATTATTCAGATAATATGAATTATTGCTCCAATAATGGAAAATACTGTGTAGCGACAATTATTGAAACAACAGTAATATAAAATATCAACGTAGCAATTATTGAATCAATAAAATAAAATACTGAACAGTAATTACTGTAACAATTATTGAGTAGTGCCTTCTTATGTAAGAATCAATAATTGGTGCAATACCGTGTGCTACTGTGCAACAACACGTATTACTGTGTTTTAACCACCGGGTATTCCAACAGTATTAACGGTAAAAACTACGCCGTTATTTATAAACAACTTATACTTGTCGTTTTCTTCATCCAATCGCTTGGCCCACAAAAGGCTGCGCCGTCGTACGAATATTCCCTAACAACAATGAATATTTTATAACCACTTGCTTATTTAAAAATATTTGCGCATTTTACCCATAACTAACCACATTAATTAAATAAACCCTTAATATTTCAAAATAATAAATAAAGGAAATTCTATTTTATTAAAAAAATTTCGGGGTCTTACAACCTCCCCTCATTGTGAAATTTCGTCCTTAAAATTGACGTACGTACCTGGTGTTTTGAAAAGGTGAGGATACCTAGCTTTCATTTCTGTTTTCAACTCCCAGGTCATTTCTTCAATAACATGGTTCCTCCACAAAATCTTAACTTGCGGTATGACCTTTGTGCGTAGGACATGCTTTTTCCTATCCAAGATCTTGACAGGTACCTCCTTGTACGTTAAATCTTCGGCTATTTCGTCTGGTTCTAACTCAATAACGTGGTTCGGGTCATCCACATAATTTCGTAACTTCGATACGTGAAAAACGTTATGAACACGTGACATACTTGGCGGTAAAACGAGTCTATAGGCCACAGTTCCGATTCGATTGAGGATTTCAAATGGACTAATAATTCGAAGGTTTGAGCTTTCCTTACATCGCCAATTCTTTCTTTTGGAATAACAACTTCTTGCACCTCCTTCTTTATATTCATCAGCTCCGGTGTGTAGTTTGAGTGGTTTTAACTGCGCGCCACATAAAGTTGTAATTATTTTCTGTACCATGTATTTGCCGACTCAGAATGGGGTGGGTGGAATGAACCTATTTTGGGGGCGTCATAGAAGGTGAATAAGGTGTTTACTCTACTTAATACAGATCGGGCTACCATTCTGGAGCAGATCAAAAACCAGCCTTACTTTGAACAACCTCGCAATAATCTCAGACCGGGGTCGAGAAATCCTCACAAATATTGTGATTATCATTAGGCAGTTGGGCATGATACGAACTCATGTTGGAGTCTGAAGGAGTTCATTGAACGAAAAGTCCAAAGTGGTGCTTTGATTCATTATGTAGCAGGGCGGGAGCCCCCGATGGAGCAGCAGAGGAATGATAGACAGTGTCGGGTATTCCCCCGAAGACAGAAAGAGCGTATCCAGGTTCGGTAATTTCTTTTACTGATGATGATTTCCCTTTTGAACCCATCAAACCCCACGAGGGAGCTCTGGTGCTTACTGCACAAGTGGGTTTGGTGGATATGAAGAGGATGATGATAGACAATGGGTCTTCGATGGACATCCTGTACGCTCATGCTTATCAGAGGATGCACTTGGATGGAAGGTGTAACAATCCAAGATTTTATTTGTAATATAAAATATTTATTAAGTTAAATAAATATTTTATTGATATAGTTGTTGTTCGTAGATAATTGTGAATTAAATTTATTAGATAATACTCTAATTTAATTTAATATTTGGAGAGTTGTTAAAGATTACATGAGTTGTTATATTGCTGTTTTAATTTAATAATTAAAGTGATATGTTAAATTATTATTCAAAATTATAATGAGATTATAATTTTTGTGATATTTGGATTAAGTGGAGAATTTATTAATTATGTTGTAATTAATTTATTTAACTAAGAATGGATATGGAAATCCAAATAAATAATACGGGACTATAAGTTATAGTATAAATTGTTTATTAAAATAAATTAAAGTAGTTTTAAATGGATTTACCCAAATAAGGCTTAAAGATATTAAGTCTTTGTCGACGTTGGGATTTTTAATTGTCCCTTTCCGTTACTTGTTCTTTGGTGTTCTCATTTTAGGTGAGATTTGTTTGAAAAAATAAGTGAAAAAGGTCCGACATGTATAATGTCGACGATGGACTGTTAAAAGTCGCCAGTTGGTTTTTTAAATGGTTGTATCAACACAACCGAGAAAAGATTTGCACATTGACCCAGTGATGTGACACTGCTAAGAGGGTCGGTGAAACCGAGATTCATTAGGGTCCGGGGACTTGGTTATGCGGAGGAAAGGTGTTAGGCACCCCCCGACATCCGTGTTACCACGGTGACCGCCTCTTTTCAAGAAACTGTTATCTGAATGTGTGTGTGTGTGGGTCAATGCGCTGTTATTTGGAAGTAGTGCGAGGCCTCGTTCGCACCTATATACACAGGGTTTGAATTTTATGTAAAAATTCAATTTTAAGCAAGATATGGCAATGATGTTTTATAAAAGAGATTTTTTCAAACCCTGATGCTCAATAGTAATTGAGACCTTTTACACTCCCATTTTATTAAGTGCTCGACTTGATTGATTTTATTTGACAGATGCGAGGCATCCGTACGAAAATAAATGTACAAAAAGGTGCTGAATTCCTCGTGGGTATGAAAACCATCTGAGGAAATCCAAACATCACAGATAAATTTACAAGCTGCTTACAGTTGAAAAGGTCCATCACGGGAACTGAATCTAGATTCAGGGGACTGAATCTGTGATCACATGATTCCTAGGCTCACATGATGCCGCAATTGATATAAACGCAGTAAGCAGGTATATATATAAAAGCTGTAAATATATATATACATACATGATCACCAACCACGAATCACATCCATGGGGGATCAGAAATATAAATAAAGCTGTAAAAGCTATCAACCGCCACGGAGGAAACTCCAGGCGGGACGAAATGTACAGAAAGCTGTAAAAACGGTCAACCACCACGAAGTAAACTCCAGGTGGGACGAAATGTAGATATATATATATATATATATATATATATATATATATATATATAAAAGCATATAAACGCATCGGATATAAAATCCAGGCTCATCGGACGGAGTCCAATAACAGTTAATATATATAAGTATATATATATTAAAGCAGTAAACGCACCGGATGTGAAATCCAGGCTCATCGGACGGAGTCCAACAACAGTTGATATATATAAGTATATATATATTAAAGCAGTAAACGCACCGGATGTGAAATCCAGGCTCACCGAATAGAGTTCGATAGCATTTCATATATATAATTATATATATAAGAAAGCCATTAAACGCACCAGACATAAGTCTAGGCTCATCGAACAAAGTTCGACACACAGTTCATATATATAAATGTATATATATACAAAAGCAATTAAACGCTCTAGACCGAAGTCTAGGCTCAATCGAGGCATAACTCGATAATGTTAGTCAATATATATATATATATATATATATATATATATATATATATATATATATACAGACTAGAATGAAACCACGGACCAAAGCCTGGGCAAAAACAAGCAACACGACCCTCAATGTGTAGAAGGGTGTGTGCAAAGATGAAGAGAAAGACTCTAAAGTGTGTGAGAAGGCTTACAACTGACTGCTAAAAAAGGCTTCTATATCATTAGAGTGGGTAAACATTGACTTTTGTGGGTACAAAAGAGGCTATGTATGAGCTCACAGGTGTTTAAAAGGGGAAAGTACACTGCATGGGATGAGTGCAGAGCAAATTAGGCAGGGCTTCCTCGCCATTTTCTCTTCAAAAATTAGCACCCCAAGCCCTCTATTTATAGGCATATTAGCCACAGGTGTACCTATGGCTGAGCCGTAGGTGTACTAGAGGCAACCCGGGTTGACCCGGGTTTTTTGGGTCAGGTCGTCTCGAAGTACGTGCACTCGGGCACTGTAATGTCCACTCGAACTTTCAGAAGTACAATTCTGGCATCCGTTTGAGGTATACATGACTTATTTCGGACCGCCGTTGTCGAGAGTTGTACGATGGCATGAGATTAGAGTATGTACGAAGTCATTGAAGAAGGGACAGTGCCCTCCGGTCTTCAAGCTTCAACTTTCATTCGTTATCCCGTATAATAGTCACTCGGGATTGATTTGTCTTGTAGGACATTGTTGCGTAGATATGTTGAGGTGACGTGGCGTGGCATCGTGTTGGTCAGATGACGATGTTGCCCCTCACCGGTGTTATCGCCGGATTGGGCTGATAAAGCAGACGTTGCTCAGCTTCGTTGAGATTGGACTGCTGCAATTGGTTAAAGGTCCTCATTGTCATCCTTGAGGTGTGTCTGTATTCCCGATGTTATCACTGGGCTGGTACAGTGGATCTTGTTGTGAGCACCGAGATTAAAGTTGGTTGCACTTGTAACAAGCATTTTCGGGGTTATTGCCGAAATTACATTGCTTGGGGTTATCACAAAGGTTGGTGGCTATTCCCATTGTTGGGACTGAGACTGGATACCTCGGTGTTATCTTCGAGATTAATCGATCTTCTCTGATGTGTGTGCCGGTATTGATCTGCATGCCTCGGGGTTATCTCTGAGATTGGAATTGTTACTCCCAGATTGCGATCTGGGGTTGATGCTGAACTTCTGGTAGTATCCGACACGGATATGGATCGTCTTTCAGGGTTCCCTCTTAAAAGACGAATCTGCTCTCCTGCAATGTTAGTGACAGTAGTACAGAAAATTTCGAGTGTCTACAGATGCCCCTCTTTATCTTACTCATGCATGGCGATGCATGGGTAGGATAAAGAATCCTAGACACTTAAAACGTAACAAGACGAACATGGCACTATGGATAGCAACATGATGCAAATGTATGATGCATGTGTACGGGGTTGTAGCCCAACATGCTAGGGATGATTGCTGGCTCCCTGTTGCTTCAACTGGGGGTTGGCAATGATGACTAGATTTGATGTGTAATCCGAATCTGTTAGGATGTTGATGTTGGAGTTATCACCAAAGTCCTGTGTCTTCGATTATGACTTGATCCTGAAGATGTACCTCTTATGTGTGAGATCTATGGGGATGAAGCTTGATCTGTTTGAGGATGTGTATAACATATTCCATCATCTATCCTCTTTATTGACATTCCCTTCGTCGACGTGTGAATCAATGACTGGAACTTTGTGGGTAGATTGTCAAGGTTGCTTGATATCCGCTGTCGTGTAGATCACCGGAACAGTGCGTTGTGACCCCCGCCGGGGATCCGCTGGGGAATACGAGCGGTCGGGTGTGAAAACCTCGAATAGCTCTAGAGCTCTGATAGGTTTAAATCGCTATCGGCTGCAATAATGTCAAGGCTGCTTGACCTTCATTAATATGTGTGTCAACGGCTTGAATGTACGTGGTAATCCCCTGCCGTGACTTCATATTGTAACCCCCGTCGGGGATCCACTGGGGAGTGATGAATATAAACGTACGCAATGATTGAACAACTTTCCATGCTTCGATGGGTTTACTTGCCATCGGCTGAAATAATGTCAAGGCTGCTTGACCTTCGCTGATTTGTGTGTCAACGGATAAGCATGCGTTGTAATCCCCGTCGGGGATCTCACGTTGTAACCCCCGTCGGGGATTTCACGTAGGGTAATGACCCGGAGTTGGTGGCATCAGACCTGTATAAGGTATTGTCATCTGTGATTTGTGACAACTGGGATCATGGGCAGGGTATACCTTGTACTCAGGTGACTACCAATGAGTGATGTACAGATTCAAAGTCTAATCTGAGAGGACCAGGATTGTATACAGTTTTGCTCAATCGCGTGGCGTTTTTATTTCGAATTTGACTTTGCTAGTCTGTAAGAACTCCTTTGCAACTCGAATTGGACCGAGTCGGAGGGGTGGGTCCCACATAAGGGTGCCACAGGTGCATCTGCTGCAGCCGCAGATGAGCCTGCGGCCAACCGTGGATCATAAATCCTGCAGGTTGGTCTTCACAAGTCACTTTTAACTTGCTTCGCATAGAGAAAACCGCGAGCCATCTTCAGATCTGCTGAGTTCGGGCTGCTTTCTGCAAATTCTGTCATCGTACAAGTGTTCTACACTATCCTAGTAACATATGCCTGTATTTTTTCTTATTTCTGTCTGTTGGATTTTGAGTTTTTACATGAAATGCATCTAAACACATAGTAGTGATTATGTATGCACAAATGACTTGATAAAAAATATTCAATATAGTAAATGTTAGTATTAAACCATGCTGAACATAATGATGTGAAAAAATTTAACTTTTGAGACAGTCAAATTGGCACCGTTTTCTGCTATTTTTTTTCCTATTTGAGGTCCAATGAGCATAAGGTAGCAAGGCAAAGTACTCCTAGTATTGAGGTTGGCCTTATGCATGATGATTTTAATTTTTAATGCATATATTATGTATATGACTTTGGGGCAGGTGTGCTACTGAATGACCACCTAGACATGCCTGTATGCATGTGGATAGTCTTATTTTCAAAGGGGACTATGGCAAAAATTTTCCAAATGTAGGCATTGGGTAGTCATGCATTTTTAACTCTATTATATGTTAAAGTAAATGCATGCATGCATATAGTCATAGAATGCATTTTAGAAAGTTCCAGGTAAGGAAATACCACACCCTTTCTGAGGTGATTTGGAGACTTGTTGTCCAGATATTATGGATCCGGATCAGCCGAGCAGTTCCTATAGGACTACTTCTGGTATACGGTGGAGGGCTTCTGAAGTGCCTCGTCCTCGTTCTGTCAGACAGCCTCTTCGGTTGGTGGAGGCTATGATACGTCCTGTTCAGGTAGACGTTCTAGACGTTGAGGACGAGCAGGCAGATATTCCGATAGAGGACCCCGTTCCTGCTGCACATGTCCCTCGTAGGGAGCTTCCGAGTATTCAGGTGGTGAACCCAGAGTTGCTGGGTGATTTGGGCAGACATCCATCGATGTATTTGCATGCTAACAAGGTATGGCGTTAGACTTTGATCTTCCTTCTTTCCTATTGAAGAGGATTAAAGGGCTTTGATGTTGATCTGCATTTCATGCAGGTCCCTGGTTTTACATAGCCTCGAGGGAACTAGTTCAGCATTCACTCCATGTACCAGGCGCTTCATCCTGACTATAGAGCGGTAGTGCATGAGTGGGGATTTGGGACATTTTTCTCCATCCTTCCCCGTCGTTGTCCCTGGGGTTATCTCGGGGCATTGTCTGAGCGATGGTTTCATCAGACTCAGTCACTCCATCTGCTGGATTACGAGGTGATGATGACGCCTATGGATTGGCGATTTATCACAGGTATGGAGTTTGGAGGGGAGCCAGTGCCTTGCATGGTAAATATTACCCCTACTGCCGTTAGATCCTTATTAGGAGTTCTGGCGGCGGCGCTCAAAGGCAGGACTGTTCGTTTAGGTCCTTTGAGCGTAGATGCTATGAGCGGGCTATTGAGTGAGCCCATGTCTGATGATGTCAGGATCAGGGATCGCGTTCTGCGGCGATTGTTCCTGATGATCATTCGAGGCTGCTTCATAGCAGATAACTCTTCCACGGTATCTTTCGCTTTGATCAGCGCTACACGTGATGTGGACCGTATTGGAGAGTATGATTGGGGTTCCTATACCTTTGCCTATTTCCTCTAGGGCATGTGTATGCGCTCACAGGGTTTGACCAAGGCTTGGCTAGGATTTTACCCGTTTCTGCTGATGAGTATTTCTCTTATCGTTTCCTCTTTATAGGTTAAGAGTGTTTACTGATAGCAGATATACTTTTTTTATTGTATTGGCAGTTCTGGGCCTATGAGAGGCTTCCATGCTTGCGTCCCGTGAGTGTGTTAGGTTTAGACACCTATCCACGAGGACGACGATGACATCATTCGATTCTGCCAGAGGTCCCTGTAGCTGAGGGATTCACTCATTACCGTATTCAGCTGGAGTTGCTGACGGTCGATACCATCACATGGCTTCCCTATTCCGGGGAACACCTGACCGTGGGTTTTGAGGATGGATACCCGACAGGAGCCGAGTATGCGATTTCCACCAGGAGAGTTCCTGTCTTCACGGATGGAGGCTGGGAGCTCTATTTAGGAGAGCGTGCTATCAGGAGCACCACATGGGAGATCCGTATACCGATCTTACCTCCTGCTAGGCGTTCTTGGCCCGTATCACAGTCACTCGCCATTGATATCCTGTTGTTGGGGGTTGACGGATTTGCATTGTCAAAGGGTCCATGTTCTCAGGAGATATTCCAGCGTTGGTGGTTCCCTCGCACTATTGGAGCCCAGTCCCGCGCCACACAGTTTATGGGGGACATGGTTCTAGGATCCTTGATGATGACGGATTGGGTAGCTTGTGTCCGAGCTCCGACTCATATGACCCAGATTGATGGCTTGACCCGACAGTTAGATCGGGCACATATATTTATCCTACATTTGGGCAGAGATCCAGCAGAGGCGGAGTCATTCGTTCCTTCCAGCTCAGGCGCTGGCCCCTCGGACGACCCATTCGGTTTTACCGGCGCAAATCCTCCTCTTTATAGGCCTGACATCCCTGTTGATAGAGATCCAGTGACTCAGGAGGAGTTACATCTGGTGGACAGGATTGATGATGTGGATATCGAGACCCTGGTCTTCTTATGATGTATATTCTCGTTATATCTTTTGATAGGCCTCTATTAGATATTGGGTTGCTGTTCCCCATTCTCGCTATATCTTTTGATAGGCCGCTGTTAATAGTAGGGCGTCTGTGCCCCATTTACCTGTATTTGTAGCTGTACAGAGATGATGTATTAGATGATGATATACTTAGGAATGTATGCACAGTATTTCATTCCCTGTATCATATTGCCATCTATTATCTGTTATACATGTATCATGTTATGCATATGTATGTATGTCTAGAGATATTCGGCATTGACCCCTGGATGGTCTTATAACACGGCCCGCACAGATGTCTTCTTCGACAGTTAGCCATATAGATCATACCCCACTGTTAGTGGTGGCGTCGGGTATGCGATCGTGGTATGATAGCATGTCACCACCAGACAGGGTGACTGTAGATCATTTATTGTAGCATACCATGACCTTTTTGACCTTTCAGGTTTTCGCAGGATTTATGGACGGGATGATAGAGCATTGGCTACCGGATAGGTAGGTATTTCGATTCGGCACCTATGAGTTGACTCTTACTCTGGAGGAGTATGCACGTTTGACGATGCTGCCTTTAGACAGACCTTGCGTGCATCTGGCTTTGGGAGACATGAGCAGACGATTCATGACTCTCACAGGATTGAGGCGTAGAGTGGTACATGATGAGTTAACATCTGGCCACGTGATATCCCAGCGTTTTCTGTACGACAGATTTGGCTCAGAGGATAGCTATTCACGACATTTCGGGGATTTTATCGCACCGGAGGATCATTGGCGTTTGGCCAGAGTTGACGTACTGATGCTATATGTATTGTCATATGTGTATATGCCGCGATATATGGATGAGATAGATATAGGCGTTATCATGGACGTGAGAGCTCTCAGGGAGGGTCGTACCATTGTAACTATGATTATAGCAGAGACCCTGCGGTCGGCATTATATTGTTGCACGTATCCTACAGGAGTGTTCACAGGTAGCTCAGTCATGCTATATGTGTGGTTTATGTCACACTTGAGACTGATTGGCACTCTTAGACGACATGGGTACTGCTTCACCCATGATGTAGCTATGTTATACTCTTTTCAGCCATCAGAGTGTATAGATGCTCTGTCCTGGTCCACATTCTTGGTAGATATCAGAGATCCATTCAGCATATTGTCGTATTCGGGGCTTAGCTCACCATACAGCTTCATTACTCATGCTCTGGGCATGGACTATCTCCCTCTGGCTAGTTTGAGGGGAGTGACCACTTATCACCCATTGGCCGTGATGTCGCAGTTCGACCAGTTCCAGGATTTTCATCCTTTTGAGGGGGCGACAGGTCAGCGTTCAGCTTCTCGGTACCTCTCAGCAGAGGACCGATCTCGGGTATACGCCTGCTGGGATCAGCGCGAGATAGCGGCTTTTTCTGTCAGTTATCCTGGTTATTCCGTAGAGCATTTCGCGTGGATGGAGACAGAAATTTTATTGGCTGCAGCAGTATTTGCAGTACCGGAGCATGAGTTAGATGATGTAGAGCCCATAGAGGACATTGATACCTACATCGAGGAGGAGCCCACTGCTGGGTTGCCAGCATTTCTTCCGAATTCTCCTAGTATCAGTACTGTTGTGATTCAGCACTCGGCATAATACTTAGAGTAGAGTCTTCATCTGATGACCTTTGAGAGAGATTAGATTCGATCTATGATGTCGACTGCTCTTGATGGGAGGGAGGCCGCTCTATTGGAGAGAGACGAGGCATTGGCTCGTAGAGATGCCGCCGTCGTTGAGCGGGATGAGGCTATATCAGCCAGAGATGCAGTGATAGTTGAGCGAGATATCGCCATATCTGCCCGGGATGTAGCCGTCACAGATAGTACTGCAGTGAGGTCCCTTACTACTGGCATGATCGCAGAGATGAGCGCATATATTAATGATCATATGGTCACCATACAGATGGCTGAAGATCTGTTGGGTCGTGTGGATATTCTCATACAGGAGACCACAGCTTCACCTCCATCTTCTGAGAGGGACGCCATGTTGGGCTTGTTAGCTCGCATATACCCTGACTTGTAGATGATCTTGTATTTTCCTGCACAGACTAGCTTAGCCATTTTGTCATGTACAGTTTACATTGTGTATATCAAGCAGCATTATATATATGACAGGGAAATATATTTTTGATCACTTCCCTTTTAGATACGCTTTACTACTTGCTTGATATTTTGCCTGTTGCTTCAGGGCTTGTGATCTTGATGTATTCTGAATTCTTCCTGAGTGGATGGACATTGAGTTGTCTCTGGATAGTTCAGAATGGATCATCGATCTGTATGTATCCCTACCATCTTTGGTGTCTTGGGACTGGTTTCTGTATGGGAATGAGGAGATGAGTATGGCTTTCCTCTCTGAGATTAACCGCACCACAGATGGTCGCCAGTATTTCTATTTAGGAGAAGCCTAGTTAATTCCATCTCTTATGGATTGGTGTTGCTCTTCAAGGTATGACCGCAGCTTAGATGGTCGCCGAATCTCCTAGTTGGGAGGAGTTCAGGTAATTCCATCCGTTTGGTCTGAAGCCGAATGAAATGTAGTGGTTTGAAGGATGATCCCAGTACCAACTGACAAAGGTTTATGTTTTGGTAGGGGGTGAGACCGCACCATGAATGGCTGCCTACGTACTCCTATTGAAGAGGAGATCAGGTCTGCGTAGTTCGAACTTGGTGTAAGAGGTTCAACGCTATATGTGGCAGGAATGGTGTGGGAATGTTTGTTTTATTTTTGTTTTTGTAAAGAAAAGGGTGGAAATATTTTTGTTATTTTTGTTTTATTATGACCAGGCCATATGAAATGGTTGCCTACGTACTCCTATTGAAGAGGAAATCAGGTCGACGTAGTTCGCCCCTCAGGGCGAGATGAAAAGCGTAATCCCGTGTGCAGGTCAGAGTGCGGGAAGAGAAAGTTTAATCCTAGGTTGAGGATAAACTGCAGGTGAAAAGTTTGATCCCAGGTATGGGTAGCCAAACTGTATACGTAAGAGGTTCAATCCGTGGTGGGATGACCTAAGTTGCATGAGCGCAAAGGAGAGCCAGGCTGCTGGCTTGAAAGGTATGTTTCCCTGAAGGGCGAAGTGTAGAAAAGTTGTTTGTGGTAAAGGATTAAAGAACTGGAATGACTGGTGACCTGATGGTCTACCACCAGGATGTTTACTTGATGGCAACTTCAGACATAGTATTGTTTCACGGTGTTCGAGTTGATGAGTTGTGAAAATTCATCGCCGTCCATTTCTTGCAATCTGAGAGCGCCTCCTGTCAATACTTCCTTGACAATAAACGAGCCTTCCCAATTAGGAGCAAATTTTCCCTTAGACTGATCTTGGTTGTCAAAGATTTTCTTCAAAACCAAGTCATGTTGTCTGAATTGCCGTAGTTGGACTTTTTTGTTGTAGGATCTGGCGATCCTTTGTTGATATAACTGACCATGGAAGATAGCCGTGGTTCGCCTTTCGTCTATTAGAGCCAATTGGTGATACCTATCTTGTACCCATTGGTCTTCATCCAACTGAGCGTCTATCAATACTCTGAGGGATTCCATCTCAACTTCTACGGGGAGTACCACTTCCATCCCATAGGTTAATGCGTAGGGGGTTGCCCCAGTGTAAGTGCGCATTGAGGTTCTGTAGGATAACAGAGTCAGAGGCAATAGGTCAGGCCAATTTTTGTGATTGGTGGACATCTTTTGCATAATCTTCTTGATGTTCTTGTTAGCCGCTTCAACAACACCATTCATCTTCGGATGATAGATGACTGAGTTGAGATGTTTGATGTGGAATTTACTGCATAATTCCTCCATCATTTTGTTGTTGAGGTTCTTGGCATTGTCGGACACAATCACCTCTGGTTGTCCATATCGACAAATGACATTGTTTCTGATGAAAGCAATGATGACTTCTTTAGTAACCCTGGGGAAGGAGGCTACTTCTACCCACTTGGTGAAGTAGTCGATCATGGTGAAGATAAATCGATGACAATTACTGGCTTTAGGCTCAATGGGCCCGATAACGCCCATTCCCCACATTGAGAAGGGCCAAGGTGAACTCATATTGTGAAGTTCCCGTGGAGGGGCGTGTATAACATTCCCATGAATCTGGCACTGATAGCATCTCCTGACGTGGTCATTGCAATCAGCTTTGAGAGATAGCCAATAATGTCCTGTCCTGAGGACTTTCTTGACAAGGAGGGGGCCACTCATGTGGGGGCCACAGACTCCGTCATGGATTTCATCCACAAGCCTTTGGGCTTTGTCTAAACATCTGAGGAGACCTAATCCTGCATCTCTTTTGTAGAGCGCATCTCCACTCAGGTAGAATTTCATAGCAAATCGATGGATCCGCTTTTTCTCAGTCGGGTTTACCTCAGCGAGTGTAGATTCATCTCGCAGATATTCCTTGATATGCTGATACCAAGGATGTTGGATGGGAGGAAGCTCATCCGATACTTCTCCAACGTAATTCCCATAGGCTGGGGCCTTGTACAGGGAAATTGTGACGCTTGGTAAGTGTTCCTTGTCTGATATGCGGAACAAGGAGGCCAAAGTTGCTAACGCATCCGCGAAATCATTCCTATTACGAGGAATGTGTAGAAAGGATATTTCTTCGAACCCTAAAGCCATCTTTAAAACCTGCCGATGGTAAGGCAGCAAATGTAGTTCCTTGGTTTGATAGATTCCGGTGGATTGTTTGATTACCAACTCTGAATCTCCAAGGACAGTTAACCGCCTGATGCCCATTGAATGGGTAATTTTTAGCCCCATAAGACAGCCTTCATACTCAGCCGTATTATTGGTGCTGACAAACTATAATTTGACGGCGACGGGATACTGCTCCCCCGTATTAGATACTAGAACTGCTCCAGCTCCAGAACCTTCCATATTAACAGCTCCATTGAAATACATCTTCCACGTTTGGCGTGTATCGTACTGATGGTGTTGCTAAACTGTCATTACTCCTTCATCCGGGAAATATGTCTCCAAGGGTTTGAAATCCCCTGATGGTGCGGCGACCAGTTGATCCGCAATTCCTTGACCTTTGATGGACTTTTGAGTCACATATACGATGTCAAATTGTTGTAGGATCAACTGCCATCTGGACAGCCGACAATTTAACATGGGTTTGTTGAACACGTACTTGAGAGGATCCACGCGGGATATGAGATGGGTTGTATGACCATAGAGATAATGCTGTAACCTCATGGAAGCCCATGCTAAAGCACAACACGTCTTTTCGATCAGAGTGTACTTGTGTTCACTGCTACTGAATCTTTTGCTGAGGTAATAGATAGCTCATTTTAGGCCTCTATCGTCCTTCTGTCCCAACATGCAGCCCATGGCATTGTCACTTACAGACAAATACATAAACAGGGGAACATCATCCCTGGGTGGTACCAAGATGGAAGCTTTAATTAGCTGTTTCTTGATTGTAAGGAAGGCATTCTGGCACTCCTCATTCCATTTCATGGAGGAGTTCTTCCTTAATAGTTTGAAGATTGGCTCACAGGTTGCTGTGAGTTGAGAGATAAATCTGCTAATGAAGTTGATTCTTCCCAAAAATCCCCGTATTTCCTTTTCTGTCTGAGGAATGGGCATTTCTGTGATGGCTTGGATTTTGGCAGGATCCAGCTCTATCCCTTTGTGGTTAACTAGAAATCCTAGCAACTTGCCTGATTTAACGCCAAAGGCGCACTTAGCTGGATTCAACTTCAAGTTATACTTACGCAACCTGTTGAACAACTTCTTGAGATGGTCTATATGGTCATCCTCCTTCCGGGATTTGATAATAATGTCATCCACGTAGATCTCGATCTCCTTATGCATTAAGTCGTGGAAAAGAGCCATCATAGCTCGTTGATAGGTAGCTCCAGCATTGATGAGGCCGAATGACAACCGTTTATAGCAAAAAGTTCCCCAAGGAGTGATGAAAGCAGTCTTCTCACGATCTTTCTCGGCAACCATGATCTGATGATACCCCGCAAAGTAATCTGCAAAGGAATACATGTCGTATTGTGCAGTATTGTCAATGAGAATGTGGATAAATGGCACGGGAAAGCTATCTTTTAAGCAAGCCTGTTCAAGTCCTGGTAATCCACGCAAACTCGCACCTTCCCTTCAGGTTTAGGTACGGGCACAATGTTGGATATCCACTCAGGATATGTAGACACCATTATGATGCCAGCTTGAAACTGTTTCACAATTTCTTCTTTCACCTTTAAACTCCATTCAGGTTTCAATCGCCGGAGCTTTTGCTTGACTGGCTTAAACCCCTCTTTATGGGAAGGCGATGAAGGACAATGTCAGTGGACAAACCCACCATATCCTCATGAGACCATGCAAACACATCCTGGAACTAGGTTAGTAGCGTAACCATGTCATTCCGTTGGTTTGGGGTAAGGTCTGAACCAATCTGGATTAACTTAGGGTTTTCTAAGGTTCCGAGATTGAAAGGAATGGTTTGATCAAGGTTGGGTTTGGGTTTGTCTTTGACCCATTCTTGAATTTCTGGAGGCACCTCAATGTCATCCTGTATATCCACCAAGGCTGAATTCATCTCTACATCAAAGGTCCAATCCTTGTGGAGAAGAGGCACCGTATCAGCAAGTACAGGCACATCTAAATTCAGAGTCCTGAAACACAATATGCTTTCACTTAATATATATGAAATGTGTTGATCATACACAGTGTTAGCATATACTGGCAAAATAAACCGCTAATACTGTACAGAAAAGTAAGCAGTTATTATATCTATAGGACAGAAAGAGTTTTCGCCCGCTTTACCCTTGACGACCAATGCAAGGAATGCTGTTCCAATTGGCAAGAGTAAATTTCGGGTGAACCGCAGTGATAGAGGGATTATCATCATCTTCCCTGTCCCGAATGATAGCCATTACGTCTGGGCAATCATCGTCTGGGGTTATCTGTTGGTATGCTCATCATGAACGATGATGCGTATGTCGGACATCATCCGCATGACGTCTTGTTTGATTCTTCGTTCCTCTTCCTACACTGTGGGATCTGGAACAAAGATTTCTTTCTCCTTCACCGGCACCGGCTTGGGAAATAACATCACCATTATATTGGCTGACACCTTTACGGGAGGTTATGCGGACTCGGAGCTTGAAGGCGAAGCTAAACGCCGCATGGTTGAAGCTGAAGGAATCTGCTGATGCTTATGAGGATTCCTGTGACTAGAGCTGGCAGAATAGCCTAGTCCAGCTGTCCCAATTTGCTTGGTTAAGTGAATAGGGTACTTGATACCCTGACAATCTTTACCCAACCCTTGTCCCAGTTTATGACCCAACGACATCATTTCTTGAGTGGCCGACATTACCTCAGCAGAAATCTGGGGTTCGGGCAGTGGCTTTCCAATAGCATGGTATTGGGTATTGCTTATATCCAAAGCATGAAAACTAATTGGCTCAACATCCTTATTGGCATTGATGAACGACATGTCCCCGTGCTGAGTAATCTCTGGTTCAGCATTGACTGTGACCAGGCTATTGTTGTATTTCAACTATTGGTGAGGAGTGGAGGGGACTGCCCCTGCCATGTGAATCCATGGTCGTCCCAAGAACAGGTTGTATCCCGAATCTATCTTGAGCACATGGAAGGATACACAAAATGTATGAGGACCAATCTCAATTGGCAGCTCAACTACTCCGACCGAGTTACGGGCGGGCTCCATCAAAAGCTTTGATAATGGTATGGCTACTCCGAATTCGATTGGGATTGATATTCATCTTCACCAAGGTAGCGTATGGGCAGATATTCAGTGAGGAACCTCCATCTATTAAAACTCTAGCCACCATATATCCAGAGGATAAGATCGCAATGTGCAACGGTTTGTAATGACCGGTTCCCTTAGGCGGTATGTCATCATCAGTGAAAGATATCATATTGTTGTTGAAAATGTGATCAACCAGATGTTGAAACTTTTCCGTATCAACTGATGTAGGTAGATAGGCTTCTTCTAAAACCTTTAACAAGACCTTTCGGTGATTCTCAGAAGTCAGGACCAAGTCCAAGATTGATATCTGTTGTGGAGCTTCTTTTAAGCTTAAAACTACCTTGGCTTCGTTATGACCCATAGTGCGGAGAAAATTTTCAATCTTCTCAATTGGTACTTTCCCCTTAGACTTGATAACATGCTTCATTACCCGTTGGGGAAGATACAGTGGATTCTCCTTCGACACTGCAGCAGTTGTATGCGAGGTGGATCCTTCACCTTCTCCATAATTCCACAGAACTGTGCGCAAGCTAACAATAGGATATTGTGCTCTGCACGACAAGTTGATTGGCTCGGGAGGGGCCACTTTCAAAGGATTGTTGATTCCCTTGAGTTAAATTACTGGCATGACAAGTGATTTGTTAACCCCATCATTTTCAGCATATATGACTGCTACTACACTCTTCCACTTAGTAGGACCCGAATCCTCACTTGCCCGTAACATAGTGTCGTTATCTGCCAGGCACAGTACGCCACTGTCGATTAAATTTTGAATAAGGTGGCGGAGTGCCCTGCATTCTTCTATGCTGTAACCGTGAGATTAAGAATGATATTGACATATTCCCTTAGAGTTGTATCGTCCTGAACGGGGGTTGATTGGAGGTAGAAGGGAACTAATCCTTCCTTCATTGATTAACATATGAAGGATTTCCTCCATAGGTTGGCCCAAATGTGTGAATTCCCTTTTGTTGGCAAAATCCCGACGAGCCTTGGCATTCGCTCTCTTCGTTACTTTGTCTTTCAGCATTTCATTTTCTGAAAGTGAAGAGGGAATATTCATGACAATAGGTAGGAGACTGGCATGCTTCTGGCTGATTAGCTGACGAGTCACTTGATGCTGATAAGTCACCAGTTCCACCAATTGCCCAATTTGTTTACAAATAGCTTTTATCTTTCGTTTCATTGTGAATTGGAACTTGGCATAATCCCATCTGTCATCACCATCTTTGGGGGTCTGGGAGGATTCACAGCTGAAATTGGAACTCTGTCCGCTGCTCTAATTGATCATGTTGACCTCTTCTTCCTTGTGTTGAGGAAGAGGGTTGTCTTGAACGTGAGGCTGATCGGGTTTGGCGTCTCCACCTCTGAGCATACTCTTTGAAAGACTCATTAGACTGTTTCTTGATCTTGGTAATTTGATACTGATTAGGAGCCATTTGAGATTGAAAGTTGTATTTGGTGAGGAAAGCGTGTGCTAGCTCTTCCCAACTATGGATCTTTGAATTGTCTAATCTTGTGTACCACGAACAGGCTTCTCCAGTTATACTTTTTTGGAACAGTTGCATTCTGAGTTTTTCATCCTCTGTATAAGATCCCAGTTCTCCGATAAACACCTTTAGGTGTGTGTAAGGATCTCCTAACCCGTCATATTTTTCAAAGTCAGGAGTTTTAAACTTTTCTGGATAATGAATACCAGGGAAAATACACAAATCAGCATATGAAACACTCCCGTGTGTTCCAATTCCTTTGATAGTGCGAAGAGTCTCTTCCATTTGGAGGACTTTCTTTTTGATGTCACCAGTGTTTGGGTCTCTAGTGGGATGGGCAGCATCATGAGTTTTGTTGGTCGGATCCAACTGCAGTTCAGGTATTATAATGACCTGGGTTCCTCTTTGTGTGGAGGATTCAGCATGTACGGGTATTTTCTGACCCTGTGTAGACTGGTGTAATTCTTTTAGTAGAACAGCCAAATCTGTAATTTGTTTGCTTAATCCGTTGAATTCTTTGCGAGAAACTGGATTAAGTTTAGTCTGGTTGGATGATGACATGATTGACTGTAGGTCTGTTGCCTTTTTGGACTTTGAACGGGTGGTAGGTCCGATTGATTCCCTGCAAAAGACTTGCATAGTTTAGTCTTTAGGGAAGGTGGATAATAACATGCTATGTGATGTGTCCAGTTTAGGAATTTTATCCTGCATAACGGATGTCAGCTGTTTGTAGCATGTATGTGTACACATTTCTTCATATTTCTCATTACATGGAGATAGATATGGAAGATAATTACAAGTAATTGTTCTTTACAAGTAATTCGAAATGAGAGCATGAAGAGACTTTCATCCGTTTTGGGTTTATCAGAGGCTGACCTATCTTAGGTTACTCTCGCGGCTTTTTGGCATGAAGGTTCCCAAGTCATCGCAATATACTTGACGGGAAGTTAATCCGGTCTTTCAACTGGAGCGAATTTGGGTGGTGCCTTTCCTGAGCCTCGGAGAATTAGTCTTCTCACGAGTCCAGTAATCAAACACCGACGGGATAGCCTCCTAGTGGAGGGACCACACAACATACATTCACATACATCGCGTCTTACCGTGTGAAAATGATGATATGTGCGAAACACTAATATCAAAAGCAGATATGGTGCGAAGCACTAATATCACAAGCAGTTTATAGTGCGAAGCACTAATATCACAAGCAGTTTATAGTACGAAGCACTAAGTAAGGAAATGCATTCGTACACATTTATCATAAAATGTAAATGCAACATCCACAAACAAGCAGATAGCAATTTTGAAAAAATTATAGTAGCGGCTCAAGTCCTCTTACTGGAGTCCCCAGCAGAGTCGCCACCTGTCGACGTCGGAATTTTTAATTGTCCCTTTCCGTTACTTGTTCTTTGGTGTTCTCATTTTAGGTGAGATTTGTTTGAAAAAATAAGTGAAAAAGGTCCGACATGTATAATGTCGACGATGAACTGTTAAGAGTCGCCAGTTGGTTTTTTAAATGGTTGTACCAACACAACCGAGAAAAGGTTTGCACATTGACCCAGTGATGTGACACTGCTAAGCGGGTCGGTGAAATCAAGATTCATTAGGGTCCGGGGACTTGGTTATGCGGAGGGAAGGTGTTAGGCACCCCCCGACATCCGTGTTACCACGGTGACCGCCTCTTTTCAAGAAATTGTTATCTGAATGTGTGTGTGTGTGGGTTAATGTGCTGTTATTTGGAAGTAGTACGAGGCCTCGTTCGCACCTATATACACAGGGTTTGAATTTTATGTAAAAATTCAATTTTAAGCAAGATATGGCAGTGATGTTTTATAAAAGAGATTTTTTCAAACCCTGATGCTCAATAGTAATTGAGACCTTTTACACTCCCATTTTATTAAGTGCTCGGCTTGATTGATTTTATTTGACAGATGCGAGGCATCTGTACGAAAATAAATGTACAAAAAGGTGCTGAATTCCTCGTGGGTATGAAAACCATCTGAGGAAATCCAAACATCACAGATAAATTTACAAGCTGCTTACAGTTGAAAAGGTCCATCACGGGAACTGAATCTAGATTCAGGGGACTGAATCTGTGATCACATGATTCCTAGGCTCACATGATGCCGCAATTGATATAAACGCAGTAAGCAGGTATATATATAAAAGCTATAAATATATATATACATACATGATCACCAACCACGAATCACA
The DNA here is from genome assembly GCA_016801055.1 of Panax notoginseng. Lineage (NCBI taxonomy): Eukaryota > Viridiplantae > Streptophyta > Magnoliopsida > Apiales > Araliaceae > Panax > Panax notoginseng. Next base: position 146,989,058 of record CM029022.1, on the reverse strand, counting down.
TCCATGGGGGATCAGAAATATAAATAAAGCTGTAAAAGCTATCAACCGCCACGGAGGAAACTCCAGGCGGGACGAAATGCACAGAAAGCTGTAAAAACGGTCAACCACTACGAAGTAAACTCCAGGTGGGACGAAATGTAAATATATATATATATATATATATATATATATATATATATATATATATATATATATAAAAGCATATGAACGCACCGGATATAAAATCTAGGCTCATCGGACGGAGTCCAACAACAGTTAATATATATAAGTATATATATATTAAAGCAGTAAACGCACCGGATGTGAAATCCAGGCTCATCGGACGGAGTTCAACAGCAGTTAATATATATAAGTATATATATATATTAAAGCAGTAAACGCACCGGATGTGAAATCCAGGCTCACCGAACAGAGTTTGATAGCAGTTCATATATATAATTATATATATAAGAAAGCCATTAAAAGCACCAGACATAAGTCTACACGCAGTTCATATATATAAATGTATATATATACAAAAGCAATTAAACGCTCCAGATCGAAGTCTAGGCTCAATCGAGGCTTAACTCGATAATGTTAGTCAATATATATATATATATATATATATATATATATATATATATATATATATATATACAGACTAGAATGAAACCACAGACCGAAGCCCGGGCAAAATCAAGTAACACGACTCTCAATGTGTAGAAGGGTGTGTGCAATGATGAAGAGAAAGACTCAAAAGTGTGTGAGAAGGCTTACAGCTGACTGCTAAAAAAGGCTTCTATATCTTTAGAGTGGGTAAACACTGGCTTTTATGGGTACAAAAGAGGCTATGTATGAGCTCACAGGTGTTTAAAAGGGGAAAGTACACTGCATGGTATGAGTGTAGAGCAAATTGGGTAGGGCTTCCTTGCCGTTTTCTCTTCAAAAATTGGCACTCCAAGCCCTCTATTTATAGGCATATTAGCTACAGGTGTACCAGAGGCAACCCAGGTTGGCCCGAGTTTTTCGGGTCGGGTCGTCTCGAAGTACGTGCACTCGGGCACTGTAATATCCACTCGAACTTTTAGAAGTGCAATTCGGGCATCCGTTTGAGGTATACAGGACCTATTTCGGACCGCCGTTATCGAGAGTTGTACGATGGCATGGGATTAGAGTTTGTACGAAGTCATTAAAGATGGGACGGTGCCCTCCGGTCTGCAAGCTTCAACTTTCATCCGTTACCCCGTATAATAGTCACTCGAGATTGATTAGTCTTGTAGGACATTGTTGCATAGATATGTTGAGGTGACGTGGCGTGGCATCGTGTTGGTCAGATGACGATGTTGCCCCTCACCGGTGTTATCCCCGGATTGGGCTGATAAAGCAGACGTTACTCAGCTTTGCTGGGATTGGACTGCTACAATTGGTTGAAGGTCCTCATTGTCATCCTTGAGGTGTGTCTGTCTTCCCGATGTTATCGCCGGGCTGGTACAGTGGATCTCGTTGTGAGCGCCGAGATTGAAGCTGGTCGCACTTGTAATAAGACTTTTCCGGGGTTATTGCCGAAATTGCATTCCTTGGGGTTATCACCAAGGTTGGTGGCTATTCCTATGGTTGGGATTGAGACTGGATACCTCGGGGTTATCTCAGAGATTAATCGGTCTTCTCCAGTGTGTGTGCCGATATTGATCTGCATGCCTCGGGGTTATCTCCGAGATTGGAATTGTTACTCCCAAATTGCGATCTGGGGTTGATGCTGAACTTCCGATAGTATCCGGTACGGATATGGATCGTCTTTCAGGGTTCCCTTTTAAAAGACGAATATGCTCTCCTGCAATGTTAGTGACAGTAGTACAGAAAATTTCGAGTGTCTACAGTCTTTATTTTAAAAGTGATTTACCAAACAAAGCCTTATGGCTTTTGAATTTAAATTTTATTTTTTAAAATAATAATAATAATAATAATAATAATAATAATAATAATAATAATAATAATAATAAAAATATAATTAATATTTTTATAACTGATAACTAACGTTAAGTTTTTGTAATTGATATAATTAAGTATGCGTATTATGGCTATCAGTTTATTTTTTTACGCATAAGTGAGAGTTGGCTTATACTGATACTAAGAAAAGAGAGAAAGGGAGTATACAGAGAAAAGAGAGAATAGAGAGAGAGTTTGAGAGAAAAGTCCTGTGATTCCAAAGTAATTCTTTGTGTTTTAGCAAGGATTTCCAAGCAATTGAAGGTATTCTTCTTGTAACATCCCCAAATTAGGTTACTTTTTACTTAAGATTTGGTACATCATTTCTATAACTATTGCGGAAGATATAAACATAAATTGTTTATACATTAAACTTTTACACATCATTCTCAAGGTCTACAACCTTAACTTAATACATACCTTCAATATCTTAAAGGTTTACAATACTATTTTTGTCAGAAAATTTAATAAATCTAACTGCACCATAATTTAATCTTGCACTTTGCTTTTGCTTCTGTCTTTACTCGAGGTTTCATCTTAATCTGAATTTTTTTTATCATGATATAGCAAGGGTGAGCAACAAATTTGCCCAGCAAGTTTTAAATACAATGAAGATATATCATGATTGAAAAGAATGAATAAGCTTTCACGTTTTCAACAATATAATAATTGTGAAATAACATGAATCAAGTTTCAATAATCGCATGACTGAATCAATAATGTTTGAAGGTCAACAATTAATGACCATGAACAATTTAACTGAACCTTATGGTAATGAAGGTGATCAGCCTTTCATACCTGATGAACATATGCAACATGCACTAAGTGCGAATTAATAATCAGTATAGAAGTGAATAATCTACAATAATTATTCACTAACATGCTTTGAACATACAACTCAAGTTTGAGTTAGGAAAATTTGCCTGTACCGTTGATTACCGCTAAGCAATCTAATTTAATCTCTCATGTAAGACCTATCAATTATAAGATTGATCTTTCAATTAGCATAACATACCTGTTAGCTCATAATACTATTTCTTTATCCATAAATTATATAACACTTAATCACAAAAATCAAATATTAGATAACAGCTTAGCACATCAGTATTATTATCATCCTTTGATAATTCTTTAATCACTATATCATATCCATTATGATTTAACACTCGCTTTTTCATTTCATAAGTTATTCTTTAACATCTAATAAGTTAAATACTAATCCAGCAACATGGATTCTAAATCTAGCAACCAAATTGTCAATCCACCAGACTGGATTCCAAATCTAGCAACTCAAACTGTAATCCAGCTAACTGGATTCCAAATCTAGCAACTAGATTGCAATCCAGCAAGCTTGGATTCACCAATTCATCAATCCAGCAAGCTGGATTCATCAGATTTTCCAATCCAGCAAGCTAGATTCCATATCTCCTTTAACGAAAATACCAAATCAACTTATTATTTTTCTATCTTTTGGCCATGCTTATATACATGTATTTCATACACAAAAAGTATTTTTTTCGTATTTTTTCAATTTCTTTTAGTATTTTTCAAAAATCATTTTTAGTGCGTGGCTTAAGAAATTAGCCCCATCATGCTCAACTCCAAAAATTCCCATCTCTTAGTACAATCTTATATGTGTTAACGTGAGCCTCCGGTTTAAATTTTGTGGCCATCATAGTTATAGAACTCCGGTTATAGCCGTTTTCGTCAGAAAATCACAAAAATTGAAATAACCATAACTTGGTCATTTTAAATCAGAATGAGCTCACTTTTGGACAGGAGGTACTTAATACCATATATTTTCATGTCCCAAAAGACTGGATTTTTTTCTCACAAATTAAGTGGCCGAAACAGCCCTTGCAAAATCTTAGCAGTTTACTTTTTGTCATTTTGCAGTTTTTCGTGCTTTGATAAAAATAATCCATACGGAAATCTATAACTCTTTTTTCAGTGATTTCACTTGGAAATGTTAGAAAACTTATCATAGTATCCTCTCAAATGTTTCCAAAATTTTTGAGGGTCAGAAAAATGACGAAAATGCCCCCAACAGAAACTGCCCCAAAACAGTTTATTTTATTTACCAAAAACGGGACTATTTTCGCAAAATCAGTAACAATGGCTTGTAAACTCATCCTTTTTGAGTGCTACCACTTAGGTTTACTACATAACTTACATATCTAGCACCCCTCTTTGACGGATCACAAAAAAGAGTTATAGATATAAAACGGTGGATATACAAAGTACAAAGAAATTTGGGTTTCTAAACTAAAAAAATTATTTTTCTATTGGTTTTGATTCCAACAAAATCAACACCCAATATGGGTATATTTAAACATAAAACACTTATCAACATGGATACCCATAATTTTTGAGTTTATAAACATAAATTCAAGCTTTGGTTTACAAAAATCCAACTAAAATATATATATATATATATATATATATATATTTTAGTTTAGGAATTTACATTTTTTCCAAAATCTTTCTTCTCCTTCTTTTTTTTATGGAGGATCTTTCTCTCTCCTCCTTTTTCCCTCAAGGGCTGCCACACCCTCTCCTCTTTCTCTTCCATGGCTTCGGCCACTTCTCTCTCTCTCTCTTTCCCGTTCCTCTCTTTCTTCTCTTTTTTTCTTTTCCTCTTTCTCTTTCTTCTCTTTCCTTCTTATCTTTTTATCTTCTCTTTCCTTATCTTCCAACTTCTTATTTTATTTTAATTATTAATTTACTTAACAAATAACTAAATAGCCCCTCCTTAAGTGGGTTAAAAAAATTGGGCCACTTATTAATTAAATTCTATTGGGCTTGTACTTTTATTATTTTGCTTACTAACAAAATAAATTTGGGCTTCCACCCAAAATTTGATTGTGCAATTATAATTTTTGTCCCATACATAATATATTGGGCTATATTAATAATTTAATCGCTCTTAAATCAATTAGTCACAAAAATTCATTACTTAAATAAATAATTAGGCTACAAATTTAATACCATATCCTTAGTCCGTTAAATCTCAATTCACTTAAACTCTAAATAAATTATTGGGCTATGACATTATTATAGTCGAATACTTTTAATTCTATTTTACCTTAATCATTTAATTAGGGTTTTTATTTCTCACACTAGAAAATAAATTCCTTACGTATGCCTTTTTAATTTCATAACCCAATTAGACTTGGTTATAAAATTAATTATTTGAGATATATAAAATAAATCTCTTAATGTTAGTATATATATATTTATATACCAATATTCTACCATATTATAACCTCTTAGGTCATTTAATTATCACACCGAATATATATATTAGGTTATATAACTTAATTTTTAATTCACTTTTATATACAAAATAAATGTATTCACATTATATAATGCATATTTATTTAATCATATACATAATTCACATAATCATAACATATTTCACTTCTAACTCTAATTTTGACCTTTTTCTATAAAAGTCAACTGTTGACTTTGACCAAAAAGTCAACCCTTACACATTTTGTGTTAATTGTCCTTTCTGACTAAACTTGACGTTCCGGATGCAACCGAGCAGTCCGTGCTTTAAAATTCTATCTCTAACTCAAATTTTGAGTTTTAAATTACTCCCTTCTTATTGCTAATCGTATTAACTAACGACTTTATACTTATACAAATTCTTATTTGCTAGTCAAGGCCAACGATCAAACGATGTTAATTACTTACATAATTTTATCTTGATCCTTATATCATTAACTTAATTCATCATTCCTCTTGCTAAAATATATATAGCACCTTACTAAGTATATATATTTCTATACATATACTCATCTTCGTTTAACCTCATAGCATCTCTTCATGTGAAATCTTATCTCCTTAATAAAATTTTCATATGTACTTATATAACATTTTTGATATGTATTTACAGGTATCATAATACCTTCATATGTATTTACAGGTATCATAATACCTTATTCTTGATATCCCTTCAAGTATATATTAATTCATTTATAGGGTTTTAGAATTTTATAACCCATATTTTCTCTATTCTCATTCGAATAGCAAATCATATAGGTTTTGTAAGACCCCGAATTTTATGAAATAAAAGTTTTTAATTTTTCTTATAATTACTATTCAGTAAATGGTTAAATTGATAAAAGTTAAAGTTAAGGGTGATATATGAAATTTTTTTTAAAATACGCAAGTGGTTATAAAATATTCATTGTTGTCGGGAAATATTCGTTTAGTCGTAGAATATTCTTTCTATCGGAGAATATTCGTACGACGGCGCAGCCATTTGTGGGCCCTATAACAGAATAACTGTCGGATGAAGAAAACGAAAAATTTGAGTTTTTATAAATAACGACGTAGTTGTTACCGTTAACACTGTTGGAATACATGGTGGTTAAAATACAGTAATACGCGTAATTGCACAGTAGCACACGGTATTGCTCAATATTTTTTTTAATTATTGATTCTTACGTGAGAAGGCACTACTCAATAATTGTTACAGTAATTTCTATTCAATATTTTATTTTATTGAATTAATAATTACTGCTTTGAAATTTTATATTATTGTTGTTTCAATAATTGTCACTGTACAATATCTCCATTATTATATCAATAATTCATATTATTTGAATAATATTATTAGATAACATTATTGGTAATGTCTAGAAAGTTCTGTCAAGGAGAGGTTTGGTCACCTAATTGCGCGCCAGTAAGGAGAAATCCTTATCGGAAAGCCCTTCTTTCCTGGGAACTGTCTGGTTGTCATTATTGTGATTCTATAATATTATTTGTGAATAATTAATTATTGATCTATATGATAATGTGAAATTCAGATAAGGCACACTTAGAAGGGGGGTTGAATAAGTTTGGATACAAACTATGACCAATTAAAAACTTTAAATCCAATTGCGAAATGTAGTCAACTATATTTGTGAAAACAGCTTGCTGAATGAATATGGTCTACCGAATTAAACTTTTGTTTATGAAAATATCTTGGTGTTTTTGTAAGCTAAATAAAATATTTTGTGAAAACAGATAATTAAATTTAAGCAAATTAATTAACTTGTGAGATATAAAGATAGAGCAAGTAATAGAAAATAACACCAAGAATTTTACGTGGTTCGGTTATTACCCTCTATATAATAACCTACTCCACGTCCAATACCAACTAGTATTGGAGACTCACTTTTATTTCTTTAAAAATGACCCTTGTTACAATACAGATTCTATCAAATTGAATTACAATAATTCACTTGAGTACACTTGCTCCTTGTGCACCAATGCACCCCTTAAGCACCTATGCTTCCTTGAACCTGTTTGTAAACAAATCTTAATCCACCTGGATTAAAACCTTTAGACAACACTTAGTCTAAAAATATAAGATTACAATTTATAGAGGTCTAATGATCAAAGCAAATAAATAATTTAACAATGCAAGGCCCAACTAATGAATGCAATGATCAAGTAATAAAAGAGAGAGATATCACCAATATGAAGCTCACGAAAATAGCTGAGAATAATATGAATATAATTTGCACAGCAGCTGGAAGTATTGCACCGAAAATAAAGTTGCCTTTCAAGTATATGAGTGCAATAATTGATTTGAGTGTTGTAAAATAGTAACTGATATCAATTTCTTTTTATAGCCCAATATTATTACCGTTGCTATAGAGTTCCGTTGTATGACATCAAACTATTTACGTTGCCAACAGAAATTGATAAAGATAAATAACATTCCAATATTTATTTCCGTTAATGGCTAAGGAATAATCAAAACCAATTATCTCTAGAAGTTTCAAAAATGTGTTGGACTCTTTCACCAAATTGAGTCTAAGTCAAATACAAAAATTACTTCTAGACTTTTTCATTCTCATAAAATCTGCCGCCAACTGTTATCATGATAATAACGTAACAAATTCCAATTCTACAAAAGATAATCATGATTCCATATTTCCAAGTCTTGTACTCATCTAAACTATTAAGAACTCTACCACCATACTGTCTTTTTATTTTTCCAAGATATGTGTTACACTAGTATTAGTACACATGGAAAACTAATACGGACAAAAACTATTATGCATGCATGCTAATAAAATCAGATCACTTAAAAATAATTAGCATAATTTAGGCATGCACAAAATCACAATTTAATACACATAAAATGTCCTAGAGCCTTGTATTGAAAATTAAATATTTGCAATGACCTTACATATTTTTCTTAAGACTCAAATCTTCAAAGTCTTTCAACAATGATCTTTCATCAACTTCCTGAAATTTCACAATAGACAAATTAGTCTATAATACTAAGTCATCATCAAAACAAAAAGATTAAAATATTACAAACCAACATTCTCTCCCTTTTTGATGATGACAACACCAAAAATTATAACTCCCCCTGAATTCATGCACATTTCAGGAGAAGTTTGTAAAACCTGCATGTTAGTATCATATTAAACCAAATGTGAAAAATTAAAATCATTAATATGCATGCATCACAATCAGTCTTAAAACATACTTATCAACAGTTAACATCCAGGCAACCATGCCTATCAAAAACAAGTAAAACCCATAGTCTTAAAAAAAATATCACAGAATCTGACATTTTCTCCCCCTTTGGCATCATGCAAAAAGAGAAGACTTCAATCAATATCTTCGAAATTTGCCCTCTGTTCAGCACGATTGGTGAAGTATGGTCGATGGCGAAGACGATGTAAACGCTCTTCCAAGGTGTAATCGTTTGCAAGTCGAGGTGGTCTAGGAATAGAGGTTGTAGGAGGAAGCTCCATATCCAGAAAATCTCCCTTGTACTCAGCCATCCAGTTATTCATTGGCCATACGAGAATTTGAGAATACATTGTTGGAACATGAAACCTTTGACCAATATCATTGAACCTTGTAGCCATAAAAGCTGCTAGCTCCCCAATTTGATAACTAACAAATTTCACTTCTTGACTTAATTGACAAGTGTTTCGATTAACCTTTCGTTGGAGTGCTTCAACCATAGCCAACGTCTGAATCTCAAAACCCGCTTAAAGGTCAATAAATTCATCTTCAATTCGATGATATAATTTATTGATCTCAGGGACATCCATTGGTAACTTCCCTTTCTCAAGACACACAAGACGATTTCTAATTTCCACTAACTCGTCTTTCAAAGAAGTTTGATTTTGTAAAATCTCAGTCAAAACATTCATAACATCAGATCCATTGGAATTTGGTATAGAAGATGAAGATGAGTCTTGATTAGGAAAAATAGGAGGGGAATCAGGAAGAAGACGAACAAACTTACCAGCAAGAAAAGTAATATGAGATTTTGTCAAATTAGCAGTATCGATAAGCTCATGATTTGTGACAGAAATTTCATCATCAAAAGATATTTTGAAATGTTAGAAAAGTTTTGTTAAAAACTTGGTATAAGGAAGACACTTCTTGGTTTGACGAATGCAACTTTGCATATGAGACAACATCATTTGAGAAAAATTGAAAGGTTTTCCAGTAAGAATCATAGCCACAACAACTAAATCTTAATAAGTAAAATCTGCTCCACCACCAAGTCATGGAAACAAATTATACCTAACCAATTTATGTAACACACAGGCAGTAGGACACACATTCACAGTTTTTGGAAGAAACAGAGTTGTAAGAGAATAATCATTCATAACTATATGAAGTTGTTCTAAAGGATGAAAAGGAATATTGGCCGCTCCTTTGAGAGTGAAAGGACATGGTCCAGTAGAAGAAACACCCAGAATACTTCCAAAATCAATACTTGTAAAAAATAAAGATTTACCCTTGACAAATGTGGTAAAACAGTCTCCATTACACTCAAGATTGGTGTAAAATTGTTGGACCAACCGAGGATAGGCAACAGTAGGAGGAAATAACATGGAAAAAATGTTGCACTCGGTGAAAAGTTTTTCCAAAACAGAGTGTTTGAGATAAAAGAGGTCCAAAGATTTTTCATACACAAATTGTTTTGTAGCAATGGAGTTTTTAAAACGTGTTTCGAAACTAGGTCCTCTAAAGAAATTTTCTTGCAAATCAAAGGAGGATGAGAATGGGTTTACCAGATTCGAGGGAGACTCTGGCTGTGAGAAAAATTGTTCGTCATCCATGGGCTGCTTCATCTTTTCTTGGTGAGACGGTTCGACTTCTGAGGCTTTTAAGAACGAAAAACTGGAATCCGAGTCATCTGATAGTGTAACATCGGATAACTCATGAACAGAGGATTTCTTCTGTACTCGTTTGGATTTCATCTTTGTGCCCATAGGATGCTTCAACAATGATCCATCTTCGTTTGATTTTCCAAACGATCGATTGCTAGCTCTGGTTTTCATGGTGTGGTGGATGTTGTGAGTGAAACAGATGGTGATGAAGGTGATAGATCTGAATAATAGGTAGAAGGATGAAAATATAGGGAGTAGAAATCCATTAAAACTCTGTCACCGAAAGACGTGCGTCTTTTTAAATCTCTAAAAATTGTTCGGCTGCTGTTCCGTATTTCGAGGTGAAGATCTCTACGTTTCCCAATTGATATCCGGCGACATTAATAGAAATGCGTATGGTTTAAACAGATAAGGAATGTCAAACAGATATACTTTATCAAATATCATGCAGAAAAATAAATGATACATAAGATTTTAAATACGTGATCACATTAAACCATGCACATTCCAAGTTCTCTTCTTAACATGCAGAACCTTTCTTCACTTAAGGGTTTAGTAAAAATGTCAGCTAACTGTTTTTCTGTTGGAATAAAAATTAATTTAATTAATCCTTTTGAAACATTATCCCTTAGAAAATGATGTCTGACTTCTATATGCTTTGTACGTGAATGTAACACAGGATTTTTAGAAATATCTATTGCACTAGAATTATCACAGTATATAGGCACATTATCACATAAAATATCAAAGTCACATAGAGTTTGTTTTAACCATAAAATTTGAGAGCAACAACTCCCTGCAGCTAGATATTCACCCTCGGTGGTTGATAAAGCAACTGAAGTTTGCTTTTTACTATGCCACGTAACAAGACTGTGACCTAAAAATGTGCAAGCACCACTGGTATTTTTTCTATCAATTTGACACCCTGCATAGTCAGCATCTGAATATCCCATTAGTTCAAAATAATTGCAGATTGGATAAAATAATCCCAAATTTATTGTACCACTTAAATATTTAAAAATCCTTTTAACAGCTTGTAAATGAGATTCTTTAGGTTTTGCTTGAAAACGTGCACATAAACAAACACTATACATAATATCCGGTCTAGATGCGGTTAAATATAATAAACAACCAATCATGCCTCGATATTTAGTTACCTCCACATCTATACCTTTTTCGTCAGATGTAAGCTTTATTGAAGTGCTCATTGGTGTAGCCTTTGAATTAGATCCTTCAAAACCAAACCTTTTGAGAAGTTCTTTTGTATATTTGGTTTGATGAATGTACATACCGTTCTTTGTTTGTTTGATTTGGAGTCCCAAAAAGTAATTAAGTTCTCCCATTAGACTCATATCGAACTCCCTGTGCATGCACTCAGAAAATCACTCACAAAGAAAATTATTAGTAACACCAAAAATTATGTCATCTACATATATTTGTACAATAATAATATCTTTATTTTCATGCTTAATAAATAATGTAGAATCAATTTTTCCTCTAATAAATCCATTTGAAAGCAAATACTTACTCAACCTTTCATACCAAGCCCTTGGAGCTTGTTTTAGCCCATAGAGAGCTTTCTTTAGTTTGTAGATATGGTTTGGATATCTCTCATGTTCAAATTCAGGAGGCTGTTTTACATACACCTCTTCATTGATGTATCCGTTGAGAAAGGCGCTTTTTACGTCCATTTGATAAAGTGTGAACTTCTTGTAACATGCAAATGCTAACAAGATGCGGATGGACTCTAGTCTAGCGACTGGAGCGTAAGTTTCTTCATAGTCTATCCCTTCTTGTTGATTGTATCCTTGAGCTACTAGCTGTGCTTTGTTACGAGTGATAGTTCCATGCTCATCAAGCTTGTTCTTGAATACCCACTTCGTTCCAATGATAGAAACATCTTTAGGAGGAGGCATAAGTTCCCAGACCTGGCATCGTTCAAATTGTTGAAGTTCTTCTTGCATTGCCATTAGCCAGCTTTCATCTAGGATAACTTCCTTAGCATTCTTTGGACTTGGGATAGAAATGCTGAAAAAGCACATTGATTTTGCAATCCTCTTCTTGTAGTGATTCCTTTGTTTATATCTCCAATGATGTTTTCTGGTGGATGGTTCTTGAGATATCTTACAGTTTTTGGCATTTGTATATCATGTATCACTTCTTCTTGTTGAGGAAAATCTACCTCAAGCACTTGTGTTGTTTCCTGTTCTACTCCAGGCAAGTTTTCCAATTTAGTTTGCTGGATTTGTATATTCGGCTTGCTGAATATATTCTCCCGGTTTGCTGGATTCACCAAAATCTCCAAATTTCCTGCATCCTCATCTCTTTCTTTTGGAAGATCATTTTGAGTTTCATTAAAAGTAACATGAACTGATTCTTCAACACACAGCTTGTTAATATTAAATACACGATATGCTTTGCTATTCTGTGAATACCCAATGAAAATCCCTTCAAAAGATTTAGCATCAAATTTTCCTAGGCTATCACTAGTATTTAGAATAAAACATTTAGATCCAAAAACTTTGAAATAACTAATATTAGGAATCTTATTATTTAACAGTTCATAAGGAGTCTTCAAAATAATTGGACGAATAAGTACTCTATTCAAAACATAACAAGAAGTGTTTACAGCTTCGGCCCAAAACTTTTTAGGAAGTTTACTTTCTTGTAATAAAGTTCTAGCTGTTTCTTGTAATGTCCTATTCTTTCTTTCTACAACTCCATTCTGTTGAGGGGTTCTAGGAGCAGAAAATTCATGACTAACACCCTTTTGATCACAAAAAATTATAAAGTCTTTTAGAAACTCAGTACCATGATCACTTCTTATCTTTACAAGTTTTAGACTATATTTTGTTTCCAAGTTTCTGATCAATTTTTCAAATTCTTTAAATGCTTCAACTTTAGTTCTCAAAAATAATACCCATGTATATCTAGAGAAATCATCTACTATTACAAAAGCATAAAACTTACCATTTATACTAGGATGTCTTTATGGTCCAAATAGAACAAGATGGAGTAGTTGTAAAGGAGAAGAGGTTGATACCATGTTCTTTACCGTAAATGATGTTCTTACTTGTTTCCCGAGTTGACAAGGAACACAAATTCCCTTCTTTTCATATTTTATTTTCGGCAATCCTTTGACGAGATTCTTTGAGGATAATTTCTTGATTAAGTCCATGTGAACATGTCCCATCCTCTTGTTCCACAAATTAGCCTCGTCTTGTACAGATGCTAGACATAACTCTTCATCCTGTTGCTCAAAATCAATAGTATATATATTTCCTTCTCTTTGTGTAACTAGAGTAATATTGTTAGTACCATGAGAAATAGTGCATTTTTCTTTATCAAAACTAACTTGATGACCATTATCCATTAATTGACTGATACTAATAAGATTAAACTCAAGTCCATTAACAAGATGTACATTATCAATATTTACCTTACCATTTCCTATTTTACCTTTTCCGATTATTTCGCAGGTTCGATTATCTCCAAATGTAACTGTACCATTTTTCTTCTTGATTTTTAGCTCCACGAACTTTGTTTTGTCACCAGTCATGTGACGTGAGCATCCACTATCAAGAATCCATTTTTGAGAAGGAACCCTTGCCTTGAGACATGCCTGTCAATAAAAAATGATTCATCCTTTTGGTACCCACATCTTTTTGGGTCCTTTAATGTTAGTTGCATATAAATCATCCTTTTTAACCCAAACCTTCTTAATCTTATTTTTCTTAAAGCAGTTTATGTCCAAATGACCTTTAATGCCACAATTTTTACATGTTGTGAAAGGAGAACAATGATTTAATCTAAAACGTGATTTTGATTTTAACATTTTCATATTACCCTTTTTATGCATAGAATTATAACCAATTCCTTGTCTTTAAAAACTCGGTCTTTGTTTACCTAATATGACATTTAAATTTTCTTCACCTTGAACGAATTTAGCAAGAGATGATCTTAGTGAATCTATTTCTTTTTGAAGTTCATTATTAGGAAGAGTTTTAACAGGTGATTTATCACTAAATGTATCAATACAGATATCTCTCATTTTTAGTTCATTTGTCAATTTTTGGACTTCATTATTAAAAAAATTTACCTTATTGAAAAGTATTTTATTATAATTATCTAAATAATCTATCTTAGCAATCAAAACCTTTTCTTCTTTACATGTAGATTCCTTTTCAATATCTTTCTTTTCATCTATTAAAGAGTCTACTTCGCCCATTAATGTATTTACCAAATCTTTCAAATATGCATTTTTTTCCTTCAATTTATCATTTTCTTGTTTCAAAGAATTAAACTCAAAATTAAATACCTCGTTTGATTCACCTTCTATTCCCATGAAGTATACTTGAGCTATCTCATCCTTGGCGTCGACCACAATTTCAGATTCTTCTTCATCACTCCAAGTGACCAGTGCCTTGTTTCTCTTATTGTCCTTGAAGCCTGTTTTTCCTTTATTCTTTAGTTGAAAACAGTCCTTCTTGAAGTGCCCTGGACGACCACATTCAAAACACGTCTCCTCAGTTTGCTTTCCTTTGCTTTTATTTGAGTTGAAGATATTCTTTCGTTTATTCTTTCTTTGAAGAAGTCCTTTGAGTCTTCTTGACATCATGGCTATCTCTTCATCAGAATCATCATCCAGCTCATCTTCATTTCCTGCATTAAGAGCTAAAATCTTTCTTCGCGGAGTTTCATCCTCATTGTCATATCTTTTTAACTGATGTTCATATTCCTCAAGTTCACCAAAAAGAGTTAGTGTGTCCATAGTAGATATAGTAGAGGAATCTTGAAGAGTAGTGATTTTAGAGGCAAACCTTTTGGGCATCGCCCGAAGCAACTTACGGTTGATCTCACTTTGAGGAATAGTCTTGTCTAGCAATTTCAAGGAGTTTATAAGAACTAGAAATCTTGCTTGAGCTAGTTTGATGATTTCATCTTTTTCGAGCTTGAACATTTCATAATCGTGCATGAGCATGCTTAGCTTGACTTCTCGTACTTTTGAAGTGCCTTCATGACTTACCACTAAGGTATCCCACATCTCTTTGGCTGTGTTGCATGAAGAGACTTTATCTATCTCAGATTGTACCATGCCAATGAGAAGTGTGTTCATTGCTTTTGAATTATATGAGACCATGTAGATTTCGTTTGGATCCATTTCTAGTAGAATCTTTGGTGTCCCATCATCTCTTCGTGGAATAACTGGTCCGTTCTCCACAACCCACCATTCCCAAGGATCTCTTTGAAGATAGATCCTCATTCGGAATTTCCAGAAGTTGTAATTTTTTGTTCCATACATCAAAGGAGGTCTATTTGTTGATTGATCTTCTTGATTGTTGTTCCCGAACTGTGCCATGTCAGAATCTTTTCCTACAAGTCACCTTTAAGACCAAGTAAGTAGAACATTGCTCTGATACCAAATGAAATTCAGATAAGGCACACTTAGAAGGGGGGGTTGAATAAGTGTGGATACAAACTATGACCAATTAAAAACTTTAAATCCAATTGCGGAATGTAGTCAACTATATTTGTGAAAACAGCTTGCTGAATGAATATGGTCTACCGAATTAAACTTTTGTTTATGAAAATATCTTGGTGTTTTTGTAAGCTAAATAAAATATTTTGTGAAAACAGATAATTAAATTTAAGCAAATTAATTAACTTGTGAGATATAAAGATAGAGCAAGTAATAGAAAATAACACCAAGAATTTTACGTGGTTCAGTTATTACCCTCTATATAATAACCTACTCCACGTCCAATACCAACTAGTATTGGAGACTCACTTTTATTTCTTTAAAATGACCCTTGTTACAATACAGATTCTATCAAATTGAATTACAATAATTCACTTGAGCACACTTGCTCCTTGTGCACCAATGCACCCCTTAAGCACCTATGCTTCCTTGAACCTGTTTGTAAACAAATCTTAATCCACCTGGATTAAAACCTTTAGACAACACTTAGTCTAAAAATATAAGATTACAATTTATAGAGGTCTAATGATCAAAGCAAATAAATAATTTAACAATGCAAGGCCCAACTAATGAATGCAATGATCAAGTAATAAAAGAGAGAGATATCACCAATATGAAGCTCACGAAAATAGCTGAGAATAATATGAATATAATTTTCACAACAGCTGGAAGTATTGCACCAAAAATAAAGTTGCTTTTCAAGTATATGAGTGCAATAATTGATTTGAGTGTTGTAAAATAGTAACTGATATCAATTTCTTTTTATAGCCCAATATTATTACCGTTGCTATAGAGTTCCGTTGTATGACATCAAACTATTTACGTTGCCAACAGAAATTGATAAAGATAAATAACGTTCCAATATTTATTTCCGTTAATGGCTAAGGAATAATCAAAACCAATTATCTCTAGAAGTTTCAAAAATGTGTTGGACTCTTTCACCAAATTGAGTCTAAGTCAAATACAAAAAGTACTTCTAGACTTTTTCATTCCCATAAAATCTGCCGCCAACTGTTATCATGATAATAATGTAACAAATTCCAATTCTACAAAAGATAATCATGATTCCATATTTCCAAGGCTTGTACTCATCTAAACTATTA
The DNA here is from genome assembly GCA_016801055.1 of Panax notoginseng. Taxonomy (NCBI): domain Eukaryota; kingdom Viridiplantae; phylum Streptophyta; class Magnoliopsida; order Apiales; family Araliaceae; genus Panax; species Panax notoginseng. The sequence continues at coordinate 146,972,361 of CM029022.1, read as the reverse complement.
AGAACTCTACCACCATACTGCCTTTTTATTTTTCCAAGATATGTGTTACACTAGTATTAGTACACATGGAAAACTAATTCGGACAAAAACTATTATGCATGCATGCTAATAAAATCAGATCACTTAAAAATAATTAGCATAATTTAGGCATGCACAAAATCACAATTTAATACACATAAAATGTCCTAGAGCCTTGTATTGAAAAATTAAATATTTGCAATGACCTTACATATTTTTCTTAAGACTCAAATCTTCAAAGTCTTTCAATAATGATCTTTCATCAACTTCCTGAAATTTCACAATAGACAAATTAGTCTATAATACTAAGTCATCATCAAAACAAAAAGATTAGAATATTACAAACCAACATAATGAAATATTTATTTGACGTGGATATAAATGATGGATTTATTTATGTGGTTATAAATGAAGGAATTAATGTTGAGGTATTTTATCAGTATTTTGTCGGATTGGAGGTATTAAAAGATCAAATCAGTGTTCTTACAACTTTATTGTGTGAGTTATAATTTTTAATCTGACCGTTGGATCGTTGTTATTTTTGGATATGTTATACATATATAAGTTGAGTATATGTTCACAAATTTTGAACCGTTAAAAATGAACGAATGATTTGTTATGAATTTTAAGATGTGACTGATTTAGAAATTAGGTTTAAAAATAATTTTGGTGGAAAATTCTAGAAATGAGTGGGCCCCACTTTTGTTCAGCGTCATATCCGATATCCAGTCAGAAGTGCTGCTCTTATGAGGTAAGGGATTGTAAGGGATAGTAAGGGATTGTAAGGGATAGTAAGGGATATTAAGGGATGCTATATTCTTCATAATGATGTTATTCTTTCAATATCATTATACTAAAATATTGGTATGGATTTTATTGTGGAATTTCTACCTTTTTGAGTCGGGGTTACTATTTACGTATACGATACTATTCATGTGACGCCCCAAAAATAGGTATACAACACCCATTTTGAGTCGCCAAATACATGGTACAGAAAGCAAACTACAACTTCAATAACACAATTGTCGTGCAAAATACGACAACACATACTGTGAGTTTAAATACAAATATTGTCTTCTGGACAATATCCACACTCAAATAAATTCTCATTACAATTATTCAAACACTATTTTACAGAAATAGTGAGGACTGCTACAACATCTTTCTAGAACCATCACTCCATACCCCGACTAGATCCTGCTATGTTCTCACCTCCTGAGAAGAAAAATAGAACAAAAAGGAAAAGGGTGAGCTCAACTAGCCCAGTAAAAAATATTATGACTAAGATAATATACAATAAATTATCATTAGTATTCAACAGGGAAAAATCTGATAGAATATAATCGACAACAAGTTTTAGATCAACAACTGCAGCGGAAACAGCAAACCATTAGAAGAGTCAAGTAGAGAAAGAATTCTACTATCTTCTAAGATTTAAAAATCCATCATCAATATTTTATCCCTGTAACATCGATTAATAATCATCTTTAACCAAATATTCATCTTTGCACTACAGGCCAAAGATATTCATTTGTATCACCAGTCGGTCATGTTCATCTCAACACCTGTTCATCTTTGCACTACAGGCCAAAGATATTCATCAAGTAATCATACATCTTTGCACTACAGGCCAAAGATATTCAGTAATATCATCATTTAGGACTGAGGATGATGAAAAATATCTTAAAGAAAACGAATCCAGTGAGACAGAAGGACAAATAGTAGGGATTCGTATAACAGTTTATCCAAGATCAATAATACTTCATAATAATCAATTGTGAAGCAGAATTTAAAAATAAAGATCAAAACATGGATACAATCAAAGATAGTAACCATAATAGACATCTTGGACAAAAAGGGAAAATTTTATTTTTCGGTGAATAGTGCCGTATTCGTGAATAGTACCGTATACGTGAATAGTGCCGTATACGTGAATAGTAACTCCGACACAAAAAGTTCTAAATTTGATAAAAACTCATATCAATATTTCAGCATAATGATATTGAAGAAAATAATATCATTTAAGAAGAAAATAATATCCCTTACCTCAAAATATCAGTACTTCTGGTCGAAATACCGGTATAAGGCTGAAAGAAACTTGCTCTGATGAATAGAAACTCTCAAAATATCTAAATACTCACAAAATACACTCAATAATCTAGAGAGAGAAAGAGAGAAAACTTGTTTCTGGTGTGATTTTCAATTCTAACTTAGCCTTCTATTTATAGGAAAATTTTAGTAGGCTTGACCTGCAACCTGATGGCTTTACTTGTTACTATTCCCACCCACCACATTTGAAATATAATTCAGCACATTTCTTCACCAACCACAAGTGGGGCCCACCAATTCTAGAATTTTCTACCAAAATGATTAACTCCGAAAATTCAACAATTTCTGAACCAGTCATCTCGTAAAATTCATAATAAATCACACGTTCATTTTTAACGGTTCAAAATTTGTGGACATATACTTAACTTATATATGTATAACATATCCAAAAATTACCACGATCCAACGGTCGGATTAAAAATTATAACCCCCGCAAAATATCTCAAAAATCCTGATTTTTAATACCTCCATTCCGACAAAAATACGGATAAAAACCTCAACATTTACTCCTTCATTTTTAACCACAAAAATATATCCCTCATTTATATCCACATAAAATAAATATTTCCTTATCATATGAATCAATAATTAATTATTCATAAATAATATTACAGAATCACATTTATGACAACCAGGCCGTTCCCAGGAAAGAGGGGGCTTTCCAATAAGGATTTCTCCTTACTGGCGCGCAATTAGATGACCAAACCTCTCCTTAGACAGAACTTTCTAGACATTGCCAATAATGTTATCTAATAATATTATTCAAATAATATGAATTATTGATCTGATAATGGAAAATACTGTGCAGCAACAATTATTGAAACAACAATAATATAAAATATCAACGCAACAATTATTGAATCAATAAAATAAAATATTGAGCAATAACTACTGTAACAATTATTGAGTAGTGCCTTCTTACGTAAGAATCAATAATTGGTGCAATACCGTGTGCTACTGTATTTTAACCACCGGGTATTCTAACAGTATTAACGGTAACAACTACGCCGTTATTTATAAATAACTTATACTTGTCGTTTTCTTCATCCAATCGCTTTTCGTTATGGGGCCCACACAAGACTGCGCCGTCGTACGAATATTCCCCGACAGCAAGAATATTCCACGACCAAACGAATATTCCCCGACAAAATGAATATTTTATAACCACTTGCTTATTTTGCAAAATTTGCACATTTCACCCATAACCAAAGTATTATATCAAATTAACCCCTTATTATTCACAATAATATTTAGAGAAAATTTGATTTTATTCGTTAATAAGTTGGGGTCTTACAACCTCCCCTCCTTATGAAATTTCGTCCTCGAAATTGACGTACGTACCTGATGTTTCAAAAAGGTGAGGATACCTCGCTTTCATTTCTGATTCCAACTCCCAGGTCATTTCTTCAATAGCATGGTTTCTCCACAAAACCTTAACTTGTGGTATAACCTTCGTGCATAGGACATGCTCTTTCCTATCCAAGATCTTAATAGGTACCTCCTCGTACGTTAAATCTTCAGCTATCTCGTCTGGTTCTAACTCAATAATGTGGTTCGAGTCTTTAACATATTTACGAAGCATAGATATGTGAAAAACATTATGAACACGAGACATGCTTGGAGGTAATGTGAGTCTATATGCCACATTTTCTATTCACTCAAGAATCTCAAATGGACCAACAAATCTTGGATTGAGCTTTTCTCTCTTCCCAAATCTTGTAACTCCCTTCCATGGTGCAACACGTAACAATACATGATCCCCAATATTAAATTCCACGTCCTTTCGATGAAGATCCGCATAACTCTTTTGTCGATCATGTGCCGTTTGTATACGTTGTCGAATCGTTTGGATCTTCTCTGTAGTAATGCGTACCAACTCTGGTCCCAACAATGTTGCTTCACCCACCTCGTCCCAACATACTGGAGAACGACATTTTCTTCCATACAACGCCTCGAATGGAGCCACACCTATGCTCGCCTGATAACTGTTGTTGTAGGAGAATTTCACCAATGGTAGGTACTTATCCCAACTCCCTTTGAGATCTAGGACACAAAGTCTTAATAGATCTTCAAGAGTTTGAATAGTCCTCTTTGATTGTCCGTCCGTTTGAGGATGGCATGCCGAACTGAATCGTAAATCCGTGCCCATAGCTTTCTGCAAGCTAACCCAAAATTGTGAAGTGAATCTTGGGTCACGATCCGAAACTATGGATACTGGCATGCCATGCAATCTCACAATCTCGTTCACATACATACTAGCAAGACGTTCAAGGGAATAAGTCTCACGTATCGGCAAGAAATGAGCGGACTTGGTTAATCTATCAACAATAACCCAAATCGCATTTATACCTTGAGAAACCTTGGGAAGACCCGTAACAAAATCCATAGTAATGTGTTCCCACTTCCATTTTGGAATCTCAAGTGGTTGCAATGGACCCTTTGGTACTTGATGCTCCGCTTTTACACGTTGACAAGTTAAACATCTCGAGATAAACTCCGCGATCTCTCTTTTCATATTACTCCACCAAAATGTATCTCGAAGATCGTGATACATTTTGGTACTCCCAAGATGGATTGCAAACGGTGTGTTGTGTGACTCCATCATTATTCTATGTTTCAAGTCAAAATCGTTAGGAACACAAAGTCTGGAGTTGACTCGAAGTATTCCTTCTTCATCAATTCTTGCTTCTGGAATAGCACCTTCTTGCACTGTCTTCTTCATATGCATCAGCTCTATGTCCGTAGCTTGAGCAGCTTTAACTTTATCGATTAAAGTCGGTTCTACTCGTATATTTGATATCATCATGTGGGTACTTGGAGCCTTCATCTCTATCTCCATTCTTTGCAAGTCATACAAAATGGGCCTTTGTGTTAACAACATTGCACTCATACCCGCATATGATCTTCTACTCAATGCGTCAGCTACTACGTTTGCTTTTCGAGGATGATATTGGATGATATGATCGTAATCTTTCAACAGCTTGAGCCAACGTCGTTGCCGCATGTTGAGTTCCTTTTGGGTGAAGAAATATTTGAGGCTTTTATGATCTATATAGATCTCCACTTTCTCCCCATACAGGTAGTGTCTCCAGATCTTCAACGCGAAAACGACTGCTGCCAACTCCAAATCATGAGTAGGATAATTTCTCTCATATTCTTTGAGTTGTCGTGAGGCATAGGCTATCACTTTCCCATGTTGCATGAGAACACATCCTAACCCTTTGCCTGAAGCATCGCTGTAGATAACAAATCCATCCGAACCAGATGGTATTGTTAGAACAGGTGCCGAAATGAGTCTCCTCTTAAGCTCTTGGAAACTCTTCTCGTATTCTTCGCTCCATACGAATTTGATATCCTTCCGAGTCAGCTGAGTTAACGGGGTAGCGATTCGAGAAAACCCTTCTACGAATCTCCGATAATAACTAGCTAAGCATAGAAAGCTACGTATTTCGATTACTGACTTAGGTTGCTCTCAACTGTGACTCATATCCCAATCTTGGATAGCACGTCACAATGACACCTATCAGTTTACTACCGCACGAATATGGCGTCCCCTACGGAGAGTCTGGCTTCGATGCATTCCACAAAGGAAGTCACTAGATAGAGGCTCGATTATCAACTTCTATAGTTGGGTTTTTAACTCCTGAAGTTCAATAGGAGCCATTCGATATGAGATTTTAGAAGTGAGTTTTGTACCAGATTCAAAGATGATACAAAATTTAATATCACGCGTAGGCCAAGAAATTCTTCAGGAAATACGTCAGGGATTTACTAACAATAGAAATATCATTCAAATCTGACGTATTTTTGTTCAAGTCCATAACATAGCTAAGAAAGCTTGACATCCGTTTTTCAATAAACGAATGACTTTACGGCTTGATATGAAAGAGTTTGACTTCAATGGTTTGGTTGCTTGAATTCGAATAACAGGTTGCTTAGGAATATGAAAACTAACAACCTTACGAAAGCGATCAATTTTGGCATAATGTGTAGTTAACCAATTAATTCCTGAAATCACATCAAAAGCAAGTATCTTTAAAGAGATAAGATCAACAGGTAATGTGATAGTGCCAACTTGGATCATGCAAGATTTATAAACTGTAGATGTAACGAAGGTTTCACCCAACGGAGTTTCAACAGATAAGTCAAAGTCCAATTTCTCCAGAGTCAAGTTTAAACATTGAGCACAAGCAGGAGAGATAAAAGAATGGGTAGAACCGGTATCTAGTAAAGTATAAACTTCGTAAAAATTTATAATTAACTAACCCGTGCTAACTTCGTTCGAGTTCCTCGTATTCTGACCAGTCACGAAAAACACTCTTCCAGGAACCGTTGACTTTGACTTTTCTGGGATAACTTTTGGAGTCACCATCCCAGCTGAACTTGATTTTGCTACAGAACACTCTTGAGCTATATGACCCTCATTTCCACAGTTATAACATACCTTAGATTGTTGTGGGCTGTTTGGGCTGATATGTCCATCTTTCCCACATTTGTAACATACGACCGGTGGTCGTTCTCCTCCCCTAGAAACAGTTGATGTTTGTGCTGACGTCTTCACGTTATCATTGTTGTACCTTCTCTTCTTGAAATCTCCTCCCGACTTGCTCCTTCTATTATCACGACCGCGATTACCACCAGAGTGGTTACCGCTTTTGTCCGAATGTTTTCCTCCCTGCTGGTTTTCATTGCTTCGATGACTGCCGCCACCGGTATGACCCTGGTTGTGGTCCCTCGGTTGCACATACTCATTATCTCGCTCTAATAATTGAGCCCTGTTTACAACATCTGAATATAAAGAAAATTTATGAGAGATAAGATATTGCCGAATATCGGGTTTTAGACCTCTCAGAAACATCCTTGTCATTCGTTCCTCATTTTCGACCAAATGAGGTGCAAACCTGAATAACTCTGCAAACTTCGCCTCGTACTGGGACACCGTCAAGTTGTTTTGTTCCAGTCTGATAAACTCCACCTCCTTTATATGACGAATACTTTCAGGAAAGTACTTGTCATTGAACAGTTTTTGAAATGTTTCCCAGGACATGTTGAGTGCGTCAGGCTGGGTACGCTTCACAGACTCCCACCAGTAGTCTGCCTCACCGCGGAACATAAAGGTGGCGAATGGAATCTTCTGTTCCTCTGTGCATCCCAAGACATCGAATATCTTGGTAATTTGCTTGACCCACGTTTCCGCCATGATCGGATCCGGCTTTTCCTTAAATTCTGGTGGTCCCAATTCTTTAAACTGCTTAGCTGTGACAAACCGCGCGTTGTTATCATTTTCACCCGTATTCTGCACACGAGTCTCCCTCGTCTGATTTTGTATGAACTGCAAAAAGCTCCTAAACATTCCATCATTCATCGTTTGCTCGGTAACGTTGTTTACAGGAGGAATATTGTCTTTCTGTTGCACGTTTCCCTGGGTGGTGATCAAAGGTGTCTCCACGGTCTGATTTACTCCATTATTAACGTTCTCAGCTGCCATTCTTAAATACTGCCATAAAACAAGGGTTAATAGTCATTTCATATACTATCCCTATACTCTGACCGACCAAATAAGCACCAAATAAACTTAGTCAGGTCATACTAGCGAAGGAATTCCCCGTCTCTCCCCTCCTAGTTCTTGTCTCACATTTCAGCCAGGGATCATATCCCTAAGCTCTGATACCAACTGTGACGCCCTAAAAATAGGTATACAACACCCATTTTGAGTCGCCAAATACATGGTACAGAAAGCAAACTACAACTTTAATAATACAACTGTCGTGCAAAATACGACAACACATACTGTGAGTTTAAATACAAATATTGTCTTCTGGACAATATCCACACTCAAATAAATTCTCATTACAATTATTCAAATACTATTTTACAAAAATAGTGAGGACTGCTACAACATCTTTCTAGAACCATCACTCCATACCCCGACTAGATCCTGCTATGTTCTCACCTCCTGAGAAGAAAAATAGAACAAAAAGGAAAAGGGTGAGCTCAACTAGCCCAGTAAAGAATATTATGACTAAGATAATATGCAACAAATTATCATTAATATTCAACAGGAAAAAATCTGATAGAATATAATCGACAACAAGTTTTAGATCAACAACTGCAGCGGAAACAGCAAACCATTAGAAGAGTCAAGTAGAGAAAGAATTCTACTATCTTCTAAGATTTAAAAATCCATCATCAATATTTTATCCCTGTAACATCGATTAATAATCATCTTTAACCAAATATTCATCTTTGCACTACAGGCCAAAGATATTCATTTGTATCACCAGTCGGTCATGTTCATCTCAACACCTGTTCATCTTTGCACTACAGGCCAAAGATATTCATCAAGTAATCATACATCTTTGCACTACAGGCCAAAGATATTCAGTAATATCATCATTTAGGACTGAGGATGATGAAAAATATCTTAAAGAAAATGAATCCAGTGAGACAGAAGGACAAATAGTAGGGATTCGTATAACAGTTTATCCAAGATCAATAATACTTCATAATAATCAATTGTGAAGCAGAATTTAAAAATAAAGATCAAAACATGGATACAATCAAAGATAGTAACCATAATAGACATCTTGGACAAAAAGGGAAAATTTTATTTTTCTGTGAATAGTGTCGTATTCGTGAATAGTACCGTATACGTGAATAGTGCCGTATACGTAAATAGTAACTCCGACACAAAAAGTTCTAAATTTGATAAAAACTCATATCAATATTTCAGCATAATGATATTGAAGAAAATAATATCATTTAAGAAGAAAATAATATCCCTTACCTCAAAATATCAGTACTTCTGGTCGAAATACCGGTATAAGGCTGAAAGAAACTTGCTCTGATGAATAGAAACTCTCAAAGTATCTAAATACTCACAAAATACACTCAATAATCTAGAGAGAGAAAGAGAGAAAACTTGTTTCTGGTGTGATTTTCAATTCTAACTTAGCCCTCTATTTATAGAAAAATTTTAGTAGGCTTGACCTGCAACCTGGTGGCTTTACCTGCTACTATTCCCACCTACCACATTTAAAATATAATTCAGCACATTTCTTCACTAACCACAAGTGGGGCCCACCAATTCTAGAATTTTCCACCAAAATGATTAACTCCGAAAATTCAACAATTTCTGAACCAGTCATCTCGTAAAATTCATAATAAATCACACGTTCATTTTTAACGGTTCAAAATTTGTGGACATATACTCAACTGATATATGTATAACATATCCAAAAATTACCACGATCCAACGGTCGGATTAAAAATTATAACCCCCGCAAAATATCTCAAAAATCCTGATTTTTAATACCTCCATTCCGACAAAAATACGGATAAAAACCTCAACATTAACTCCTTCATTTTTAACCATAAAAATATATCCCTCATTTATATCCACATAAAATAAATATTTCCTTATCATATGAATCAATAATTAATTATTCACAAATAATATTACAGAATCACATTTATGATAACCAGGCCGTTCCCAGGAAAGAAGGGGCTTTCCAATAAGGATTTCTCCTTACTGGCGCGCAATTAGATGACCAAACCTCTCATTAGACAGAACTTTCTAGACATTGCCAATAATGTTATCTAATAATATTATTTAAATAATATGAATTATTGATCTGATAATGGAAAATACTGTGCAGCAATAATTATTGAAACAACAATAATATAAAATATCAACGCAGCAATTATTGAATCAATAAAATAAAATATTGAGCAATAACTACTGTAATAATTATTGAGTTGTGCCTTCTTACGTAAGAATCAATAATTGGTGCAATACCGTGTGCTACTGTAATTTAACCACCGGGTATTCTAACAGTATTAACGGTAACAATTACGCTGTTATTTATAAATAACTTATACTTGTCGTTTTCTTCATCCAATCGCTTTCCGTTATGGGGCCCACACAAGACTGCGCCATCGTACGAATATTCCCCGACAACAAGAATATTCTACGACCAAACGAATATTCCCCGACAAAATGAATATTTTATAACCACTTGCTTATTTTGCAAAATTTACACATTTCACCCATAACCAAAGTATTATATCAAATTAACCCCTTATTATTCACAATAATATTTAGAGAAAATTTGATTTTATTCATTAATAAGTTGGGGTCTTACAATTCACGTATACAACACTATTCATGCATATGGCACTATTTACGTATATGACAGTATTTACGTATACGGTACTATGTACGAATATGGAGCACTATTCATGAGTTACTATTCATGAGTTACTATTCATGAGTTACTATTCATGAGTTACTATTCACGAGTTACTATTCATGAGTTACTATTCACGAGTTACTATTTACGGGTATTATTCACGACAAAATTGGTTTATGAATATTACTCTTAAAATTAAATCCATGTTTTGATCATATTATTTTTATTATCATATATAACATTTTTATAACCATGATGTTGAAATTCTCTTTCACTTGAGTGTAAAGATGGGTAGATTATTGGTTTGATCATGACTATGGGTTCTCTTTGGCCAGTAGTGCAAAGTTAAATTGTTGACTGGTATGATCATGACCATTGAATTTATAATTGAATATCTTTAGCTTAAGTGCAAAGGTGAATTGATCAACATGGTTATAATTATTGTTTATATAAATTCTGAAATGATTATATATATCTTTGAGATATTAATATATTTGGCCTATAGTGCAAATATGAACTGTTGATGAATATATTTGGCCTGTAGTGCAAATATGAACTGTTGAGGAATATCTTTGGCCTGTAATGCAAAGATGAATTGTTGATAAATATCTTTAGCCCGTAGTGCAAAGATGACCTGTTGTTGAATATCTTTGGCCAGTAGTGCAAAGATGAACTAGTGACAAATATCATTGGCCCATAGTGCAAAGATAAATTTATTAGTATGATTATGAACATGAACTGTGATTTGGTATAACCGTGATCTTTGATGTTTCAGGTAAAGATAGGTGATGAAAATTATCTTCGTCTTGGATGAGAAGAGGAATTTAGAACTACATTTATGATTATGAGTTATTCATATGATTGTGGACCAAAATTATTGATTGATGTTACAGGGATAAAACATTGTTAGTGGATTTTTAACATGGAGAAGATAATAGACTTTGTAGTCTATTTGACTCTTCTAATGGATTGCTCGTTTCGCTGCAACTATGGTTGAAATTTTTATCATCTACCATATGTTCTAAATCTCTGATTTAATTCTGTTGAAGGCTATTGATAACTTATTTATCTTTAGTCATGCTATTCTTTACTGGGCTAGTTGAGCTCACCCTTTTGCTTCACAATTTCTTTCAGGTAATAAGAGTGTAGCTGGGTCGACCGGGGGTAACAAGAAAATAGAACGGTGGTCTCTAGCTGTGGAGTTCTCCCTAAGCAGTATAGAAAAGTTCATTTAGTAGTTATATTTGTTGAATCAAATAGGGTGAGGCGAACCCAACGTTGGAAGGGTGTATCATACAAGATGTCTAATGACATACAACCTCGTGTCATCATAAGACAGGATTGTGCACATCCACTTGCTGAGTATATCTACGATTACTACCTATATAATCTTGGTGTTTGTTTGAAGTATAATTCTCAATTAGAGACAGTGGAGAAAATGATATGTCAAGAGAAGACTTACCATTGGAAAGAATATGATAGTAATCTTCTTGTTTTTCTTTGGGGTCTATTCAAGGATAATTCTGTGGACATATGATATCTATCATAACCTAGATGCATGGCCTCCCATGTACGAAGGTTTTTTCTTGAGCACTTCCCAAAAATTCTAATTTCTAAAATAATTTTTGACTATACCTTTATGTAAGGTGCCATTGTGACGTGCTATCCATGGTTGGGACATGAGTCACATTTGGTATATATTTGTATTAAAACTCACAGCATATGTGTTGTTGTACTTTGGACAACAATTGTTGTAATAAAATTTTAGTTGTTTTTTGTACTATGTATTTAGCGACTCAGAATAGGTTGGATGGAATGGACCTATTTTGGGGTCGTCACATTTGGTATCAGAGCTTAGGGATATGATTTCTGGCCGAGATCCGGGATTAGAACTAGGAAGGGAGAGACGAGTAATATCCTTCGCTAGTGTGTGTCCTACCTAAGCTGAATTTTCTTACGTAAGTTGAAAAATTGTGATATGTCAATTAATCTTTGTTTTGAAGCTGTATTCTAGAATGATATCTGAAATACAGGAGATGAACAATGGAGAAATCATGAGGACAGAGAAGATGGAATCTGATATGAAAGCAAGATATTCTCAACTCTTTGAAATACCAGGTACATAAATTTCGGGGACGAAATTTTATAAGGAGGGGAGATTGTAAGACCCCGAATTTTATGAAATAAAAGTGTTCAATTTTTCTTATAATTACTATTCAGTAAATGGTTAAATTGATAAAAGTTAAAGTTAAGGGTGATATATGAATTTTTTTTCAAAATACGCAAGTGGTTATAAAATATTCATTGTTGTCGGGAAATATTTGTTTAGTCGTTGAATATTCTTTCTGTCGGGGAATATTCGTACGACGGCGCAGCCATTTGTGGGCCCCATAACAGAATAACTGTCGGATGAAGAAAACGATAAATTTGAGTTTTTAATAAATAACGACGTAGTTGTTACCGTTAACACTGTTAGAATACCTGGTGGTTAAAATTGTTAGAGTTTATGCCCTAGAGGCCAATTATTTGATATAATTGCTTAACATTTTGATATTATATTTGATTGAATAAATAAATAATTTTATTATGGTTTTATTTACTGCGTAATATAATTGTTAGCATAATAAAATTCTTTAGAATAGTGATACAAATTATATAGTTTCAAGTATGTGACTTGAACATGAGATTATATAATTACAATTAGTATCATTGTTCTTAAATGTCCCTAGTCGAGTATCATTGTTGATGGGATAACAATGATGCATTGAGACTAGTATGTTGATTGACTGATGACCAAATCTCATTGGTCATAAATATATGAGATATTAAGTCAATGCATAGGTACATGTTAGAGAACGATGTACTGGACAGACCCACCATGAGAATTCTATATGGAGAATTATGCGAAGTGTCATTAGCAATTCTCATAGTGACAATGATGTAATAGTCCTCCGACCTGAAACCGCTATATTACTACACGAGAATTTATGTACTTTGATATCATCAAATGTCACCTTTAATAGGGTGGACTATAAAGGTGATTATTGGGTTCATTGTGAATCGTGTGAGAAATATGAGTGATCTAGATGGAATTTAACCATCCTATATTTTATAGGTGATATCCATAAGCCTCATGATTGAGTAGGACTATGAAATGCATGGCCATGCTCAAATAGTGATTTGTTTCATATAGTCTACTCATTGATCAAGAAAACTTAGATTAAATTATGAAGAGTATGACACATTCCATGACTTGAGTTTAATCTAGGATATTAAGGTTAAAAGGATTAAATTACATTGAAACATTGGTCACGAAAAGGTTGCATCGAATCATCGATCTTATTATTACTTGGGTAGCGGTGATGCATTACTAGATACCACTCACCGTTTATTACTTTATAATATGATTTTAAAGTTATTGCCAACGTAATAATAACCTATAGGGTCACACACAAAGAACGTAATTAAAAGGAAATTAATTTAAATTGTAAAGATTTAAATATATCAATATGATTGATATAATTTTAAATCACGAATTTAAATTAATAGGATAATTTATATATAGGTATATTAATTAAGTAAGACTTAATTAAGATATATATAAATTCGGATTTTAATAACATTAAGTTTTGATTAATTCCTCCTAACTGCTATATATATGATATATATTAGTCACTTTAGGTTTTACTTCAAAACAAAAAACCCTAGCCGCTCTTAGAGAGAGACTAGAGAAAAACAGTTTAAAAATCCTCATCCTTGGTGGCTAGTACCGCGTTTCCTTCTTCTGCAGATCGTAAGACGATTCGTGTGGAGCGTTCGTGTGGATACCGTAGAGACGCAGTCCGTTTGAATTGCGTTAGAGATTCGACCGCATCGATTCTAGCTTTTACAATCGGTATAATTTCTTACCACTGAATTAATTGTTTTTCGCATGGATCCTGTTTTAGGGTTTCGAAATTGCTTTAAATTTTAATTTCCGCTGTGCGTTTCTGTATCGAAACCCCAACAAAAATACAGTAATACGCGTAGTTGCACAGTAGCACACGGTATTGCACAATATTTTTTTCAATTATTGATTCTTACGTGAGAAGACACTACTCAATAATTGTTACAGTAATTTCTATTCAATATTTTATTTTATTGAATCAATAATTACTGCGTTAATATTTTATATTATTGTTGTTTTAATAATTATCACTGCACAATATCTCCATTATCAGATCAATAATTCATATTATTTGAATAATATTATTAGATAACATTATTGATAATGTCTAGAAAGTTCTGTCAAGGAGAGTTTTGGTCACCTAATTACGCGCCAGTAAGGAGAAATCCTTATCGGAAAGCCCCCTCTTTCCTGGGAGCTGCCTGGTTGTCATTATTGTGATTCTGTAATATTATTTGTGAATAATTAATTATTGATCTATATGATAATGAAATATTTATTTGATGTGGATATAAATGATGGATTTATTTATGTGGTTATAAATGAAGGAATTAATGTTGAGGTATTTTATCAGTATTTTGTCAGATTGGAGGTATTAAAAGATCAAATCAGTGTTCTTAGAGCTTTATTGTGTAAGTTATAATTTTTAATCTGACCGTTGGATCGTTGTGATTTTTGGATATGTTATACATATATAAGTTGAGTATATGTTCACAAATTTTGAACCGTTAAAAATGAACGAATGATTTGTTATGAATTTTAAGAGGTGACTGATTCAGAAATTAGGTTTATAAATAATTTTGGTGAAAAATTCTAGAAATGGGTGGGCCCCACTTTTGGTTGTTGGGAAAGATGGCTGATTTTTGGTGGGTGGAATAGTAGCGGTAAAGCCATCAGGTAGCAGGTCAAGTCTACTTTGGCGTGTTAACATTTTCCTATAAATAGAGGGCTAAGTTAGAATTGAAAATCACACAAGAATTCATAAGTTTTCTCTCTTTTTCTCTCTAGATTATCGAGTATATTTTGTGAGTATTTAGATACTTGGTGAGTTACTATTTATCAGTACAAGTTTTCTTCAGCGTCATATCCGATATCCAGTCAGAAGTGCTGCTCTTTTGAGGTAAGGGATTGTAAGGGATAGTAAGGGATTGTAAGGGATAGTAAGGGATATTAAGGGATGCTATATTCTTCATAATGATGTTATTCTTTCAATATCATTATACTAAAATATTGGTAAAGATTTTATTATGGAATTTTTACCTTTTTGAGTCGGGGTTACTATTCACGTATACGATACTATTCATGTATACAGCACTATTCATGCATATGACACTATTTACGTATATGACATTATTTACGTATACAACACTATGTACGAAAATGGAGCACTATTCACGAGTTACTATTCACGAGTTACTATTCATGAGTTACTATTCACGAGTTACTATTCATGAGTTTACTATTCACGAGTTACTATTCACAAGTTACTATTCACGGGTACTATTCACGACAAAATTGGTTTCTGAATATTACTCTTGAAATTAAATCCATGTTTTGATCATATTGTTTTTATTATCATATATAACATTTTTATAACCCTGATGTTGAAATTCTCTTTCACTTGAGTGTAAAGATGGGTAGATTATTGGTTTGATCATGACTATGGGTTCTCTTTGGCCAGTAATGCAAAGTTAAATTGTTGACTGGTATGATCATGACCATTAAATTTATAATTGAATATCTTTAGCTTAAGTGCAAAGGTGAATTGATCAACATGGTTATAATTATTGTTTATATAAATTCTGAAATGATTATATATTTCTTTGAGATATTAATATATTTGGCCTATAGTGCAAATATGAACTGTTGATGAATATATTTGGCCTGTAGTGCAAATATGAACTGTTGAGGAATATCTTTGGCCTGTAATGCAAAGATGAATTGTTGATAAATATCTTTGGTCCGTAGTGCAAAGATGACCTGTTGTTGAATATCTTTGGCCAGTAGTGCAAAGATGAACTGGTGACGAATATCTTTGGCCCATAGTGCAAAGATAAATTTATTAGTATGATTATGAACATGAACTGTGATTTGGTATAACCGTGATCTTTGATGTTTCAGGCAAAGATAGGTGATGAAAATTATCTTCGTCCTGGATGAGAAGAGGAATTTAGAACTACATTTATGATTATGAGTTATTCATATGATTGTGGACCAGAATTGTTGATAGATGTTACAAGGATATAACATTGTTGGTGGATTTTTAACATGGAGAAGATAATAGACTTTGTAGTCTATTTGACTTTTCTAATGGATTGCTCGTTTCGCTGCAACTATAGTTGAAATTTTTATCATCTACCATATGTTCTAAATCTTTGATTTAATTCTGTTGAAGGCTATTGACAACTTATTTATCTTTAGTCATGATATTCTTTACTGGGCTAGTTGAGCTCACCCGTTTGCTTCACAATTCCTTCCAGGTAATAAGAGTGTAGCTGGGTCGATCGGGGGTAACAAGGGAATAGAACGGTGGTCTCTAGCTGTTGAGTTCTCCCTAAGCAGTATAGAAAAGTTCATTTAGTAGTTATATTTGGTGAATCAAATAGGGTGAGGCGAACCCAACGTTGGAAGGGTGTTTTGTCACTATCATACAAGATGTCTAATGACATACAACCTCGTGTCATCATAAGACATGATTGTGCACATCCACTTGCTGAGTATATCTACGAGCACTACCTATATAATCTTGGTGTTTGTTTGAAGTATAATTCTCAATTAGAGACAGTGGAGAAAATGATATGTCAAGAGAAGACTTACCATTGGAAAGAATATGATAGTAATCTTCTTATTTTTCTTTGGGGTCTATTCAAGGATAATTCTGTGGACATATGATATCTATCATAACCTAGATGCATGGCCTCCCATGTACGAAGATTTTCTTGAGCACTTTCCAAAGATTCTAATTTCTAAAACAGTTTTTGACTATACCTTTATATAAGGTGCCATTGTGACGTGCTATCCATGGTTGGGACATGAGTCACATTTGGTATATATTTGTATTAAAACTCACAGCATATGTGTTGTTGTACTTTGGACAACAATTGTTGTAATAAAGTTTTAGTTATTTTCTGTACCATGTATTTGGCGACTTAGAATAGGTTGGATAGAATGGACCTATTTTGGGGTTGTCACAGGTTTTATTTAAAATTTTTAAATAAATCCTCAATTTCTCATCTAGGTTTTATTCTTTAACCTTTATTCTAATCATTCTAGATTTTATGAATTTTTGGGTTGTCACACTTCTAACATCTTAATATTGTATATATGAATGTTCTATATTCACGAGTTTTACTTTTCTGTGAATTTAAGTTGGATGAATTGCTATTATATAAACTGAATTATTAAATTTGTGTGTAATTGTGATGTTAAAATTAGCATTTAGACAAGGAATTAGTGTGCTAATTACGTTAAAAAGGAAGAAAACTAATTACATTGACTATATGTATATATATGGCTTGTGAAAGTATCAAATTTGGTAGTTAATTTGTAAACTAATCTATAAATTGAGCCTTGAATATGTTAATTAAGTAAGAAACGAAGAGAACGTAGTTTGAATGAGTTAATTTGGTGTAGAATTGTGATCCCAGTGTTAATTTTTGTCAAGGATGTCAAAAATAGAGTTTTTTTTGATATAAAACATGGAATTCAAGGATTTAAATTAATTGAAGTTGTTGTTTAATTGTTCTAAGATATCATATATGTGAGGAACCATGTTTATATGAGTTATATATCAACTGGGTATGTTTAATTTACTGTTTTGTGGGTAAAATTCGTGATAATTGGGCTAAACAGAGTACTGGAAACAGACTGCGTAGTTTCTGTCTGTGCACCAGCGCAGCTGCGCTGGTGTCAAGGCCAGAAACGGCGCAGCTGCGTCATACCCAGACCAGAGGTAGTAATGCCTGTTAGTTATGCAAACCTTAAAAACCCATGATAACCTAGTCTAATGAGATGTTAATGTGATAAACATGTAATAAAGAGATTAAAACAGAATTGTATCATGTAATTAGTAATTCCAAAGTTGTAAAAAGATTAGTAAGTTGTGAAAATGATATGTTGTGAAAATGATATGTTGTGATTTATTGAACACGTGAATTAGTAAATAAGTATTTTAAAGCTAATACTTGTGATTTCTGAGATGCATATGGTGTAAAGTAAAACTTGTATAAAGTAACAAGTTTAACTAAAAGTAAGTTCTATTTTGGGAAAGTGGATGTTAGTATATCTAAAAGATATTGTGATTCTAATAATATGTGTAGGTGAACGTGAGTTGTAATTTATAGCTTACGCACGAGGCAAGTTCCTTACCCTAAACTTCGATTGAGCAAGCTCTTTATTCATACACTTTATTTGAGCAAGCTATAACCTTAATTTTGTTCGAGCAAGCTTTGAACTCTAATAGTTGTTTGATTTATCCTAACTTGTTTATAGTTAAGCAAGTTTTCTTAGTTCTATTCTTTTTTATGATAAATGCAAGTTCTTAAACTCTAATCTCTAATTGAGTTGTCCTATTTTATTTACTTAACGCAAATCGAAATCTTATTTTTCTTAGAGTAAATTTCGTTCTCAGCTTGTTATTCATTAATGCATGATTCAATAACTTAATTCTTTTACTTGACAAGATCATAGCCTTAGCTTAATATTGTTCAAGCAAGGTTTACTGTTTTATTCAATGCTTATGCTTTTTAGTTATTTCTAAGCATGGGTTTAATGTATAGTTGGTTCACCTATGATTCTTATTTATTCTACATTAAGTTGTTATTGATCACTCATAGTGTTGTTAAATTTTGTTGATTCAACTAGTCCTTTAGTTGATGATCGTGAAACTCTAAATTACCCTTGAAGCTCATCCAAACCAAACTTCCTTTTGTGCGGACTTGTACTCTAAAACTGAGAAGAACAACCCTATTATAGGGGAGTTATTTTATGCGATGCGTTTAGATGTTTGTGCACAATACATGGTACGAAGGGCTGATCACCCTAAGTACGGGGAGTCCCTACTGTATTACTGTTTAGGTTAAAGTTGAAAGATTACTTGTAACCTTGGACATAGTTCGTGGTCTTGTGACCCTTAGTTACATTTTGTATGTTGATTCCAGTTTAGATTATCATTGACAGAGTATTATTCGACTCTGATGAGCTTATTCATTGGCAATTATTATGCTATTGTTATTCATTGTTATTTCAAGTGAGCATTTGTTTTGTTCACTCTTGCATATATATAATTATTGCAGTTAATGTTGAGAAGGTCATGAACCTACCACTAGCAAAGGAAAAGGAAAAATGAGCAAGTGATGAAGACTTGTAATTTATTTAATGTCATGATGATAGACTTTATTTTAAATGATGTGATGTAATTATTTTATTTTTGCACTTGATTTATGCTAAAGGTTAGATTTTGTATAAACCTTTTTCTTCTCTTAGTAGTTGCTGCTTATGTTTATAAAGATGGCCATGTCACTAGTGATTGATCAGTTGGAATAAGATTGCAGTTGATATGTTTAGAGAATTTGTTTAGTGTTTTATTTAATGAAATTGTGGATGATTGTTATGATATGATATTGAATTAATGTATCTTTTTATTAAAGTCTTTTTTTATTAATCTTTACATTTGATTGTAACTTATAAGTCATTATCAGCCGAACATCTTCATAACTTGTTTTAACTTAATTTTTGACTTATAAGTCAAATTGATGATGAACGCTTTTACTTATAAGTCACAACTTAAAATAACTTATAAGTGAACTTATATTTTAACTTTAAGTCATTTTAAAATAAGTCGTTGTCGAACGGGCTCTAAGAAAGCTGAAAGGAAAAAAGATTAGCTGTAACATTCCATATTTTTTTTAATGTAAGTTATAAATATTTATTGATTTATATAAATATTTATCGGATATGTTATTGTTGAATAAATAATTGTTCAATTTGAGTGATGTGGTTTATTTAATTATTTGTTGAATAAATAATTAAATATTAAATATTTATTGGCAATATTAAATATTTATTGAATTATATGACAATTTGAGTTGATGTGATTTAATTAATTATTTGTTGAGTAAATAAGTAAGGAGCTAAATAAATTAATTATTATGAGATTTTATAATAATGGAGTTTAATTTAATAAGCTAGAGAGCTTATAATGATTTTAAATAAATAATAATATTTAAATGAGAAATTGTAGTTTGAAATGTCAGTTGATTAAATGAAATTATAATTGTAAAAAGAATTATAATTGTTTATGTGTTAAAGTAATTTAATAGATTAGCGTTTAATTGATTTATTAATTTAATAAAGGTGTGACTAATAACCTTGCTATATAGGAGTTACCAAAATAAATTAAAAGAGTTTAATGTGGTTTTACCAAACATGTCTTATGGCATAATAACTCTTTATCTAATTGAGTTTTACCAAACAAGGCATAAAGATTAATGAGTTATTTTATTTAGACTAACCAAACAAGCCTTATGGCTTTTGATTTTCAAAACCTTTAACTGATGTCAGTTATATATCTTATATTTATAATATACAATTATTATAATTATAATTATATACGTTATATTTTAGTACGTATGTTAGAGAGAGAAAAGAGTTCAGAAGAAGGAAAATAGAGAAAGAAAGAACTCAGAGGAAGAAGAAGAAGAAAAGAAGAAAAGTGAGAGAATTCTAGAGAGAATTGAGAGATTATTAACAGGTTTTGGAAAAAAGCTTGACAATCAAAGAGTTAGGACCATCATCTTCTTCATAATCCAAGGTAGGCCATCTTCTTCTTTACAAAACTCTAAAAGTTTTTTTTTTCCCAAAAAGTTTCTGTGAAAAATTTATGAAAAGAAATTTTGGTTGTTTTGGTTATAAGTTTATATAATTAGCAATTGTAGATGTGTTTCATGAGTTATGCATGATTATATAGAGTTTAATTCATGTATGTATATATTTTATGAAGAAATTGTTTTACAGAGAATTTTATGAATGAGAATGGGTTATTTTTAAAATGGAAATTAAGGTTTAATTAGTTGTTGTATTGATAAATTGATTATAAGAATTGCTAGAGTGTAAAATCATAATCATGATGCTTGGAAATTTCTGTTTTGATTGAATAACAAAATCACAGTATTGGTTTTCATGAAAAAATATCAAAATATAGAGTTTTGCTAAAAATATTAAAATTGGGTGTTGAATATTTGATGTTTGTGCTAATTGATGAGTAGAAACATGTTAGAAGTCGTTAGTATACGATTATATGATGTCTATATGCAATTTACATGATAATCGACTTATTAGATTCGAGCTTTTTGGCCAAATTGGTTTTTCTGGTACTGTTGCCGAGGGTGTCGCCGGATTCTGGAGTCTGGCGCCGCGGCGCGACTCCAGTAGTACTTTAGTGGCGCCTTAGCGCCATGTCCGCGCCCCAGCGCCATGGTTCGCGCCGCAGCGCCATGTCCGCGCCCCAGCGCCGTGTCCCGCGCCCCAGCGCCGTGGCCCGCGCCCCAGCGCCGTGGCCCGCGCCCCAGCACCGTGTTCACGCGCCCCAGCGCCACTGTTCCGCGCCCCGGCGCCGGAAAAGTGGCCTAGTTGGGCAGTTTTGGCCTCCTATAGTAAAACGACCATAACGTTTTCATACGAACTCCAATTTAGGTAATTCAAGATGATTCGGAAAGAGGACGAGTAGACCTACAACTTTCGTTCTTTAAGTTTTTTTATTTGAGGTATGTAACAATAGTCAGAATGGTCATCTTTATGACTGTTGTGTATTTGGAGCCAATCGGAGGGCGTCGGGATGCACGAATGCAAGTGCAACCCTTTGGGTATTAGTATAACTTAATGATAACATGTTGGACATGTATTAGGATGTTATATCAAGTTGTTAATGTACATGTGGTGTAATAGCATGATTATTTAGGTAGTTGTAATAAAGCTAAAATGTAATGTTCATGAAAGATGTGCTGTGTTTAAACTTAAACTTAGTTAGTAGCTATACTAAGAGTAATAAAGGAACTCATAAAGGTAATGTTAGTGTAACTAATGTGTATTATCAATGCATATGATATGTGTAGGACTTGGGGTGAATGTGAATAGTAATTGTTTAACCTACACGCGAGGCAAGTTCCCTAACCTTTTCTACTTTATTATTCAGCAAGGTTACTTTTCACTGTTATGTTACACTTATGCAAGTTCTCTAACTCCAAACTTCATTGTGCAAGTTTGAATTCCTTAAACACATTATCGCTTTAATTCCATTTCAATTGTACAAATTGCTAACTTTACACTTTCGTAGAGTTAGATTGTTTATTGTTGATTAAGCTCGTGTATCTATTGGTTTATGAGGATGCATGTTATGATTATTCCATGATTATGCTATTAAATTATTCCTAAAGCATGATGTTAGTTTATAAATATCAATTCAACTATGATTATTCCATAGTATACAGTTATGTTGTTTGTAATCAACTAACCCTTAGTTGATTACCGTTAAATTCTAAATTACCCCATGATGTATCCAAACCAAACTCACTTTGGTACGGACTTGTATTCTAAATACTGAGAAGAACAACTCTTTTATAAGAGGTTACGCTTAGCGTTGAAATGATTGTGCACAATACATTGTACGAAGGGTTGATCCCCCTAAGTACGTGAAGTCCTTATAGTCTTATGACTGTTAAAGTTTAAGTTGAAAAATTACTTATAACTGTGGACATGATTCGTGGTCAATAGACCCTCAGTAATTGATTAAAGTTTTTAGAAAGTAATAGAATTTATTGTTCAGTTCTATTAAACCTAATGTTGGTACATGATGTAAAGTTAACTGATTTATTTATTATTATTTCAAGTGGGCCTTGTTTGCTCACTCTTGCCTGTAAAATTTCTTACAGCTAAGGTTGAAACTGGTGATGTACCTAGCACCAGTAAAGGGAAAGGAAAGATGAAACAATGCTGAAGACCTGTAATAGATTGAATAGTTTATTTTCAGACTTGTTTAAGGATTGTAATGAAGTTTATATTAATTTATTTTCTGCATGAATGAATGTTTGTAAAGGTTAGATAACCTAGGAGATTTTTATTTAAGTTTAATCCTGTATGGGCAGGTTTTATTTATTCAATTTTATCAATTGGGTAGTTAGTAATGAATGTTTTGATTACGTGAACACCAAATCTTGAGAAAATGAAGTACCAGGATTTGGGGGTGTCACAGGTTGGTATCAAAGCTTTAGGTTATGAACCTTAGGTGGGGGAAAAAGCCTTAGGAAGTAACCTTTTGAAAAGATAGTGGAGTTAACTCTTATCGAGTTTTAAGAAAGAAGTAATAAAACACTTATGTGCTTATGTGTTTATAACTTATGTGCTCGCGAGTGTCAATTAGAATGATTAATAACTAAAACTTTAAAATTTTGTTGTCAGGATGACTAATGTCGGAGAATCTAGTCAGACTAGGGAGGAGGGACCTCTAATGCCTATAGAGGAGGAGCCTCGCGACATTCAGGTAGTTTGGGAACAACTACTGCCACGGGATTCAGCCCCGTTGGTCACAGTAGTTGAGGATGAGGATGATGATGTGGAGACAGACGAGGAGGATCCCGTGGAGTTACCACAGGAGGATGAGGATGACGAGGATGAGGAGGAAATGATTCTGCTCAACTCGATTGCTGGACGTGTATACGATGAGGTGCATGACCGTAACGTGGAACTTCAGGATATAGTTGAGGAGTTACAGGAGATAGTAGCTGAACAACAGACTACAATTACACAAAAAGACGGTGAGATCCAGGATCGTGATGAACGACTGACAAACGCCGAGGAGAAGCTGACACAGACTGAAGGGGAGAAGGAACAATTGATCGAGACGGTCGTGGAACTGAAGAAAAAGCTGAATGAAGAAGCTACCAAGAGGGCGAGAGCTGAAGATGCATACGAGGAAGCTTATCAACGAACTGGAAGAGCAGTAAGGGACGCACAAGCAAAGAGGATGAAGATGGAAGAGATGGATAAAGTATTCAATACCGTGATCAATCGAGCTCAAGATCGGGTAATGGGTTATCCAATTCAGTTCGAGACTCTGCCATCATACGTGTTAGATCGTCGAACCATGTTCCGTGTTATAGAAGAAGAGCGTCAAAAGGCGACTGATTATCTTAATAGATCATCGTAGGAAATTTGTCTGTTTTGCAAATAATAAGTGTTAAATAATGTGTAAGTCCCGAGTGTTAAGTAACCATGGGATATGAGAATGATGATGTTGCCCTGAAACTTTTGTAGTTCAGGAAAGTAATGTAGATAACAGAGATGCTATTGTGTTATGTTTTCAAAAGTTATGAATAAATAAAAGTTATTATTTTATTCAAAGTGTTATGTGCTATGTGATTATTTCTTTGTTGAGGCAAATTAATTAGAAATACGTAAAGAAGTTGAGTAGTGGTCTAATAGATGATTTCTTTAATAGAAAATGCCTCCCAGACGTCAACCAACACGACAGAGAACCACCGAAGAAGCTAATGACAGTGTTGATGCGAATCCCGTTCAACAACTAGTGGCACTATTGACAGGAGCGTTGCAGAATCAACCTCAAAACCAAGGCACAACGTTTAAGGAGTTTAAGGCGGTCGGACCACCTGAATTTCGTGGGTCAATGAATTCGGTCGAGGCACAAACCTGGATTATGGAAAGAGAGAAGGTGTTCGATGTCGCTAGGGTAGGGGATGAGCAGAAGACTGCTTTCGCAACTTTCATGTTGAAAGCAGAAGCTAGTTATTGGTGGCAAGCCAATAAAACTCGGGAAGGGCCAGGAGTGATGACCTGGGATAGGTTCAAGGAACTGTTCTTCGAGACCTATTTCCCAGAGAGTTCAAAGAGTCAGCTGGAAGTACAGTTTCTGGAGCTGAAGCAAGGGACGATGTCGGTATCCGAGTATGCCGCAAAATTCAACGAGTTGGCGAGGTTTGCGCCATATTAGGTTAGCACAGACGAACGCAAAGCGAAGAGGTTTGAACAGGTACTGAAGCCCTGGCTGTACAGTAGGGTTTCCCTGTTCCAGTTGAAGACATTTGCAGCAGTAATGGAGAAAGCAATACTCGCTGAAGGTGGAGGAGAGGCGGTGACCAAATTCAACCAGGAACAAAAGAAGAAGAAGAATGAGAATGAAATGAAGAATGGAGGTGGCAGTAGTGGAAATAACAACAACAACAGCAACAACAACAGCTTGAAGAGGAAGTGGAATGGGAACGGGGGAGCTGGAAACCAGCAGGGTAACCAGCAAAACAAAAAGTTTGAAGCATGTGCGACATGCGGGAAATTTTACAAGGGTGCGTGCTTGATGGGGAAACGAGTTTGCTACAATTGTGGCCAGGAGGGTCACATCGCCCCAAATTGCACTCAACCAAAGAAGAAGGCGCGCTTCACGTGCGGATCTAAGGATCATTTTGCTCGTGAATGCCCTAAGAAGAAGGAGGGAGGGACAACCAGAAACAATGGAGGAGGTAACAATGGAGGTACGTGGGCTATTACAGGACCTGCAGCATCAAACAAACCCACAGCCAGAACCTTCAACATGACTGTGCAAGATGCTGTGCAATCAAAAGATGTGGTGTCAGGTATTATCCCAATCAATGATATTAATGCATATGTATTATTTGATTTGGGTGCTACTTGCTCGTTTATATCTGATGAATTTGCCAAGAGGTTAGAATTGCCTAGTGAAGAACTGAATTTTCCTTTGAACATAGAAATTACGAATAAGGAAGTAATCCCTGTTAGATTCGTATACAAGAACCGTAGGGTGAACATTAAGGAGAATATATTGTTGGTAGATTTGATTCCGATTAGACTCGGGGAATTTGATGTAATTTTGAGAATGGATTGGTTGTTCAAATACGGAGCGGTAATTGACTGCTAAAAGAAGTGTGTAAACCTTATGACTCCGTCAAAGGTAGTATTTTATGGTAGCAAGTCGCCAAGACAAATGAAATGTCTGACGACTATGCAGGCCAAGAAGTTGTTGAGTCAAGGTTGTGTGGGCTATTTAGCTTACATAGTCGATACTCAGAAGAAAGGTGTGAAATTAGAAGAAATACCGGTAGTGAGAGAATTCGAAGACGTGTTTCCAGAAGATTTGCCAGGACTTCCACCGGACAGAGAAATTGAATTCGTGATCGACTTAGTGCCGGGAACAGCACCGATATCAAAGGCTCCGTACAGAATGGCTCCGGTAGAAATGAAGGAACTGATGGTACAGTTGCAAGAACTGCTAGACAAGAAGTATATTCAACCAAGTGTATCGCCGTGGGGAGCGCCAGTTTTATTTGTGAAGAAGAAGGACGGGTCAATGCGTCATTGCATTGATTACAGGGAGTTAAACAAAGTCACTATTAAAAACAAATACCCGTTGCCAAGAATAGATGACTTGTTTGACCAGTTGAAGGGTGCTAAATACTTTTCGAAAATTGATTTGAGAAGTGGGTATCACCAGTTGAAAGTGAGGAAGGAGGATATACCACGAACGACATTCAGAACTCGGTATGGACATTACGAGTTTCTGGTGATGTCTTTTGGTTTAACAAATGCCCATGCTGCGTTCATGGATTTGATGAACAGGGTATTTAAACCATTTTTAGACAAGTTCGTAGTGGTGTTTATCGACGACATTCTGGTGTATTCCAAAACTCAAGAAGAACACGTGGAACATTTACGTCTGACATTGGAGACACTAAGAAAGGAAAAGTTGTACGCGAAATTCACTAAGTGTGAATTTTGGCTCGACCGTGTACAATTTTTGGGTCATGTGATTGACAAAGATGGGATTTCAGTAGATCCATCGAAAGTGGAAGCTGTAATCAATTGGGAACAACCAAGAACACCTTCGGAGGTGAGGAGTTTCTTGGGGCTGGCCGGTTATTATAGAAGATTCATTCAAGATTTTTCTAAGATAGCCACTCCGTTAACAAATTTGACACGAAAAGCTGTGAAATTCGTTTGGACAGAAAAGTGTGAAGAGAGCTTCCAAGATTTGAAGAAAAAGCTAAGTATGGCACCTGTGTTAACCCTACCAGATAATACAGGAAATTTTGTGGTGTATAGTGATGCCTCACACAAAGGGTTGGGTTGTGTTCTTATGCAGAACGGCAAAGTTATTGCCTATGCATCAAGACAATTGAAAGATTATGAGAAAGGGTATCCGACTCATGATTTGGAATTGGCTGCAGTGGTATTTGCTCTCAAGATATGGAGACACTATCTTTATGGAGAGAAATGTGAGATCTACACAGACCACAAAAGTCTGAAGTATATTTTCACTCAGAAAGATTTGAACCTGCGTCAGAGAAGGTGGATGGAACTGATAAAAGATTACGATTGTGAGATCTTTTATCATCCGGGCAAAGCGAATGTGGTTGCTGATGCTTTAAGTAGGAAAGGTCGGGAGAAATTAATGCTGCTAACAACTCAGGAGGAGCTCATTTTAGCAATGACAAAGTTAGAACTGGAAATCAAATTTCCACAGGAATCCGACGAACAATTATTTCAGATAGAAGCTGGTCCAACTTTAATGGACAAAGTGAAGAGTGCCCAACTACAAGACGAAGAGTGTGCGAAAATCAAAGAGAATTTGATTGAAGGCGGTGATGTAAAATACAAGATCGACACCGAAGGGTTACTACGGTTTGAGGGAAGGATCTGGGTTCCAGCAGCACCAAAACTGAAAGAAGAAATTTTGATCGAAGCTCATAGCTCAAAATATTCAATTCATCCAGGGAGCACGAAAATGTATCAAGATTTGCGCCGACATTTTTGGTGGCCAAATATGAAAAGGGATGTCGCGGAATGTGTAGCAAAGTGCTTAACATGTCAGAGAGTAAAAGCCGAACATCAAAGACCCAGCGGATTGCTTCAACCGTTGGAAATACTGGAATGGAAGTGGGAGCATATCACGATGGATTTTGTGGTGGGTCTTCCAACTACTCAGAAAGGATACGATGCGATTTGGGTAATAGTAGACAGACTGACAAAATCTGCACACTTTTTGCCAATAAAGATTAGATTCAATCTTGATCAGCTGGCAAAACTATATATTAAAGAGATCGTTGCAAGACATGGAGTTCCAGTGTCAATTTTGTCAGACAGAGATCCAAGGTTCACATCAAACTTCTGGAAGAGACTACAAGAATGTATGGGAACACAGTTGCGAATGAGTACGGCATATCATCCGCAAACAGATGGCCAAAGCGAACGAACGATCCAGACATTAGAAGATATGTTGAGAGCATGCGTCATGGATTTCAAAGGAAGCTGGGAAGAGCAATTACCGTTGGTGGAATTTGCCTACAATAATAGTTATCACGCGAGCATCGGCATGCCGCCTTACGAAGCGTTATACGGCAGAAAGTGCAGAACTCCACTATACTGGGATGAAGTTGGAGAACGTCAACTGTTAGGACCAGAATTGGTGCAACAAACTGCTGAGGTTATCAAACTCATCAGGATAAGATTAGTAGCAGCTCAAGATCGACATAAGAAGTATGCTGATCAACACAGGCAAGATCGTGCATTTGACGTAGGAAGCTATGTATTCCTAAAAGTTTCTCCTTGGAAGGGGAAAATTCGTTTCGGTAAAAAGGGAAAACTAAGCCCGAGGTTTATTGGACCCTTTGAAGTGCTGCGAAGAGTGGGAGAAGTGGCTTATGAGGTAGCTCTACGTCCAGAGTTGGAAAACATTCATAATATTTTTCATATTTCGGTGTTACGACCATATAAACCCGATTACAAGCACGTAATCGAGTACGAACCGTTGCAGTTCGAGAAAGATTTGTCTTATGAAGAGATTCCTATCCAGATAGTCGACAGGAAAGAACAAGTGCTCAGGAATAAAGTGATACCTTCTGTGAAGGTGATTTGGAGGAACCACAACGCTGAAGAAGCAACGTGGGAACTCGAAGAGAAAATGTTGAAAGAATACCTTGAGTTATTTGTTTAATCTGTGTCTTCGATTCTGAGGACAGAATCTTTGTAAGTAGGGAAGAATGTAGCGAATGTGTTGTTTGAGTTGTGATTCTGAGGACAGAATCCTTTTAAGAGGGGAATGATGTAACATTCCATATTTTTTTTAATGTAAGTTATAAATATTTATTGATTTATATAAATATTTATTGGATATGTTATTGTTGAATAAATAATTGTTCAATTTGAGTGATGTGGTTTATTTAATTATTTGTTGAATAAATAATTAAATATTAAATATTTATTGGCAATATTAAATATTTATTGAATTATATGACAATTTGAGTTGATGTGATTTAATTAATTATTTGTTGAGTAAATAAGTAAGGAGCTAAATAAATTAATTATTATGAGATTTTATAATAATGGAGTTTAATTTAATAAGCTAGAGAGCTTATAATGATTTTAAATAAATAATAATATTTAAATGAGAAATTGTAGTTTGAAATGTCAGTTGATTAAATGAAATTATAATTGTAAAAAGAATTATAATTGTTTATGTGTTAAAGTAATTTAATAGATTAGCGTTTAATTGATTTATTAATTTAATAAAGGTGTGACTAATAACCTTGCTATATAGGAGTTACCAAAATAAATTAAAAGAGTTTAATGTGGTTTTACCAAACATGTCTTATGGCATAATAACTCTTTATCTAATTGAGTTTTACCAAACAAGGCATAAAGATTAATGAGTTATTTTATTTAGACTAACCAAACAAGCCTTATGGCTTTTGATTTTCAAAACCTTTAACTGATGTCAGTTATATATCTTATATTTATAATATACAATTATTATAATTATAATTATATACGTTATATTTTAGTACGTATGTTAGAGAGAGAAAAGAGTTCAGAAGAAGGAAAATAGAGAAAGAAAGAACTCAGAGGAAGAAGAAGAAGAAAAGAAGAAAAGTGAGAGAATTCTAGAGAGAATTGAGAGATTATTAACAGGTTTTGGAAAAAAGCTTGACAATCAAAGAGTTAGGACCATCATCTTCTTCATAATCCAAGGTAGGCCATCTTCTTCTTTACAAAACTCTAAAAGTTTTTTTTTTCCCAAAAAGTTTCTGTGAAAAATTTATGAAAAGAAATTTTGGTTGTTTTGGTTATAAGTTTATATAATTAGCAATTGTAGATGTGTTTCATGAGTTATGCATGATTATATAGAGTTTAATTCATGTATGTATATATTTTATGAAGAAATTGTTTTACAGAGAATTTTATGAATGAGAATGGGTTATTTTTAAAATGGAAATTAAGGTTTAATTAGTTGTTGTATTGATAAATTGATTATAAGAATTGCTAGAGTGTAAAATCATAATCATGATGCTTGGAAATTTCTGTTTTGATTGAATAACAAAATCACAGTATTGGTTTTCATGAAAAAATATCAAAATATAGAGTTTTGCTAAAAATATTAAAATTGGGTGTTGAATATTTGATGTTTGTGCTAATTGATGAGTAGAAACATGTTAGAAGTCGTTAGTATACGATTATATGATGTCTATATGCAATTTACATGATAATCGACTTATTAGATTCGAGCTTTTTGGCCAAATTGGTTTTTCTGGTACTGTTGCCGAGGGTGTCGCCGGATTCTGGAGTCTGGCGCCGCGGCGCGACTCCAGTAGTACTTTAGTGGCGCCTTAGCGCCATGTCCGCGCCCCAGCGCCATGGTTCGCGCCGCAGCGCCATGTCCGCGCCCCAGCGCCGTGTCCCGCGCCCCAGCGCCGTGGCCCGCGCCCCAGCGCCGTGGCCCGCGCCCCAGCACCGTGTTCACGCGCCCCAGCGCCACTGTTCCGCGCCCCGGCGCCGGAAAAGTGGCCTAGTTGGGCAGTTTTGGCCTCCTGTAGTAAAACGACCATAACGTTTTCATACGAACTCCGATTTAGGTAATTCAAGATGATTCGGAAAGAGGACGAGTAGACCTACAACTTTCGTTCTTTAAGTTTTTTTATTTGAGGTATGTAACAGTAGTCAAAATGGTCATCTTTATGACTGTTGTGTATTTGGAGCCAATCGGAGGGCGTCGGGATGCACGAATGCAAGTGCAACCCTTTGGGTATTAGTATAACTTAATGATAACATGTTGGACATGTATTAGGATGTTATATCAAGTTGTTAATGTACACGTGGTGTAATGGCATGATCATTTAGGTAGTTGTAATAAAGCTAAAATGTAATGTTCATGAAAGATGTGCTGTGTTTAAACTTAAACTTAGTTAGTAGCTATACTAAGAGTAATAAAGGAACTCATAAAGGTAATGTTAGTGTAACTAATGTGTATTATCAATGCATATGATATGTGTAGGACTTGGGGTGAATGTGAATAGTAATTGTTTAACCTACACGCGAGGCAAGTTCCCTAACCTTTTCTACTTTATTATTCAGCAAGGTTACTTTTCACTGTTATGTTACACTTATGCAAGTTCTCTAACTCCAAACTTCATTGTGCAAGTTTGAATTCGTTAAACACATTATCGCTTTAATTCCATTTCAATTGTACAAATTGCTAACTTTACACTTTCGTAGAGTTAGATTGTTTATTGTTGATTAAGCTCGTGTATCTATTGGTTTATGAGGATGCATGTTATGATTATTCCATGATTATGCTATTAAATTATTCCTAAAGCATGATGTTAGTTTATAAATATCAATTCAACTATGATTATTCCATAGTATACAGTTATGTTGTTTGTAATCAACTAACCCTTAGTTGATTACCGTTAAATTCTAAATTACCCCATGATGTATCCAAACCAAACTCACTTTGGTACGGACTTGTATTCTAAATACTGAGAAGAACAACTCTTTTATAAGAGGTTACGCTTAGCGTTGAAATGATTGTGCACAATACATTGTACGAAGGGTTGATCCCCCTAAGTACGTGAAGTCCTTATAGTCTTATGACTGTTAAAGTTTAAGTTGAAAAATTACTTATAACTGTGGACATGATTCGTGGTCAATAGACCCTCAGTAATTGATTAAAGTTTTTAGAAAGTAATAGAATTTATTGTTCAGTTCTATTAAACCTAATGTTGGTACATGATGTAAAGTTAACTGATTTATTTATTATTATTTCAAGTGGGCCTTGTTTGCTCACTCTTGCCTATAAAATTTCTTACAGCTAAGGTTGAAACTGGTGATGTACCTAGCACCAGTAAAGGGAAAGGAAAGATGAAACAATGCTGAAGACCTGTAATAGATTGAATAGTTTATTTTCAGACTTGTTTAAGGATTGTAATGAAGTTTATATTAATTTATTTTCCGCATGAATGAATGTTTGTAAAGGTTAGATAACCTGGGAGATTTTTATTTAAGTTTAATCCTGTATGGGCAGGTTTTATTTATTCAATTTTATCAATTGGGTAGTTAGTAATGAATGTTTTGATTACGTGAACACCAAATCTTGAGGAAATGAAGTACCAGGATTTGGGGGTGTCACATTAGCCACGTGATGAGCACATGTATATGCTAAAAGCGAAAATGGTCTAGGGTTCTCATAATTCGTGGTTTGAAGGCCAGGTTTAGAGAAGAAACGATCGTGGACAATCATCGTATGCAATCCCATACCTGCTTGGACTTGTGAGTAGTTCTCTTTTTTTCTCCATCTTATTCTCTCTTTCGTAGTTCTTCATTTACACTTCTATCCTCAATTTCCAAAGTGATTTGTTATATAATTTGTTTTAGATTTAAGCAGATTTTTCAGTATTTTTAGTTTCTATGTAATAGAAAAAGAATACTTGCATGTGAGACAGTAATTCTGCGAATGAAATATATAGAAATGGTTGTATTTTGATCTATTTGGGATGAACTAAATATTCTAAATTTCTTGGTACTTTGACCATTGATGTTTAAAAAGTTTGTGGAATTTATGTTTAAATGCCAAATTACGTGACTTAGTTTTTGATTTATAAATAAACAAATGCAACAATTTGTAACTTATTTAAAAAGAATTTATAAGTCATTCTTAATAAGTTGGTTTGAACAAATGTAATATTTTATTTTGCCCCGGAACTATTTTGCTAAATTACATCTGATTGCCCTTTAAACCTTTTTATCTCTTTCTCTTCTAACGTAAACAAAATTAGAGCACTGTTCTTTTTTTTTCTCTCTCTCTCTCTGTGCCCTCGATCCGTCAATTTCTTCGCTTCTCCCTCCTTCCCTCTGCGGCTGTTACTCTTGCTACTCATTCTATTCATTCGATTGCTGTTAGGTACCAAACCCTGACCAAATATTTGATATGTATATATGTGTATTATGTTATGTTTGAATCTTTGGCATGTGGTTTTTCTTCTTCTTTACCTCTTTAATTTTGACCGTAGTTTTAGAGCCTGTGGGTTTCGATTTAATTCCATTTTTTTGTTAATTTATGTGATTCAAATGTTTGATTGATTGATTGAATGAATTGTTGTATACTGGGTTGTGCTTAATTAGGAATATGTGAATATGTGAGCATCTTAATTTTAGTAATTTTTAGTACCTGGGTTCTGCTTAACAATTGAATATAAATATATTGGTGCAAAATTATATTTTTGCATTGTACATGAGTGTACTCTCAGTTACCTGTAAAAATAAAGTCACAGAGAGATATATGATAAACATCGAATGAAAATTAATAATTATATAAAAAAGAAAAAAAATGCAAGTTGTCTATGATGGTTATTAATGTGCTGATATAATATAGATATGGATGATAGTTTGAATATATAAGGAGAGTCTAATTAAGTTGTAAAAATTGATTATAGAGGTTTGGAGGCAGGATTGAGCCTATAAGAAGCTGCATTATGTTTCATTTGTTATAACACATTGATGTTGTTACATCTTATTTGCTCATATAAACATATGCTTAGTTTTGCAGAGTTGTATATTATACTCTAGTTTTCTTGTAGCTTTAATGTGAGACATACTTAGGAGAAGAATTAGGTAATTCTTAATTTGTTGGAGTTGATCTTGTGCAATATCTTGTCAAAATTATGGTTGTTTACCATAATTGAACTTAGCTTCGTTTTGGGGTTGATATTATAATAAAGATGGACATGAAAGCCTTCTTTTCCTTTCTTCCGGGTTAGAAGAATGTACATCAAGTGTCATATGCAACTTACTAAAATCCTAATATTAAGGAGATATCTTGTCTGTTTAAGAAATGAGGTACTCACTTGTATATACGAGTGGATGGATTGTATATATGGCTTTTACTTGTAGCTTTAATGACTTCTACTTAGTTTCCAAGAGTTGAAAAAGAGATTGAGCGAGGCGCCTGTATTATCATTACTAGATGACACATGAGGATTTGTGGTGTATAGTGATGCGTCGCACAGAGGACTGGGCTGTGTGCTAATGCAATATGGCAAGGTCATTGCGTATGCATCACGACAGCTGAAGGAATACGAAAAACGATACCCTACTCATGACTTAGAGTTAGCGGGAGTAGTTTTTGCGTTAAAGATTTGGAGACACTATTTATATGATGAAAAATATGAGATATATACGGATCACAAGAGTCTGAAATATATCTTCACACAGAAGGAGTTGAACATGCGTCAAAGGAGGTGGTTAGAATTGATTAAGGATTATGATTGTGATATTCTTTATCACCCGGGAAAGGCGAACATTGTGGCTGACGCGTTAAGTAGGAAAGGAAGGGAAAAGTTATTTCAATTGACAACTCAGGAGGAGTTAGTAAGGGATATGGAGAAATTGGAGATAGAAATGAAGGGACCGGAGAAGTATGATGAGAGATTATTTGTAGTAGAAGCTCGTCCGATCTTGTTGGACAAAATAAAGGAATTCCAAGAAAAGGATGAAGAATGCGAGAAAATCAGAAAGAGAATCATGGAAAATGAGGAACAGAAATTCAATATGGATGGAGACAGTATTTTGAGATTCGAAGGGAGAGTGTGGGTACTAGCGGTAACCGAGTTGAGGGAAGAAATTTTGCACGAGGCTCACAACACGTCATATTCCGTTCATCCAAGAGACACGAAGATGTACCGAGATTTGAGGCAACATTTTTGGTGGCCAAATCTGAAACGAGAAATTGCGGAGTGCGTTAGTAGATGTCTTACGTGTCAACGGGTTAAAGCAGAGCACCAAAGACCGAGTGGTCTACTCCAACCGTTGGAAATACCGGAGTGGAAATGGGAGCATATTACGATGGATTTCGTGGTAGGACTTCTAGTCACGCAGAAAGGTTTTGACATCATTTGGGTTATCGTGGATCGACTAACGAAGATGACTTATTTTCTACCAATCAAGATCCGATATAGTTTGAATCAGTTAGCAAATCTGTATGTAAAGGAAATTGTTTCACGACATGGAATGCTGGTATCGATTGTTTCTGACCGAGATTCGCTTTTCACGTTGAAATTTTAGAAAAGCTTGCAAGAGAGAATGAGAACAAAATTAAGGTTAAGCACCGCTTATCATCTACAAACAGACGGACATAGTGAGTGAATGATACAAACACTAGAAGATATGCTTAGAACTCGCGTGATGGACTTTAAAGGAAGTTGGGATGACCACCTACCCTTAGTAGAATTCGCTTATAACAATAGTTACCATGCGAGTATAGGCATGCCACCGTACGAAGCTCTTTACGGGAGAAAGTGTAGAACACCGTTGTGTTGGGATGAAGTTGGAGAGCGAAAGATGCTAGGGCCAGAATTAGTTCAACAAACCGCAGATGTGGTGACATTGATAAGGGCTAGATTAGTAGCTGCATAAGACTGGCAGTAGAAGTACGCAGACTTGCATCGACAGGATAGCGACTTTGAAGTCAGAAGTCACGTCTTCTTAAAAGTATCTCCCTAGAAAGGAAAGATACGATTCGACAAGAAAGGAAAATTGAGTCCGAGGTTCATAGGACCATTTGAAATACTGAAGAGAGTGGGCGAAGTGGCGTACCAAGTTGCATTACCACCTGATTTGGAACACATCCATAACTTGTTTCATATCTCCGTATTGCGTATGTACAAGCCTGACTACAAACACGCGATTTTTTATGAGCCCATCTAAGTGGAAAAGAATCTAACATATGAAGAAATTCCTGTCCAAAATATTAGATAGGAAAGAGCAAACATGAAGGAATAAAATTATCTCTTCTGTAAAAGTACTTTGGCGAAACAACGACGCCAAAGAGGCCACACGTGGGAATTATAAGATAAGATGTGAAGGGATTATCCCCATTTATTTGTGTAACCTTGTACAATTCCAGGGATGGAATTTTTATAAGGGGGGAGAATGTAAGAACCGAGAATTTTAGGAATAAATAATTATTTTAATATAATAAGAAAATGAGTATTTATTTGAAAATAAATATTGAGTGGCGTGAGAAGGGAAATTTAAGCGATTAAACCAAGAGGAAGATTAATTGCGTATGATTATGTGATTCCATATAAGGAATAGATACACTCTTAAACTAGTAATATCACCACTATAGAAGTAATTCATAACATGTAAAACTTGTGTGGCGATAGAAATTGGAACTGGCTTGAAGCTAAACCATTTTGGCACTGCCAGGGACCGGCGTAGATGCGCCCTCCCAGCAGTACAAAATGGCGCAGCTGCGCCAGTGGTCAATATGAGGAAAATTAGTTTTCTACTGTAGAAATGAAATGGAACATTAATGTAAAGTGCAACATGAATAAAATCATATGATAAGAATATATTCTAATGATATAAAGTATCAAGTAGTACAATAAAATCATATGTGATTTTAATATAGAAATAATTAAATATCTGTGTATTCCAGAAATTTGGAAAGAAATTACGTGTGTAAACTGAACAGTTAATATTAAATAAGTTATAAAGAGGTTATGTGAGTAGTAAAAATAATTATGGAGATACTCGGATAATAATTCCTAACTGCGTTATTTTATTACGTGTACTTATTGTACATGGATTATATGATGTGAGTACATAAATAATCTCTAAAATTTTCTAATATAGTAACAATTGTACATTAAAATTTTATTTTGGGAGTTAAAGTAACTAACTAAGTAAAATGGAAGCACGTTGCTGAGAAATTTAAAATTCATCAGTTGAGAAAAGTATATGAACAGTAACCTAAGGCTAATTTACGTAACTTCCAATTTTATATTAGTGGCTAAGTATAGGTGATGATTGCTAAGCCAATGGCTATGGAGATGGCTGGTGGTGGGTTGTTAAACCACTTCTTATTAACCAATGTTTCCTTCTAATACACCATGAATTTAACCTCAGTGCAATGTAATTGCCCAGCCCAAGTTTTCTTTATAAATATCAGTCCATTTTCAGTTTTACATTGTCTGTTCTTGGCTATTAAAACACTGATAACTTGCGAGTGAGTGAGTTGTGGTTAAAAGAAGAGGCTAGCAAATTCAGAAAGAGGAAACTAAGTTTATTAAGCTCCAAGAGGTATAAAATCTCAACTTTTGTACTTAATTGGGTTTTTACTAAGTTCTCAAAATTTCTTGGAATTCTCTATTAATCAATGTGAATTAGCATGTCATAATGTGTTTAGGAAGTATTCTTACATATATGAACTCTTAAATGATGGATTGGAACATGTTTAGATCGAAAAGAATCATAGTTGAGTAAGGCTCTGCAAAACAGAGCAAGTCACTGCTTCTATTCCAGGCCTGGCGCAGCTGCGCCCTATTTATACTACGGTGCAGCGCAGCTGCGCCATACCCATTGTGATAATAGATTCTGTTATTCAACCTGATCAAATCTAGTCTACTAAAGTGACTTAAACAGACTTGAAAATAAGTATAGTATAAGATATAAAGCTTCTTTGTGAATTATGAAGTGTCTAATATAATTTTAGTAGGAAATTTGCAACAAAACTTAAGGTTTTGAAAGCAAACCTTGTGGAAACTTATGTTTTACAAGTTCTGAACTTAGTGGTCTATATACATGATTGATTTTAAATATAAATGAGCATGATATAGTGTTTATAGTGTCCTTGTCCATGACCAAACTTGTTAGGTCTTGTGTTAGAAAAGTTTTCAAGAAAAACTTGATATAATAGAACTAAGGTACATGAATGATACATGAGGAAGGTTTTGAACTTGAAAAGATGTTAACATGATTTGGTTACTTATGATAAGAGTTTTTAAAATTGATTTATATGTGTGTATTACATCATTCATGATAAAGTGATTTCAAAGGCAACCTTGAACATGTTTTCAAAATTTGTTGCAATATATATGAGTATTTAGATTCAAAAGGCTTAAGATGTCATGGTATGTCTAATATGTCCCTAGACATGATTCGTATGTATTGAACGTAATGATAACTAAACCAAACATGAGTTTGAAGCATGTTTTAAAGTGCTAAACAATGCTAGATATGGACACTATAAGCATGTGTATTAACAGATTGTGTGATATCTCTATATGGACATATAGCCAAGTTATAAAACATGGTAACTACATGATCTTGTTATGCCTTAATACCATGTAAGTTGTAAGTTAAAACTTGTAAAAATAAACTCAAGAATGGTCATATGCTTATGTGAGAATCTCTAACATGTATGTATGTTAAAGTATAAGTGCATAGGTGTGTTAGAGTATGACATAAACAGGAAGTGCAAAGCTCAACCCTGGTCTGGTCAGGGGACAGCGCAGCAGCACTGTCCCTAAGCCTAGACAGGGCATAGCTGCGCCATACTGCAGTTAGTTGTGTAATCTCTTTGTGGTCTGAAGTTTAAAGCATGCTTATATGGTTACTTTAACTTGTATTATATGACCAAT
Organism: Panax notoginseng; assembly: GCA_016801055.1. Lineage (NCBI taxonomy): Eukaryota > Viridiplantae > Streptophyta > Magnoliopsida > Apiales > Araliaceae > Panax > Panax notoginseng. Next base: position 146,933,323 of record CM029022.1, on the reverse strand, counting down.
ATGCTATATAATGTGTTAAGAAGCATGCTAGGTGATAGAGATGAATGTTAATGAGAAATTATGACTTTCAAATGTTGAGTCTAAAATAAGGTTTACAAGCTATAAAGCAATGATTTAAAAAATACATTGTTTGACTTGTGGTGGTATACAATCTAATTTGTGCTATGAAGATGTAGGATATATGATGAAGTAGGTGTGAAGATTACAACTAAGTTGGATGTTTAAGTGTATGTTTGAACTTACATATATGAGTTTATGTAACTAATGAAAATCCTATACGTGTAAATATATTATGTTAGGATCCGAAAGAGGGTATTAAGCTTTACTTTGGTAAACTACGCTTGAGACAAGTACTCGAACCTTACTCTTTATTGAGCATTATTGAACTTGTGCTATTATTGATCGTACAAGTAGAATTTTGAAGAAAACATATTTCTTAAAGAAATTTCAAACTTTGATTCGAACGATAACTGTTCATATATGTATTATGAAAGAGCTGTCTAAGCCATTGATTCGACTAGATTATTGATAATTGATCAAAAGCTATCCAAACCAAATTTACTTGGTGCGGACTCTTATAACTGAGAAGAACAACCCTCTTAGTAGGGGAATAATATATTATCGGGGAACCGACATGCGCACATGAGCAAGACTAAATGTTATGCATGACATAGGGTACTTTAGGCTGATCACCTGTTGTACTCGTTTTGTAGAATTATCAGTAGTATCACTGTTAATTCTAGGAGAGGTTCATAGTCCTTAGTGACTGTTCAGTATTCATTACTTTGAAATCTTGAATTGATAGATCTTTAAATATTATTGATATTTCTGTTTATAGCGGCTGTTGTTGATAATCACTGATACTTCTTGCTATCTTGAACTATCATTATTAATATACCCTTAAGAAATTGAAAACTATATTGAATACCCTTTTCGCTATATTACTTGCTGGGCAAAATTGTTGCTCATCCTTGCTTTCCCTAAAACTTTCAGTGAAGGCAGAATGTGGTGAACCCTCTGGCAAGGACAAGGGTAAATAGAAGGCTTTGGAGTAGTTATTTATATGATGCTAGTGATGTTCTATTATTTGGTTATAAAAGAACTTATTAAGCTATGTTTAAGCTAAGTGGTATTGTATTATGTATCAGTTATGTGCAGACAGTGTTTAATTATGGTTAAGTTATGTAAAAGATATTTAAGTTACGAACTCTTGGGAAAAGAATAATAATGTTATATCAATGTAATTTATTATATTATTCCGCTATGTGAGATATTGAGTTTTTACTAGAGTTAATACGTGACAACCAAATTGGGACACGTGTGGTCTGAATTTGGAGGTGTCACAGGTTGGTATCAAAGCTGTAGTTATAAACCTTAGGAGCGAGAGTCTTTAGATTATAACTTAGGATAACTTAAAAGATAGAGGAGGCTCATGTAGAGTTTTTCCTAGAGAAAGACTTAGGGTGTTATTAAATATAATTTCATTATATACAAGGAACTTATGTTTATTTAATATTCTGATGGAGTTGTTGTTTTTGTTATCTTATATTGGTGATTGTAGGATGACTGACATGGGAGGACCTAGTCGAGTGATAAAGGAGGAGCCGCGTGACATCCATATGGTATTTGAGGCACCATTGATAGCAGAGCCTATATCAGCAGTGGCCCCTATTGATAACGATGACGAGGAGGAGGAGATGGAGCCATTACTTGAGGAGTCTGATCCAGAGGAGGAGCCCATGAAGGAGGAGCCTGAGCCTATGGAGGACTCCGATGAGGCTACTTTTGAGGATCAGATGTTAGGGGAGTATGAGGAAAAGATTTTGGAGTTAGGATGTAGAGTGGAGGAGTTAGAGGCTGAGGCTAGGGAGATGGAGTTTGAGTTCCAGAAATTGAGGGACAAGGACCATCAGAGGAAATTAGCGATGCAGGAGATGGAGGTGGAGATTGCTCACCGTAAGGAGGCAGGGATCCATATGGGGACTTTGTTTCACCGATCGGCGGCTAGGAATGTAGAGTTGGCAGGGAAGCTAGAAGAAATGGAGCAGAGAGTTTTGAATGAGAGGACGAGAAGGAGGCTCTCTATACTCAGTTAGAGATGGAGGTGATGGATAGGATTCACTTCGAGGAGAAGTGGGAGGAAGCTAATGATAGGGAAAATTATCTAGAGGACGAGGTGCGATGCAAGAAAAGGAAGGTGAACAAGATGGGCTATGCTCTATGCACGTCCATGGAGAGGTTGATTGATGGGGTAAATCACTACCCGACTGAGCAAGGACAGACCCGATATACAATAAGTCGAGATATGGTGGTGCACATTACACAGAAGGAATACCAGAGTGCTGTGGAGCGTGGGATGTTAGATTGAGTCTAGAGAGAAAAGCTTAGTAGTTGTAGTATTTTATTTATGTGTTGTTTAAATTGTTGTTGTTAAATCTCAGTCTTTGTGTAAGATGTAAGATAGTTGTAAACCCCAAACTTTTGAAAGTTGTTAGATGGGTAGTATGTTGGTGTTATTCCCGTCTTTTGTGTTAAGAGGGGATATGATGTTGTCATTTATAGCAGTATGCTAGAGAAGAACATGTAATTATAACCATTTGGCATATAAATATAAATGATCTTATTTCAGAAACGTGTTATAAAATTTTATTTCTTTTGAGAAATGTTTAAGTAATATAATTAGATAATAAAATGAAAATTTTATGATGCAGAAAAATGCCGCCCAGACGTAGAATAACTGCATCGGAAGAGTCGGTTAATGATGAGAGGGGACCAGTAGATCCAATACAGAGGCTTATAGATTTATTAGAAGAAGCTCTTAGGGGAAGAAATAAACCAGTACCGCCCGTTCCCCAAGTAGTTCAAGTTATAAACTTTAAGGATTTTAGGAGTGTAGGACCTCCGGAGTTCGTAGGCACGACCGATCCGACCGTGGCTTAGATGTGGATCAAAGAAATGGAGAAGGCTTTCACCATCGCTCGTGTGTGTGAAGATTAGAAGACGACATTTGCAACCTACATGATGAAAGGTGAAGCGAACTACTGGTGGGAGGCGAATCAGCAGAGAACAAGAGAAGGGATAGTCACTTGGGAGAGGTTTAAGACTCTGTTCTTCGAGAATTATTTCTCGAAGAGTATGAAAAATAAGATGGAGGTAAAGTTTTTAGAACTTAAGTAAGGAGATATATCGGTGGCGCAATACGCGACTAAGTTCAATGAACTAGCCCGGTTTGCTGAACACCAGGTGGTAGACGAAGAGAGGAAAACTAGGTGTTTTGAACAAGGACTGAAGCCTTGGTTGTTTAACAAGGTATCGATTCTTCAGATTGATTCTTTTACAACATTGTTGGAGAAGGCTATTATTGCAGATGGAGGAAATGAAGATTTAAGTTTGTATAACAAAAAGAAGAAGGGAAAGAGCACCGGTAGAGAGAACCGAGGAGGAAGCAGCAGTGGAGGTAGCAACTTAGGAAAGAGGAAGTGGGATAACAACAATAGCGACAAGAATCCCAACAATCAAGTGGAGAAATTTCGAGGAGAATTTAAGAAGAAGGTGGAAGGATGCCCAAAGTGTGGAAGGTATCACCAGGGCGAGTGTTGGAAAGGGCGCAGTGTATGTTACAACTGTGGCCAAGAGGGACATGATGCTCCAAACTGCCCGAAGCCAAAAAAGATCAAAGGGTGTTTTGCTTGTGGTTCGTTGGACCATCTGTTCAAAGACTGCCTGAAGAAAGGAAGTAGCGGAGGAAGTGGCCAACAAGGAGGGAGTGGCAAACTGATGATTGGTAGACCGACACCATCCAATCGTCCAACTGCCAGAACGTTTAATATGACCGTCTAGGATTCGATAGCTACAAAGGATGTTGTGTCAGGTATCATCCCGATCAATGATATAAATGCCTATGTATTATTTGATTCGGGTGCCACCTGTTCTTTTGTATCCGAGGAATTTGCTAATCGACTTAATTTACCCCGAGAACGATTAGGAAATCCCTTGAACATAGAAGTTACAAATAAGGAAGTAATCACTTTAGAGTATATTTACCGAAATTATCGTGTAAATATTAGAGGTCATGAACTAAGCGTAAACCTGATCCCGATAAGATTAGGAGAGTTTGACGTAATATTGGGAATGAATTGGTTGTATAACCATGCCGTGGTAATTGACTGCCAGAATAAAAGTGTGAACCTTCAAACTTCAAATAAGTCTAAGGTAGTATTTTATGGTAGCTCATCGCTTAAGCAATCATGTTGTCGATGATGCAGGCCAAGAAATTGATAAGAAAAAGATGTGTAGGTTACTTCGCGTATATTGTTGACACTCGGAAGAAGGGAGTAGAAATTAAGGATATATCCATAGTAAGAGAATTTCAAGATGTATTTCCAGATGATCTGCCTGGTCTTCCGCCAGACAGAGAAATCGAATTAGTAATAGACTTAGCTCCGGGAACTGCACCGATTTCAAAAACCCCATACCGTATGACACCTGTAAAAATGAAGGAATTGATGATACAATTGCAAGAGTTGCTAGATAAGGGTTACATACGACCGAGTGTGTCTCCTTGGGGAGCACCATTGTCGTTTGCAAAGAAGAAGGATGGATCGATGAGGCTCTATATCGATTATCGAGAATTAAACAGAGTGACGACTAAGAATAGATATCTGTTACCAAGGATAGACAATCTTTTTGACCAACTGAAGGGAGCCAAGTGTTTCTCGAAGATCGATTTGCAAACAGGTTATCACCGGTTGAAGGTGCGGGAAGAGAATATATCAAAGACGGCGTTTCGAACTTGTTACGAACATTTCAAATTTTTGGTAATGTCATTCGGGTTAACGAATGCTTCGACATCATTTTTGGATTTGATGAACCGAGTCTTTAAGTCATTCTTAGATAAATTCTTAGTAGTTTTCATCAACGATATACTGATCTACTCAAAGACGGAGGAAGAACATGTCGAACATCTGAAGATGGTTTTGGAAGCACTAAGAAAAGAGAAGCTGTATGAGAAGTTTTCTAAGTGTGAATTTTGGATGGAGTAAGTGCAATTCTTAGGGCACGTGGTGGATAAGGATGGAATTTCAGTAGACCCTGCGAAAGTAGAAGTAGTAAGTAATTGGGAGCAACCGAAGACACCAACTGAAGTAAGAAGTTTCTTAGGGTTAGCTGGATACTATCGAAGATTTATCCAAGATTTTCTAAGATAGCAACCCCGTTGACCAATTTAACAAGGAAGACAGTGAAATTTGTGTGGACAGACAAGTGTGAGGAGAGTTTTCAATAGCTAAAAAAGAGATTGAGCGAGGCGCCTGTATTATCGTTACCAGATGATACTGGAGGATTTGTGGTGTATAGTGATGCGTCACACAGAGGACTGGGCTGTGTGCTAATGCAACATGGCAAGGTCATTGCGTATGCGTTACGACAGCTGAAGGATTACGAAAAGCGATACCCTACTCATGACTTAGAGTTAGCAGCAGTAGTTTTTGCGTTAAAGATTTGGAGACACTATTTATACGGTGAAAAATGTGAGATATATACGGATCACAAGAGTCTGAAATATATCTTCACACAGAAGGAGTTGAACATGCGTCAAAGGAGGTGGTTAGAATTGATTAAGGATTATGACTGTGATATTCTTTATCACCCGGGAAAGGCGAATGTTGTGGCCGACGCGTCAAGTAGGAAAGGAAGGGAAAAGTTATTTCAATTGACAACTTAGGAGGAGTTAGTAAGGGATATGGAGAAATTGGAGATAGAAATGAAGGGATAGGAAAAGTCTGATGAGAGATTGTTTGCAGTAGAAGCTCGTCCGACCTTGTTGGACAAAATAAAGGAATTCCAAGAAAAGGATGAAGAATGCGGGAAAATCAGAAAGAGGATCATGGAAAATGAGGAAGAGAAATTCAAGAAGGATGGAGACGGTATTTTGAGATTCAAAGGGAGAGTGTGGGTACCAGCAACAACCGAGTTGAGGGAAGAAATTTTGCACGAGGGACACAACATGACGTATTCTGTTCATCGAGGAGGCACGAAGATGTACCGGGATTTGAGGCAACATTTTTGGTGGCCAAATCTGAAACGAGAAATCACGGAGTGCGTTAGTAGATGTCTTACGTGTCAACGGGTCAACGCAGAGCACCAAAGGCCAAGTGGTCTACTCCAACCGTTGGAAATACTGGATTGGAAATGGGAGCATATTACGATGAATTTCATGGTAGGACTTCCAATCACGCAAAAAGGTTTTGACGCCATTTGGGTTATCGTGGATCGACTAACGAAGACGACTCATTTTCTACCAATCAAGATCCGATATAAGTTGAATCAGTTAGCAAATCTGTATGTAAAGGAAATTATTTCACGACATTGAGTGCCGGTATTAATTGTTTCTGACCGAGATCCGCGTTTCACGTCGAAATTTTGGAAAAGCTTGCAAGAGAGAATGGGAACACAATTAAGGTTAAGCACCACTTATCATCCGCAAACAGACGGGCAGAGTGAGCAAATGATACAAATATTAGAAGATATGCTTAGAACTTGCGTGATGCACTTTAAAGGAAGTTGGGATGACCACTTACCCTTAGTGGAATTCGCTTATAACAATAGTTACCATGCGAGTATAAGCATGCCACCGTACGAAGCTCTTTATGAGAGAAAGTATAGAACACCATTGTGTTGGGATGAAGTTGGAGAGCGAAAGATGCTAGGTCCAGAATTAGTTCAACAAACCGCAGATGTGGTGACATTGATAAGGGCTTGTCAGTTAGTAGGGGTTGTTTGATTGTAGCTGAATAGCTGATCGATTCAGCCGTTTAGTGCGTTTGTTTTGGAAAAAAATCATCTAAATGGCTGAACTGGTCAGCCATTCAGACGATTTTGAATTGATTGGTTTAGTCCTTTTTTTTGGCTGAATGGCTGAATGAGCAGCTGAATGATTTTTTTTATAATATTAACTGTTATATTAAGTAATATTAAATAAATTTACAACAATTTTTAAATTTTTTTAGAGGGAGAAAATAATAAAAATATGTTATTTAGATGTTTCAGACATGTCAATTATCAAACAATTTTTTTCGTTCAGATTTAAATTCAGTTCAATCAGATTCAGATCAGATTCATTCAATTTTTATCAAACACTCCCGTAGTCAGGCGTCTTGCAAAAGCAAGAGGTATTGGGAAACCACCGCCCCCGAATTAGCAAAAAAGAAAAGAAAAAAGAAGATCAGAAGATGTGCAAACATTTCATTGTAGTATTTGAGTTAATGTATGAGAAAATTGGTCATGCAGTTCACCTACTATTTGGAGTTAATATTTAGGAAGTAATATCTTCTTTTTCTTTATTTGTTTTTAGTTCATAAAATTTGTTGCAGTTTTATTATATTTATCAAAATCACTCACAAAAGAAGTCTCATTTCCAAATTTGTGAATATTAAAGATATATATATATATATATATATATATATATATATATATATATATATATAGGGAAATGATTCATAGAATGTATTTGCAATGGATAAAAAATGGGCAAATAGCATCATAACCACACATTATATAAATTAAGGGCTGAGATTCAAAATGAAATTTCGCCATCCGCTTGTTGAATGCATAAAAAAATAAATTCAAACCAAATTGTTCCCAAATCTCATTAATCTTCGTCTGATAGGTCAGCAAAACCCTTGATTCAAACTTCTTGCTACGATTTTCTCAAACCATTATCTGTAAAACTCTCGATTCAAACCCTCCTACTGCGACTCTTTCGCTACAATTTCGTCAAACCCCTCCTGCAACCATTATCTGTAAAACTCTCGATTCAAACCCTCCTACTGCGACTCTCTTGCTGCGAGTTCGTCGAACTCCTCCTGCTGCGATTTCAAGGATCTGCTGCGACTGCGATTTTGATCTACGAAGACTTGTTTGTGAAAATTTGTTTGATCTTTGATTTGGACTGAATTATTTTTTGAATTACTCTCAATTCTCTGCACTTATCACTTAACTTGTATTCTTCTTCCGCTAGTTAAACTAGCGGATGGATATCTAAAAAATTTGGTATAATATTTGCTAGCATAATATTTGGGGTGCTTAATATTCGAGATCTGTATATTTTGGATGCTTAATATATATATATATATATATATATATATATATATATATATATATATATATATATATATATATTACGCGCAACTCTTAAAATAATATGTTAGTTTAGTAATGTGGTATTATAATGGTGAATTGGACATGGTGCCATTTTATACTGTGAAATAATTTATTTATTTTTTATGCAAAAATGAGATTCACTTGTGGAATAAATTTATTAGTAAACTATTTTCCAGTTGAAAAATAATATCCCATTTGTTCCAATTATAAGATCATTATTGATTTTTTAAAAGTTAATTTAAAATATTTTTAAATGTAAAATTGATATAAATTCTTTTAAAATTATACATTAATAAATTTTTTAATTAGTAGTACTTTTTAGATAATTTAAAAAAGTAATCATCGTATTGAAATTATTTCAATTTGACTTTTAAAAAGTCAATAAATCATTGTATTGAAAGTATCTCAATTTGGCTTTTAAAAAATCAATAATGATTTTATAAATTGGAACAGGGGGAGTACATTTCAAATTGCCAGAGCTGTAAGTGTTGACCAATCAATTTAACATTAAGGAGGGTGTATTAAATAAAAGCTTTTAAATATTTTTTTTTAAGTGACAGACTTTTGTAGAGTTTGTGGATTTTAATAATTTCTAAATACTTTTAAATTACTTTTAAAGACTCCATGAAATAAGTGACAGATTTTTATAGACTTTTTACCAAGACATTGATAGACTTTTGTATACTTCTAATATATCTTGCAGTTTATATTATTTGTTAAAAAGTCAACAAAGATCTTATATTTTAGATGAAATGAGTACGATATTACATAATATTAAAATATTTTGACCATGTCATAACTTAATTTGAAATAAAAGGCATTATTGAAGTTGAATTATTATATCATACCCAATCTATTACAAGAAAATGTTATATTTCATAATTTTTATATTTCATAAACATAATATATATATATATATATATATATATATATATATATATATATATATATAATTAGAAGGACAAAATTAGGGATAATAAAATGTATGAATTATGTGTCTATCAAGTACCCCCATACCTAGCTTTTGCTCGTCCTCGAGTAAAATAAAAATAAAATAAAATAAAAATTATTCTACCCCATTTTCGTGGAAAACACGATTGCACTTAGCATGTGCAAGAAGCCTTTAAACCCCAAAGTTACCCCAAGTGGACGAGTTGTGTCTCGTGAGGGTTTGTAGTGAATATACCCACAAAATTCAAAAATATTTTGGATTCAACAAATTATGAAATTGAAAGAAAACTTCTAATGGGCATTATACATAAGCAAGATTAAATTCAAAATCATACTTTTACCTTATTAAAAATATTCAATCTTAATTTTAGACACCATCCTTCATTAAATCAATTTCTTGTGATGCATGCATGTGTATGTGATATAACTCTTAGTATGGATTTTTACCATGAAAATCAAGCAAACTCATTTTTCTTTTTTCTTTTTTCTTTGATTTCTTTCTTTATTTTTTCCATTTATTTTTCAAATTTGATTTTTGACTTGTTAAATGTCTCGTTTCCTTAGGCTTTTCAGAGTTACCCATGAAACGAGCGTTGGACCAAAAAAGAAAGAGCTTCGCTCGGTTGGCCTTCCTACGTTGACGAATGCCGCTTTTCTCTTCTCTGAAGTCTACAACAAACAAGTGGGAGAGGCAGGATTCGAACCTACGTAAAAAAACTTCAACAGATTTATAGTCTGTCGCTTTTGACCACTCGGCCACTCTCCCCTTCCCTTGCATCTTTGATCCCTAGAGGAGATCTGTTCAATTCCACATGACAACACTATTGCCATCTCTTATGACCCCACCATAATCTGAATTCCCAGAGTAGCCTCCTTCAAAGTTCATCTTGATGTGATTTGAAGAGGAAATTGCCACAAGATTGAGATAGATATGTTTGAATGAAAATGTTAAAAAAATTAATGCAATAAGACCTCGTCATGTTCATCCTCACTAACATCCCATACAAAAAAGAAATCTGTTTATGGTCTGGATTTTATCAATGACTCCCAAACCAATTGGCTTTAGGGAAGTAGGTGTAGAGACACCCTTAAGAGCTTACTAACTCGAGATACAAAGGCCACAAAATTAGACTAGTCAAGCTACTTTTATCCATCGCACTTTTTAGCATGAATATCGATGCTTCTTGAGGCTTGGATACCCAGTTATTTCGTTTAATGGACATTGAAGCAGTTATTTATTTCTTTTTTTTCAACTTATTTTTTCTTTCAATTTTTTTTCCTTTTTTTTTTCTTGAAATTACTCGAATCATGGTTTATACCCCACAACTAAGAATTAGTGCAAACGTGAAGTGCAAAAATGCTTGTGAAATTAATTTTAATTCATATGGTGTTTTGAACTAAGATTTCGTACCTTATCAAAGGTTTAAGAGTTCTAAATCTTTTAATCTTACTCATGAGTTTTGCTCCATAAACACTTATTAGAATTAATTCAATCCATAAAAAGTCAAACAAAATATTTATTTTTTTAATTTTTTTAATTTTTTTATGTTTTTTTACTATATCTCCTAAAAAGAAAAAAAAATCAAATACAACAATACAAACAAACTCTCCCCCATACCTAAATCATGCATTGTCCTCAATGTATACAAATGAAAAATAGAGAACAAAAATATGAAAGAATTATACCTTGTACGCGGGGTTTTTATTCTTTAAAAAAATGCGGTGAGAAAGAAAATAAATGTACATATCTACAAATTTCATAAATTCTAAAAATTATCTGACTATACATGAATGATACAAATGGGTAAATGAGTGTGAACTTTTCATTATTTTCAAAAGGTCTATGAAATTGAAAATAGGTAGAATTTTCATCACAGTTATGCTTAAAATTTACCTCAAGAAAACTTTCACTAACATGTTCAAATGATGGAAGAATTGGTTCAAATACATGTTCTAGTTTAGTTGACTTTCTTGTAGTGGATCTCAACAGCTCATTGACCTTATCTAAATATTCGGATTCATTCCAATTTTGGTCAAGGTGATTTAAGAAAAAAACAATTGGATTTTTTTCAATCAAGAGTCTATTTTCAATTATTTCTTGGGTCATTGACAACTCTTGTATCATGTTTACTTTAATGGGTTGGTCCAAAAAATCACTAGGTGAGTTTTTAGGAATAAGTCTTTTAGGGTATGGAGCTTTAGGCTTTTAGACTTTTTCAACCGACTCATTAAATGTAACATGATCAATTTTAGGCATAGGCTCATAATTTTTAGACTCCTCAAATTCACTTGACTCAAACTGTGTAGAATTGAATATAAAATTCTTACTTTCCTCATTATTTCCACAACCATCAAGATTTTCAAAATTAACCTCAGAGTTACTAGAAAATTCACACATCTCTTGTTCATTTATTATGGTGGCTAATCTTGTTAACGTTAAGTTCCGTCGGCGAGTCCAACCACAGAATCCACGCGCTTAAACCTGCACAATAACAGATCACACACGAAGCTTGACGGCTTGTGCCGCTGGGGGATAGCTCCGGTGTGAGAATAAGTACAGGCCGTTTACAAGGTTTAACAATGGAAGCTTTAGTATTTAGTGCTCAAAGATGTATTACCTGTTAATTTAAACCCAAGCCTTGTATTTGTAGTGTTCTCACTACCTTAGAATCCATCCCCGAGTCGGTTTAGGACTCCTAAATATGGCAGCTACCATTATCTGGTCTAACACAATCTCCTTAAAAGGTGCAAATGGAATCCAATCCAAACACCACCTTTGGAGTTACTTATTCAAATGTGGTTAGGATTAGGATCCGTAACCATTTAGACTCCTCATTACCCCGGATTCCATGCATGGGCTACCCGCTGTACAGGCCCAATCCAACTGAGCTCACAATCTGGTCTGGGCTTCGGTCCAAAGGACCCGAAGGCCCGACCCCAAACACCATACGTTAGATTAGGGTTTTGGCCCAAGGGACTCGGATGCCCGAACCCAAACACCTTTCGCATCTCCGAGGGCTTCGGCCCATTGGACTTATAATCCCCTACTGGTGTTAGGTCTTCAGTCCACATGGAAATCGGGAAAATACTCCCAAACATTGCCCCCCAATCTCCTGTTATAATTTAATTATAATTAGAGACTCGAAAAGACATAAACTTGAAAAGTCATGACAACAAATGATGAGTTGTCTAGGGAATCCAAATTGTTTCTCTTTGTTTTTTGAAACGCCACATGTTTCTCCAGGACCGGGCCCCACCTGCCATAAATAGTTGCCCTTGGGTAGCGTGCAGCTTCAGTTATAAAAACTATCATCTATCCACCACTGTCACTTTTTCTACACTTCCTACATTTCAAATTTTGCTCTCAAACTTTTCGGTGAAGGTGATTTTCGACAAGTAAGCTTCCTTTTCAAATCCTTCTCTTTCAGTCTTATTCTTGTTCGTTTTTGCTTCCAAATCACTACATTCCCAATTTCTGTCACTTCAATGGCTAATTTTATCCCCGAGGGAGCCTCTAATATCGGCGATACCACTATTCCCCCCTCTATTGGTGCCACTGACCAGGTACCAGTTGATCTATCGACGCCACCGCCTGACACTACTACTGCTTCTATTCTTCCTACTCCTATCAGTACCGAAGCAAAAATTCGAAACGTGTAAGACCCTGAAATTTTTTTAATAAAATAGAATTTCCTTTATTTATTATTTTGAAATAGTAAGGGTTTATTTGATTAATGTGGTTAGTTACGGGTAAAATGCGTAAATATTTTTAAATAAGCAAGTGGTTATAAAATATTCATTATTGTCGGGGAATATGCGTTTGGTCGTGGAATATTCTTGCTGTCGGAAAATATTCGTAAGACGGCGTAGCCTTTTGTGGGTCCCATAACGAAAAGCGATTGGATGAAGAAAACGACAAGTATAAGTTATTTATAAATAACGACGTAGTTGTTACCGTTAATACTGTTGGAATATCCGGTGGTTAAAATACAGTAATACGCGTTGTTGCACAGTAACACACGGTATTGCACCAATTATTGATTCTTACGTAAGAAGGCATTACTCAATAATTGTTACAATAGTTACTATTCAATATTTTATTTTATTGATTCAATAATTGCTACGTTGATATTTTATATTATTATTGTTTCAATAATTGTCACTACACAGTATTTTCATTATCGGATCAATAATTCATATTATTTGAATAATATTATTAGATAGCAATATTGGCAATGTCTAGAAAATTCTGTCTAAGGAGAGGTTTGGTCATCTAATTGCGCGCCAGTAAGGAGAAATTCTTATTGGAATGCCCACTCTTTCCTGGGAACGGCCTGGTTGTCAGTATTATGATTCTATAATATTATTTATAAATAATTAATTATTGATTTATATGATAAGAAAAATATTTATTTTATGTGGATATAGATGGAGAAAATTTTTAAAGTGACAATTGTTGAAAATTGATATTTTATCTTTTCTGATAAAATAATATTTTATTGATATTTTTATAATAAATGTGGGATATATGAGTATATGAGGAGAAAGAGTATTTTTGTTGCATTAAATAATTAACACATGTTTTGTGTGTCGGTGGACCCCATTTCTTGACTGAAATTTGATTATAGCCTATAAAATCGTCCGTTTGTGGATTTCGGTCAATTTCTGTTTGGAAATTAAAAAAACTTTCTTCTATAATGTTGTAGATAATGAAATTTTCTATGAAAAAGACATGTGGTTTGAATTTTTCTGATAAAAGGACTATTTATTATGAATTACTGAAGTTTCGTCGTTTCAAAATAATTGGTTTTTGAAAGTTTTAATTATTTTTAATTACAAAAACGTTTTTTTGGTTTTTGTCATTATTTGGTGGTTGAATTCAGATGGTCAAGGTGGGCTAAGGAAAATTTTATAAATATATTAATATTTTATTAAATTTTTTGCTTTGGTGTTCTAAGTATTTTTCTATAAATAGGGTGCTTAGGTTAGAATTGAAAATCACACTAGAAACTGAAGTTTTCTCTCTCTTTCTCTCTCTATATTATCGAGCGTATTCTTATGAGTATTTTGATACTTTGAGTGTTGCTATACGGTGCAAGTTCTTTTCAGCACTATATCTAGTATTTCAGTCAGAAGTACTGTCTTTTCGAGGTAAGGGATGTTATTTTCTTTTATAAATGATATTATTCTTTTAATATCATTATGCCGAAATATTGATAAGATTTTTCTCTTGAAATTCTTGTCTTTTCATGTCGGGGCTACTATTCACGAGTTACTATTCATGAGTTACTATTCACGAGTTACTATTTATGAGTACTATTCACTAAGCATGATGATTTTTCTTATGAAATTTCTACCTTTTTGTGTCGGGATTACTATTCACGTATACGGCACTATTCACAAATACAACACTATTCACAGAAAAATTAAATTTTCTTTTCTGTGTCCAAGATTGTCTGTTATGGTTCCTATCTTTGATTGGATCTATGTTTTGACCTTTATTTTTGAATTCTGCTCCACAATAGTTATTATGGAGTATTTTTAAATATGGATCAACCGAAGTACGAATCCTTACTATTTGTTCTTTTGTCTCACTGGATTCGTTTTCTTTAAAATATATTTTTCATCATCCTCATTCCTAAATGATGATATTACTGAATATCTTTGGCCTGTAGTGCAAAGATGAATGATTTCTTGATGAATATCTTTGGCCCGTAGTACAAAGATGAATAGGTGTTGAGATGAACATGACCAACTGATTAATATCTTTGGCCTGTAGTGCAAAGATGACTATTTGATTCAAGATGTATATTGATTGATGTTACAGGGATAAAATATCGATGATGGACTTTTAAATTCATAGATGATAATAGATTTGATTCTCTACTTAACTCTTCTAATGAATTGTTGTTTCCGCTGCACTTGTTGATCTAAAACTTGTTGTCTATTGTATTATATCAGATTTTTCCCTGTTGAAGACTAAGAATAATTTGTTGTACATTATCTTAGTCATAATATTCTTTACTGAGCTAGTTGAACTCACCCTTTTCTTTTTTGTTCTATTTTTCTTCTTAGGAGGCGAGAATATAGCGGGTACTAGTCGGGGTATGGAATGATGGTTCAAGATAATTGTTTTAGTAGTCCTCGCTATTTTGTAAAATAGTGTATCAATAATTGTAATGAGGACTCCATTTGAGTTTGAATACTGTCTAGATGACAATATTTGTATTTAAACTCACAATATATGTGTTGTCGTATTTTGCACGACAATTGTAATAATAAAGTTGTAGTTGTTTTCTGTACTATGTATTTGGCGACTCAGAATGGGTTGGGTGGAATGAACCTATTTTGGGGGTGTCACAAAACGTCTATCACTCCGACACAGAGTTTTCCTATATCAATACCAAATCTACCGTCGTCTCTTCCCAGCTATCTGATATTCAAACTCTTTTTAACATTCCGAAAGGGTACAAGCTTCGGGTACCCAGATCAGAAGAGAGAATGTTCTGGAGACCCGAAGGCGAGTGGGTTGCCGTTCCCCTGTGTGTTCTGAAGTACGGGGTTCGGTTCCCCATTCATGAGTTCATCTCTTCTTTTCTCTACTTTGTGGGGATCAGGTTCGCATAATTTGTGCCGAACTTGTATATCCACCTGATTTCCTTTATTTCCCTGTGCCAGGAGCTAGGCATCACTCATGGACTTGATTTCTTCTTTGCCCTATTCACCGTTGGCAGGTCAAAGGAACTTGGCCTTCGGCAGTTAAACAAACAACCTAACCGAGCCGTCCTTATCAAAACTCCCTCGAGCAATAAGGGATGACATCAACAATGGATCTTCGTGAAGGGGACCGATCTTTAACTTCTGCCGAACTGGGCCCATCCAGATGATCCTATCGCCAAAGTGTCCAAGTTTCCAAAGGATAGGGCCGGTGCGTTCAAAGAATTTTACAAAAAATGGAGTAAAACCTAATGGAATCTGGGGGTTTTGTCAAACAAAACGTTGTTGTACAAACACGGGTGTAAGTATCTCATTTCGAATCTTGCCATACCTCCATTATTCTTCGTTTTGTTTCCATAATCATTTCTCTAACTTGCTTCCTTTTGTGCAGTAACACTTTTTAAACCCGAAGGGGCCGCTGAGTCCTTAGCCCTTCTTCCCATCAAAGTTGAGTCGATCCGTCTTCCCATCACTGATGAGACGGCCGAAGAGGAGACCATCCCAATCGCGGAGCTATCGACGAGTTCTGCCTTGGGTCCAGCCCTTTCGAACGCTGCCAACCCTGAAGCTGGTGGTAAAAACATTCTGAAGATGAACCGATCGGAGAAGATGGCTTTGTTAAAGCAGAGTAAGAGAAAGCCTTCCACCAAGGGCTCCACCAAGCCATCTTCTTCGGTCATTCCGAAGCCAACCCCTCCTCTACCTCCACCAAAAGCTATCCTCAAGGATTTAGAGGAAACTGAAGAGGTTCCTCTCGAACCTCGTTCGAAGAGGCCCCGTCTATCAGAGGATTCAGATCTTCAGATTGTGGATGCTGACCCTCTTCTAACCTCCACACTCACTTCTAGACCGACCCTCGATGCTAGTTCCTCCCACAGAACGCCTACAACATTCTGGCCAAAGAGCCCTTCGGAGGTATTTCCCTTCAACCTGCTCGACCACTTTAAATTACGTGGTGATGATGAGCGGTTCAGAGGATTTTTTTCGGAGGAGCTTCTAGTGGCCTATATCCGGGCTTAGTGCCAGGTACACCTGAAAACTTAATTAATTTTGCCTGTCCTTTAAGTGACTTAAGTATTCCATTCGTTGTTGTAGGCCAATGCCATCCTTGCTCGAGTCGTCCTGCCTGTGGCACGTGCTACCAAGAACGAGTAGCGACCGAAGGCGGATAATGAGCTACTCGGGGCTGAGGTTCGGAGTCTTCGGTCGGGTTTAGAGAAGGAGAAGGGGCTTCTTGTCGAGGCCCAAAATAAAGTTACCGAAGCTGATCGTTGGGCCGCCGAGCTTGAGGAACAATACTCTTTACTTTAACAGGAGTTCGTCGTCCTCGATGGTCATGCCAAGAAACTTGTCCAGGATAAGGAGTTTCTGACAAAGGAGAACAAGGATCTGAGGGCGGCTCTTCATGCAATTGAGTAAAAGTTCACCAAAATACATAGTCAGCTGAGGACGCTGATTTTGGAGAACAACACCTTGAGAGATGAACGGGCGATCGCTAAACAGCTAGCAATCAAGGAGTACGAAGAATCACCTGCCCTTACCGATAAGGTCATGACCCAATTTGCCGAATGTTTTGAAGCCTATCGGGAAAAGGCTCGGGCGAGACTGATTGCTGCTGGGTAGGATGTTGCTATCCTTGATTCCTCTGATAAATAATTCGAAGCCGACGATGATGGTCCACAGGAATAATTTGTTTTAGGACTTGTAATATATTTTCATTCAAATGTTTGTAATTCTGCCGAGCAGTGTAAAAACTTATGGATATATGAATGAAACAGATGACTTTTTTGATCAGTTATATTCGTAACTTTTACCGATCAGTTTTGTCGTTTCCAAATTTCTGATCGGTTTATGCCCAAAGTTTATCTGATTCAGTTTTCCATTTTCCTTATCAGTTATACTTGTGACTTTTACCGATCAATTATGTCATTCCCAACTTTCTCATCGGTTTAAGCTCGAAGTTCCTCTGATCGGGACTTTAAAAGCTTATGAATATAAATGAAGTACAAACATTTCCGAAGAGAAATCTCATTTATTTCATTGATAAATAGAATGGTTTACATAAAGAAAAGAATGACATAACTTTTACTGGTAGTATTTTCTAAGTCTTCCCGCATGCCATGTATTCTTCACTTTTGAGCCATCCATTGCTCGAAGCCGGTTTGTACCTGGCTTTGGCACTTTGACCACTTCATTGGGCCCCTCCCAGTTCAGCATTAGCTTGCCAGTGTTCTAGGGGGTTGATGCCTCTGATTCTCGAAGGACCAAATCTCCAATCTCAAACCTCCTCTGCTTCATCTTTTGATTATAGTGTCTAGTTGTTCTCTTCTGGTAAATTGCCAATCTTATTAGAGCTGAGTCCCAAACTTCTTCCAAAAGATCTAAGTTTATTCGTAGGCCGTCATCATTATATAAGTCTTTATATTGACTGACCCGAAGCGTAGGAGATTCGATCTCAATAGGTATGAGTGCATCGGTCCTGTATGCCAATCTGAATGGCGAATCTCCAGTCGTCGATCTCGGGGTGGTTCGGTAAGCCCACAAAATACTGAGTAATTCTTCGGGCCACTGACCCTTTAATTCATCCAACCTTCTTTTGATGCCGTTATGCAAAGTTCGGTTGGTGACCTCCACTTAACCGTTCGACTGAGGGTGGGCGACTGAAGTCCTTCGGTGTTGAATTCCCAATTCTTTCAAAAAAGCTTCAAATTTTGACCCCACAAATTGCCTGCCATTGTTCGAGACCACTACCATCGAGATACCGAATCGATAAATAACACCTTCTTTGAAAAACTTCAAACATTCTTGTTCGGTGATTTTCTGTAGACGTTTGGCTTTGATCCACTTGGTCATGTAGTCAATGGCCACAATCACAAAACAAACCTGCCCCTTGGCTTTCGGTAGAGGACCCAGAATGTCTATTCCCTATACAGCAAATGGTATCAGGGATAAGACTGAACACAACTATTCGGGAGGCTGATGAGGGATGACGCTGTTCAGTTGGCACTTGGGACATTTGTAGACACTCAAAATTTTCTGTACTACTGACACTAACATTGCAGGAAGGCAGATTCGTCTTTTATGAGAGAACCCTGAAAGACAATCCACAACCATACCGGATACTACCGGAGGTTCAACATCAACCCCAGATCGCAATCTGGGAGTAATCGTTCCAATCTTGGAGAACCCCGAGGCATGCAGATCAATACCGGAACACACACCGGAGAAGACCGATTAATCTCGGAGATAACCCCGACATATCCAGTCTCAGCCCTAAACATGGGAATAGCCTCCAACCTTGGTGATAGCCCCAAGGAAAGTAATTTCGATATAAACTCCGAAAATGCTTGTTACAAGTGCAACCAGCTTCAATCTCGGCGCTCACAACGAGATACACTGTATCAGCCCGGCGATGACATCGGGAAGACAGACACACCTCAAAGATGACAATGAGGACTTTCAACCAATTGCAGCAGTCCAATCCCAGCGAAGCTGAGCAACATCTGCTGTATCGACCCAACCCGACAATAACACCGGTAAGGGGAAACATCGTCATCTGACCAACACGATGCCACGCCAAGTCGTCTCAACACATCTACGTAACAACGGCCCACAAGGCTAACCAATCCCGAGTTGTTATTGTGCGGGGTAACAGATGAAAGTTGAAGCTTGAAGACCGGAGGGCACCGTCCCATCTTCAAAGACTTCGTACAAACTCTAATCCCATGCCATTGTACAAACTCTCGACAACGGCTATCCGAAATAGGTCCTGTATACCTTAAACGGATGCCCGGATTGCACTTCAGAAAAATTGAGTGGACATTACAGTGCCCGCGTGAGCGTACTTCAAGACGACCCGACCCGACCAAACCGAGCCGACCTGACCCGACCCGCCTCTGGTACACCTGCAGCTGAGTCGCAGGTACACCTGCGGCACCTTTTGCCTATAAATAAGAGGCTTGGGGTGCTGATTTTTAAGAGAAAAAAGACGGGAAAACCCTGCAGAATTCGCTCTACACTTGTCATACAGTGTATTTTCCCACTTTAAACACCTGTGAGCTCATATACAGCCCTCTTTTGTACCTACAAAAGGCAGTGTTTACCCACTCTAAAGATATAGAAGCCTTTTCTAGCAGTCAACTGTAAGCCTTCTCACACACTTTAGAGTCTTTCTCTTCATCTTTGCACACACCCTTCTACACGTTGAGAGTCGTGTTGCTTGCTTTTGCCCGGACTTCGGTCTGTGGTTTCATTTCAGTCTATATATATATATATATATATATATATATATATATATATATATATATATATATATATATATTTACATATATATTGACTAACATTACCGAGTTATGCCTCGGTTGAGCCTAGACTTTGGTCTGGAGCGTTTATTGCTTATATATATATATATATATATATATATATATATATATATATATATATATATATATATATATAAGAAAGCAATTAAACGCACCAAAGTCCGACACACAGTTAATATATATATATATATATATATATATATATATATATATATATATATATATATATATATATATATATATATACTTATATATATAAACTGTGGTCGAACTCCGTTCGATGAGCCTGAATTTTACATCAGTTGCGTTTACTTGCTTTTATATATATATACTTATATATATGAACTACTATCGAACTCTGTTCGGTGAGCCTGGATTTTATATTCAGTGCGTTTACATGCTATATATATATATATATATATATATATATATATATATATATTTCGTTCCACCTGGAGTTTACTTCGTGGTGGTTGACCGTTTTTACAGTTTTATCTACGTTTTCTCCCACCTGGAGTTTCCTCCGTGGCGGTTTATGACTTTTAACAGCTTTTTTTTACATTTTTGATCCCCTGTGGAGGTTTTTCGTGGTTGGTGATCATGTCTGTATATATATATTTACGGATTTTATATATATACTTGCTTACTGCTTTCATACAAATTGCGGTATCATGTGAGCCTAGGAATCATGTGATCACAGATTTATCCCATTGGATCTAGATTCGGTTCCCGTGATGGACATTTTCAGCTGTAAGCAGCTTGTAAATAATTTTGCGGTGTCTGAATTTCCTCAGGTGGTTTCCATACCCACGAGGAAGTCGACATTATTTTGTACATTATTTTCGTACGGATGCTTCGCAGCCATCAAATAAAATCAACCAAGCCGCGCATTTAATAAAATGGGAGTGCAAAAGGCCTCAATTACTATTGAGCGACAGGGTTTGAAAAAACCTCTTTTATAAAACATCATTGCCATATCTTGCTAAAATTGAATTTTTACATAAATTCAAACCCTGCGTATATAGGTGCGAACGAGGCCTCGTACCACTTTCAAATAACAGCACAATGACTCACATACACACACACACACATTCAGATAATCGTTTCTTGAAAAGAGGCGGTCACCGTGGTAACAAGGATGTCGGGGGGTGCCTAACACCTTCCCCCAACATAACCAAGTCCCCGGACCCTAAATGAATCTCGGTTTCACTGACCCGTATAGCAGTGTCACATCACTGGGTCAATGTGCAAACCTTTTCTCGGTTGTGTTGGTACAACCATTTAAAAAACCAACTGGCGACTCTTAACAGTCCATCGTCGACATTATACATGTCGGACCTTTTTCACTTGTTTTTTCAGACAAATCTCACCTAAAATGAGAACACCAAAGAACAAGTAACGGAAAGTGACATCTAAAAATCCCGACGTCGACAGGTGGTGACTCTGCTGGGGACTCCCGTAATGGGACTTAAGCCGCTATTTCAATCTTTTCAAAATTGTTATCTGCTTGTGTGTGGATGCTGCATTTACATTGGATGAATGTGTACGAATGCATGTCTTGTTTATTTAGGGCCTCGCACTATAAACTGCCTGTGATGTTAGTGCCTCGCACTATAAACTGCCTGTGATGTTAGTGCCTCGCACTATAAATTGCTCATGATATTAGTGCTTCGCATATGTCATCATTTCATACGGTGAGACGCGATGTATGTGAATGTATGTTGTGCGGTCCCTCCACCAGGAGGCTATCCCGTCGGTGTTTGATTACTGGACTCGTGAGAAGCCTGATTCTCCGAGGCTCAGGAAAGGCACCACCCAAATTCACTCCAGTTGAAAGACCGGATTAACTTCCCGTCAAGTAGCTTGCGATGATTTGGGAACCTTCATGCCAAAAAGCCGCGAGAGTAACCTAAGATAGGTCAGCCTCTGATATACACAAAACGGAGGAAAGTCTCTTCATGTTCTCATTTTAAATTACACAATTTCATGACATATCTATCTCCATGTAATGAGAAATATGAAGGAATGTGTACACATATACATACATGCTACAAACAGCTGACATCCGTTTTTTGTAGGATAAAATTCCTAAAATGGACTCATCACATTGCATATTAATATTCACCTTCCCTAAGGACTAAACTATGCAAGTCTTTCGCAGGGAGTCAATCGGGCCTACTACCCGTTCAAAGTCTAAAAAGGCAACAGGCCTACAGTCAATTATGTCGTCATCCGACCAGACTGAACTTAATCCAGTTTCTCGCAAAGAATTCGACGGATTAAGCAAACAAATTGCAGATTTGGCTGTTCTGCTCAAAGAATTACACCAGTCTACACAGGGTCAGAAAATACCCGTACATGCTGAATCCTCCACACAAGGAGGAACCCAGGTCATTACAATACCTGAACTACAGTTGGATATTACCAACAAAACTCATGATGCTCCCCATCCCACTGGAGACCCAGACACTAGTGACATCAAAAAGAAAGTCCTCCAAATGGAAGAGACCCTTTGCACTATCAAAGGAATTGGAACACACGGGAGTGTTTCATATGCTGATCTATGTATTTTTCCTGGTGTTCATTATCCAGAAAAGTTTAAAACTCCTGACTTTGAAAAATATGATGGGTTAGGAGATCCTTATACACACTTAAAGGTATTTATTGGAGAACTTGGATCTTATGCAGAGGATGAAAAGCTCAGAATGCAATTATTCCAAAAGAGTCTAACTAGAGAAGCCCGTTCATGGTACACAAGATTAGAAAACTCCAAAATCCACAGTTGGGAAGAGCTAGCACATGCCTTCCTCACTCAATACAGCTTTCAAACTCAAATGGCTCCTGATCGGTACCAAATTACCAAGATCAAAAAACAGTCTAACGAGTCTTTCAGAGAGTATGCCCAGAGGTGGAGACGCCTGGCTGCCCAAGTGAATCCTTCCATGACCGAATCAGAAATGGTCATGACGTTCATAGACATACAAGAAGCTCCCTTCTATGAGAGAGTTTTAGTCGGCATCGGCAAACCGTTTTCTGAAATGGTCAAACATGGGGAGATGGCTGAGATGGGATTGAAATCCGAAAAGATTCAAGACCTAGCTGCACTCAAAGCTGTTGCTGATCACATCCAGTTTGGAAATTATGGGAACAACCCTAGGAGGGTCCATAAAAAGAAAGAGGAAGATGTTTCCCTGATACTACAGGGTCAAAAAGGCAGTCAAAATATGCCTGTTCAGAGGAGAAACTATACTCCCTTTCCAGCATAGTCTGTAAACCCTCCAATACCAAAAGGCGGAGAAGCCAAATGCCCTCGAGTGTTCACACCCTTAGGGGATACCCTCGAGAATATTCTTAATCTTCTGACAACACAAAAGAAGATTACACATCTACTTCCACCAGCCAGCCCCAAATGGAAGGGATTTTAATGCTGCTCGGAAATGTGCTTATCATGCCGGGGCACCTGGACATGATACTCAGGATTGTTGGGCCTTAAAACACAAGATCCAAGACCTGATAGACAACGGTGAGATCGTGGTCACTAAACCAGATCAGCCTAACGTTCAAGACAACCCTCTTCCTCAACACAAAGAAGAAGAGGTCAACATGATTAATTGGAGCAGCGGACAGAGTTCTAACTTCAGCTGTGATTCTTCCCAAACCATCAAAGACGGTGATAACAGATGGGATTATGCCATGTTCCAGTTCACAATGGAACGAAAAATGAAAGCTCTCTGTAACCAAATTGAGCAATTGGCGGAACTGGTGACTTATCAGCATCAAGTGACTCGTCAGCTAATCAGCCAGGAGCATGCCAGTCTCCTGCCCGTTGTCATGAATATTCCCTCTTCACTTTCAGAAAATGAAATGCTGGAAGACAAAGTGACGAAGAGAACAAATGCCAAGGCCCGTCGGGATTTCGCCAACAAAAGGGAATTCACCTATTTGGGTCAACCTATAGAGGAGATACTTCACTTGTTAATCAATGAAGGAACAATCAGTTCCCTTCTACCTCCAATCAACCCCCGTTTGGGACGGTACAATTCTGAGGGAGTATGTCAATATCATTCCCAATCTCGTGGTCACAGCACAGAAGAATACTGGGCACTCCGCCACCTTATTCAGAACCTAATCGACAGTGGCGTACTGCGCCTGGCAGATGATGACACTGTGCTACGCGCCAGTAAGAATACAGGTCCCACTAAATGGAAGAGTGTGGTAGCCGTCATATCTACTGAAGCTGATCAATCACTCGTTATGCCAATAATTCAACTCAAAGGAAGCAACAATCCTTTAAAATTTGGCTGCTCCCGAGCCAATCAACTTGCCGTGCAGAGCACAATATCTTATTGTTAGCTTGCATAAAGTTCCGTGGAATTATGAAGAAGGTGAAGGATCCACCTCACATACCACTGCTGCAGTGTCGAAAGAAAATCCACTGTACCTTCCCCAACGGGTGATGAAATCTGCCGTCAAATCAAGGGAGAAATACCCACAGAGAAGATTAAAAAATTCCTCCGCACTATGGGTCATAACGAAGCTACGGTGGTTTTAAGCTTGAAAGAAGCTCCACAACAGATATCAATTTTGGACTTGGTCCTCACTTCCGAGAATCATCGGAAGATCTTGTTAAAGGTTTTAGAAGAAGCCTATCTCCCGACATCCGTGGATGAGGAAAAATTTCAACATCTGGTTGATCACATTTTCAACGACAATGTGATATCCTTCACTGATGATGACATTCCGCCTGAAGGGACCGGTCATTGCAAACCGTTGGACATCGCATTCTTGTCCTCCGAATATATGGTGGCTGGAGTCCTGATAGATGGAGGCTCATCCCTAAATATCTGCCCATATGCTACCTTGGTGAAGATGAATATCAATCCTAATCGAATCCGAAGTAGCCATACTATCATCAAAGCTTTTGATGGAGCCCGACAGAATTCGGTTGGAGTAATTGAGCTGCCAATTGAGATTGGTCCTCATACATTCTGCTTATCCTTCCATGTGCTCAAGATAGAGCCGGGATACAACCTGATCTTGGGACGACCATGGATCCACAAGGCTGGGGCAGTCCCCTCCACCCTTCATTAACAATTAAAATATATTGTTAATAACAGCCTGGTCACAGTCAACGCTGAACCAGAGTGTCCTCAACATGGGGATTTACCGGTCATCAATGCTAATGCGGACGTTGAACCAGTTAGTTTTCATGCTTTGGAAATAAATAATACCCAATACCATGCTATTGGAGCACCATTGCCCGAACCCAAGATTTCTACCGAAGTGATGTCAGCCACTCAAGAAATGATGTCGTTGGGTCATAAACCAGGACAAGGGTTGAGTAAAGATTATCAGGGTATCAAGTACCCTATTCGCTTAACCAAGCACACTGGAACAGCTAGACTAGGCTATTCGGCCAGCTCTAGTCACAGGAACCCTCATAAACATCCACAGGTTCCTTCAGCTTCAACTATGTGGCGTTTATCTTCGCCTTCAAGTACTGAGTCCGCACAACCTCTTGTAAAGGTGCCAGCCAATGTCATGGCTATGTTATTTCCTAAGCCGAAACTGGTGGAGGAAAACAAAATTGTTATTCCAGATCCCGCAATCGAAGAAGAGGAGCGGAGAATCAAGGAGAACGTTGTCCGAATAATGTCGGGCATGCGTATCATCGTCCATGATGAACATACCAACTGATACACCCCAGACGATGATTGCCCAGACATAATGGCCATCATTCGGGACATGGAGGATGATGACAGTCCCTCCATCACTGCGGTTCACCCGAACTTTGCTCTTGCCAATTGGAACAACATTCCTTGCATTGGTCGTCAAGGGTAAAGCGGGCAGAAGTTCTTTCTGCCCTGTAGATATAATAACTGCTTACTTTTCTGTATAGTATTAGCAGTTTATTTTGCCAGTATATGCTAACACTGTGTATGATCAAACACGTTTCATATATACTAAGTGAAAGCATATTTTGTTTCAGGACTCTGAATTTAGATGTGCCTGTACTTGCTGATACGATGCCTCTCCTACACAGGGATTGTACCTTTGATGTAGAGATGAATTCAGCCTTGATGGATACACAGGATGACATTGAGGTGCCTCTAGAAATTCAAGAATGGGTCAAAGATACACCTAAATCCAACCTTGATCAAACCACTTCTTTTAATCTCGGAACCTTAGAAAGCCCTAAGTTAATCCAGATTGGTTCAGACCTTACCCCAAACCAACGGAATGACATGGTTACACTATTAACCCAATTCCAGGATGTGTTTGCACGGTCTCATAAAGACATGGTGGGTTTGTCCACTGACATTGTCCTTCATCACCTTCCCATTAAAGAGGGATTTAATCCAGTCAAACAGAAACTCAGGCGATTGAAACCTGAGTGGAGTTTAAAGGTGAAAGAGGAAATTGTGAAACAATTTTAGGCTGGCATCATCATGGTGTCTACATATCCTGAGTGGATATCCAATATCGTGCTCGTGCCTAAACCTGGAGGGAAGGTGCGAGTTTGCGTGGATTACCGGGACTTGAATAAAGCTTGCCTAAAAGACAACTTTCTCGTGCTATTTATCCACATTCTCATTGACAATACTGCGCAATACGACATGTACTCCTTTGCTGATTGCTTTGCGGGGTATCATCAAATCATGGTTGCCGAGGAAGATCGTGAGAAGACTGCCTTCATCACTCCTTGGGAAACTTTTTGTTATAGACGGTTGTCATTCGATCTCATCAATACCGGAGCTACCTATCAACGAGCTATGATGGCTCTTTTCCACGACTTAATGCATAAAGAGATTGAGATCTACGTGGATGACATCATTGTCAAGTCCCGGAAGGAGGATCACCATATAGACCATCTCAGAAAGCTATTAAATAGGTTGCGTAAGTACAACTTGAAGTTGAATCCAGCCAAATGCGCCTTTGGCGTTAAATCAGGCAAGTTGCTAGTATTTCTAGTCAGCCACAAAGGGATAGAGATGGATCCTGCCAAAATCCAAGCCATCACTGAAATGCCCATTCCTCAGACAGAAAAGGAAATACGGGGATTTTTGGGAAGAATCAACTTCATTAGCAGGTTCATCTCCCAACTCACAGCAACCTGTGAACCAATCTTCAAACTATTAAGGAAGAACTCCTCCATAAAATGGAATGATGAGTGTCAGAATGCTGTCATTACAATCAAGAAACAGCTAATCAAAGCTCCTGTGTTGGTACCACCCATGCATGATGTTCCCCTATTTATGTACCTGTCCGTAAGTGACAATTCTATGGGCTGCATGCTGGGGCAGAAGAACGATAGAGGCCAAGAACGAGCTATCTATTACCTCAGTAAAAGGTTCAGCAGCAGTGAACACAAGTACACTCTGATCAAAAAGACGTGTTGTGCTTTAGCATGGGCTTCCATGAGGTTACAGCATTACCTCCATGGTCACACAACCCATCTTATATCCCGCGTGGATCCTCTCAAGTACGTGTTCAACAAACCCATGTTAAATTGTCGGCTGTCCAAATGGCAGTTGATCCTACAATAATTTGACATCGTATATGTGACTCAAAAGTCCATTAAAGGTCAAGGAATTGCGGATCAATTGGCCGCCACACCTTCAGGGGATTTTAAACCCTTATAAACATATTTCCCTGATGAAGGAGTAATGACAGTACAGCAACACCATCAGTACGATACGCGCCAATCATGGAAGATGTATTTTGATGGAGCTGTTAATATGGAAGGTTCTGGAGCTGGAACAATTCTAGTATCTGATACGGGGGAGCAGTATCCCGTCGCCGTCAAATTACAGTTTGACAGCACCAATAATACGGCTGAGTATGAAAGCTGTCTCATGGGGCTAAAACTTGCCCGTTCAATGGGCATCAGACGGTTAACTATCCTTAGAGATTCAGAGTTGGTAATCCGACAATCCACCAGGATCTATCAAACCAAGGAACTACATTTGCTGCCTTACCATCGGCATGTTTTAAAGATGGCTTTGGAGTTTGAAGAAATCTCCTTTCTACATGTTCCTCATAATTGGAATGACTTTGCGGACGCATTAGCAACTTCGGCCTCCTTGGTTCATATATCAGACAAGGAGCAATTGCCAAGCGTCACAATTTCTCTGAACAAGGCCCCAGCCTACGGGAATTATGTTAGAGAAGTATCGGATGAGCTACCCCCCATCCCACAGCCTTGGTATTAGCATATCAAGGAATATCTGCGAGATGGATCTACACCCGCTGAGGCGAGCCCGACCGAGAAAAGGCGGATCCATCGACTTGCAATGAAATTCTACCTGAGTAGAGATGCACTCTACAAAAGAGATGCATGATTAGGCCTCCTCCGGTGTTTAGACAAAGATCAAGCCCAAAGGCTCATGGATGAAATCCGTGGCGGAGTCTGTGGCCCCCACATGAGTGGCCCCCTCCTTGTCAAGAAAATCCTTAGAACGGGACATTATTGGTTATCTCTCAAAGCTGATTGCCATGACCACGTCAAAAGATGCTATCAGTGCCAGATTCATGGGAAAGCTATACACGCCCCTCCACAGGAACTCCACACTATAAGTTCACCTTGGCCCTTCTCAATGTGGGGAATGGACGTTATCGGGCCCATTGAACCTAAAGCCAGTAATGGACATCGGTTTATATTCACCATGATCGACTACTTCACCAAGTGGGTAGAGGCAGCCTCCTTCCCCAGAGTCACTAAAGAAGTCATCATTGCTTTCATCAGAAACAATGTTGTTTGTCGTTATGGGCAACCAGAGGTGATTGTGTCAGACAATGCCAAAAACCTCAACAATAAGATGATGAAGGAATTGTGTATTAAATTCCACATCAAACATCTTAACTCAGTCATCTATCGTCCAAAGATGAACGGTGATGTTGAAGCGGCTAACAAAAACATCAAGAAGATTATGCAAAAGATGTCCGCCAACCATAAAGATTGGCCTGATGTATTGCCTCTGACTCTGTTAGCCTACAGAACATCCATGCGTACTTCAACTGGGGTAACCCTCTACGCACTAACCTATGGGATGGAAGCAGTGCTCCCCATAGAAGTTGAGATGGAAACTCTCAAGTGTTGATAGACGCTCAGCTGGACGAAGATCAATGGGTACAAGACAGGTATCACCAATTGTCTCTAATAGACGAAAGGCGAACCGCGACTATCTTCCATGGTCAGTTATATCAGCAAAGGATCGCCCGATCCTACAATAAAAAAGTTCGGCTACGGCAATTTAAACAATATGACTTGGTTTTGAAGAAAATCCTGGACAACCAAGATCAATCTAAGGGAAAATTCACTCCTAATTGGGAAGGCCCGTTTATTGGTAAAGAAGTATTGACGGGAGGCGTTCTCAGATTGCAAGAAATGTACGGTGATGAATTTCCACAACTCATCAACTCAGATGCCGTGAAACGGTACTATGTCTGAAGTAACTCGCAAACACCCTGGTGTCAAACCATCAAATCACCAGTCATTCTGATTTTTTAACCCTTTACCACATACAACTTTTTTACACTTTGCCCCTTAGGGAAACATACTTTTCAAGCCAGCAGCCTGGCTTTCCTTTGCGCTCATACAACTTAGGTCATCCCACCGTGGATCGAACCTCTTATGTTTACAGTTTGGTTACCCATACCTGGGATCAAACTTTTCCTCTGCAGTTTATCCTCAACTTAGGATTAAACTTTCTCATCCCCGCACTCTGACCTACACATGGGATTACGCTTTTTCTTCTCACCCTGAGGGGCGAACTACGTCGACCTGATCTCCTCTTCAATAGGAGTACGTAGGCAACCATTTCATATAGCCCGGTCGCAATAAAACAGAAATAACAAAAATATTTCTACCCTTCTTTCCTCACAAAAAATAACAAAAATATTCCTACACCATTTCTGCCACATACAGCGTTGAACCTCTTACACCAGGTTCGAACTACGCAGACCTGATCTCCTCTTCAATAGGAGTACGTAGGCAGCCATTCATGGTGCGGTCTCACCCCCTACCAAGACACAAACCCTTGTCAGTTGGTACTGGGATCAAACATCATTCCACTATGTTTCATTCGGCTTCAGACCAAAGGGATGGAATTACCCAACCTCTCCTCCCAAATAGGAGATTCGGCGACCATCTAAGCTGCGGTCATACCTTGAAGAGTAACGCCAATCCATAAAAGATGGAATTAACTAGGCTTCTCCTGAATAGAAGTACTGGCGACCATCTGTGGTGAGGTCAATCTTAGAGAGGAAAGCCACACTCCTCTCCACATTTCCATTCAAAAACCAGTCCCAAGACACCAAAAGATGGTAGGGATACACAGATCGATGATCCATTATGAACTATCCATAGACAACTCAATGTCCATCCACCCAGGAGGAATTTAGAATACATCAAGATCACAAGCCCTGAAGCTGCAGGCAAAATATCAAACAAATAGCAAGGAGCATCTAAAAGGGAAGTGATCCAAAAATATATTTCCCTATCATATATAAAGCTGTTTGATATACATGATGTAAACTGTACATGACAAAATGGCTAAGCTAGTCTGTGCAGGTAAGTACAAGCTATTCTATGAGTCAGGATACACGCGAGCTAGCAAGCCCAACATATCATCCCTCTCAGAAGAAGGAGGTAAAGCTGTGGTCTCCTGTATGAGAGTATCCACACGACCTAATAGATCAGAAGCCGTCTGCATGATGACCATATGTTCAACAATATATGCGCTCATCTCGGCAATTATGTCAGTGGTAAGGGACCTCGTTGCAGTACTGTCTGTGACGGCTACATTCCGGGCAGATATGGCACTATCCCGCTCAACTATCACTGCATCTCTGGCTAATCTGGCCTCATCCCGCTCAACAATAGCGGCATCCCTGCGAGCTAAGGCCTCATCTCTCTCCAACAGAGCGGCCTCCCTCACATCCAGAGAAGTCGACATCATAGATCGAACCTGATCTCTCTCAAAGGTCATCAGCTGAAGACTTTGCTCTAAGTACTGTGCCGAGTGCTGAATCGCAACAGTGCTGGTACTAGGAGAATCCGAAAGAAATGCTGGCAACCCAGCAGCGGGCTCCTCCTCAAAGTGGGTATCAATTTCCTCCACAGGCTCCACACCCTCTGCATCGCTATCCGATACTGCAGATACTGCTGCAACCGATAAAACCTCCATCTCCATCCAGGCAAAATACTCTGCGGAATAACCTGGACTGCTCACTGAAAAAGCAACTCCCTCACGATGGTTCCAACAAGCGTATACACGAGATCGGTCCTCGACTGAGAGGCATCGGGCAGCTGAACGCTGACCTGTCGCCCCTGTGAAAGGATGAAAATCCTGAAACTGGTCGAACTGCAACATCACGGCCAATGGGTGATAAGTAGTCACACCCCTCAAGCCGGTCAGAGGGAGGAAATCCATGCCCGGAGCATGAGTAATAAAGCTGTATGGTGAGCTAAGCCCCGAGCACAGCAATATGCTAAATGGGTCTCTGATGTCTGCCAAAAATGCGGACCAGGACTGAGCATCTATACACTCCGATGGCTGAAAGGAGTATGACATGGACAAATCGTGGGTAAACCAATATCCATGCCGTCTAAGGGTACCAATCGGTCTCAAGTGTGACATGAACCACACATACAGAAGGACTAAGCTCCTAGTAAACACTCCTGATGGATAAGTACTGCAGTAGGATGCTGACTGCAGAGTCTCTACCAAGATCATAGGCACAATGGTATGACCCTCCCTGAGAGCTCTCACGGCCATGATAACACCTATATCTATCTCATCCATATACCGCGGCATGAACACATATGATAGTACACATAACATCAGTACGTCAACTCTGGCTAGACGCCAATGATCCTCCGGTGTGGTGAAATCCCCGAAATGTCGTGAGTAACTGTCCTCTGAGCCAAATCTGTCGTACAAAAAATGCTGAGAGATCATATGGCCAGATGTCAGCTCATCCTGCACTACTCTGCGCCTCAATCCTGTGAGAGTCATGAATCATCTACTCATGTCTCCCAGAGCCATATGCACGCAAGGTCTGTCCAAGGGCAGCATCGTCAAACGTGTATACTCCTCCAGAGTAGGAGTCAACTCATGGGTGCCTGAGCGGAATACCTGCCTGTCAGGTCGCCAATGCTCTAGCATCCCATCTACAAATCCTGCAGGAACCTGAAATGCCAAAAGAGTCATGGTATGCTGTAGTAATATATCTACGGTCACCCTGTCTGGTGGTGACATACTATCATACCACGATCGCATACCCGATGCCACCACTGACGGTGGGGTATGATCTATACGGCTAACTGTCAAAGAAGACATCTGTGAGGGCCGTGTCATAAGACCATCCAGGGGTCAATGCCGAATATCTCTGGACTTACATACATATGCATAACAGATAATGGATGACAATATGATATAGGGAATGAAAAAGACTATGCATACATTCCTAAGTATATCATCATCTAATACATCAGCTCTGTACAGCTACAAATAAAGGGAAATGGGGCACAGACGCCCTACTACTAACAGAGGCCTATCAAAAGATATAGCGAGAATGGGGAACAGCCACCCAATATCTAACAGAGGCCTATCAAAAGATATAATGAATTTACATCAGAAGAAGACAATGGTGTCGATATCCACATCATCAATCCTGTTCACCTGATGTAACTCCTCCTGAGTCACTAGATCTCTATCAACAGGGATGTCAGGCCTATAAAGAGGAGGATCTGCACCGGCAAAACCAAATGGGTAGTCCGAGGGGCCAGCGCCTGAGCTGGAAGGAACAAATGACTCCGCCTCTGTTGGATCTCTGCCCAAGTGCCGAATAAATATATGTGCCTGGTCCAACTGATGGGTCAAGCTATCAATCTGGGTCACATGAGTCGGATCTCGAACACAAGCTATCCAATCCGTCATCATCAAGGATCCAGGAACCATGTGCCCCATAAACTGTGTGGCGCGAAACTGGGCTCCAATAGTACGAGGAAGCCACCAACGCTGGAATATCTCTTGAGTACATGGACCCTCTGATAATGCAAATCCGTCAACACCCAACAACGGGATATCAATGGCGGGTGACTGCGATATAGGCCAGTGACGCCTGACAGTAGGTAAGATCGGTATACGAATCTCCCCTGTGGTGCTCCTGATAGCACGTTCTCCTAGATAGAGCTCCCAACCGCCATCTGTGAAGAGTGGAACTCTCCTGGTGGAAATCAAATACTTGACCCCAGTCGGGTATCCATCCTCAAAAGCCACTGTCAAGTGTTCCCCAGAATAGGGAAGCCAGGTGATGGTGTCGGCCGTCAGCAACTCCAGCTGCATACGACAATGAGTGAATCCCTCCGCTACAGGGACCTCGGGCAGAATCGAATGATGCCATCTTCGTCCTCGTGGATAGGTATCTAAACCTAACACACTCATGGGACGCAAACAGTGAAGCCTCTCATAGGCCCAAAACTGCCAACACAATGGCAAGACATCTGCTATCAGTAAACACTCTTAACCTATAAATGGGAAAAGACAAGAGAAATACTCACCAGCAGAAACGAGTAAAATCCTAGCCAAGCCTCGGTTAAACCCTTTGAGCGCATACGCATGCCCCGAAGGAAATAGGCAAAGGTATAGGAGCCCCAGTCGTACTCTCCAATATGGTCCACGTCATGCGTATCGCTGACCAAAGAAAAAGATACCGTGGAAGAGTTATCTGCTATGAAGTAGCCTCGAATGATCATCAGGAACAATCGCCACAGGACGTGATCCCTGATCCTGACATCATCAGGCATGGGCTCACTCAATAGCCCGCTCACAGCATCCATGCTCAAAGGACCTGAACGGATGGTCCTGCCTTTGAGCGCCGTCGCCGGAACTCCTAACAAGGATCTGATGGCAGTATGGGTAATATTTGCCATACAAGGCATTGGCTCCCCTCCAAACTCCATGCCGGTGATAAATCACCAATCCATCGGCGTCATCATCACCTCGCAATCCAGCAGGTGGAGTGACTGAGTCTGGTGAAACCACCGCTCAGATAATGCCCTGAGGTAACCCCAGGGACAATGACGGGGAAGGATGGAGAAGAATGCCCCAAATCCCCACTCATGTACTACTGCTCTATATTCAGGATGAAGCGCCTAGTACATGAAGTAGATGCTAAACCAGTTCCCTCGAGGCTGTGTAAAACCTGGAACCTGCATGAAATGCAAATCTACGTCAGAACCCTTTAATCCTCATCAATAGGAAAGAAGGAAAAGCAAAGTCTAACACCATACCTCGTTAGCATGTAAGTACATCGATGGATGTCTGCCCAAATCACCCAGCAACTCTGGGTTCGCCACCTGAATGCTCGGAAGCTCCCTACGAGGGACAGATGCAGTAGGAGCGGGGTCCTCAATATCCACCTCCTCGTCCTCAACGTCCGGAACATCTGCCTGGACAGGACGAATCACAGCCTCCACCAACCGACGAGGCTGTCTGACAAAATGGGGACGAGGCACTTCAGAAGCCCTCTGCCGTACGCCAGAAGCGGTCCTATAGGAACTGCTCGGCTGATTCGAATTCATAATATCTGGACAACAAGTCTCCAAATCACCTCAGAAAGGGCATACGTTACCAGGATTGTGTGGAACACTTGCACGGTGACAGAATTTGTAGAAAGCAGCCCGAACTCAGCAAATCTGAAGATGGCTCGCGGTTTTCTCTAAGCGAAACAAGTTGAAAGTGACTTGTAAATGCTGCTGGCTAATGGATATATGATCCACGCCTGGCCACAGGCCTATCTACAGCTGTAGTAGGTACACCTGCGACACCCCCATGTGGGTCCCATCCCTCTGGCTCGGTCCAGTTCGAGTTGCAAAGGAGGTCTTATGAATTAAAAAGGTCAAATCGAGAATAAAAATGCCACGCGATTGAGCAAAACTGCATACAATCCTGGTATTCTCTGATGAGACTTTGAATCGGTACATCACGCATTGGTATTCGCCCACACACAGGGTACACTATACCAGTGATCTCAAATGATCTCAGTCAAGCTCGGCAATACCATACGCAGGTCCAATGCCGCTTTCTTAGGATCATCGTCCTTGTTAACCTAGATCCCCGACGGTGGTTACAACGTGAATCCCCGACGGGGGTTACAACGTGAGTCCCCGACAGGGGTTACAACGTGAGTCCCCGACGGGGGTTACAACGTGAGTCCCCGACGGGGGTTACAACGTAGATCCCCGGCGGGGGTTACAACGCGTGTTCATCCGTTGACACACAAATCAACGAAGGTCAAGCAACCTTGACATTATCTCAGCCGATGGCAAGTAAACCCATCAGAGCATACACAATTGTTCGATCAATGCATACGTCCCTAGTAGATCTCCCGAGGGGTTTGCAACGTGAATTCGCGGCAGGGAATTACCACATACATTCAAGCCGTTGACACACACATCAACGAAGGTCAAGCAGCCTTGACATCATTACAGCCGATAGAGGGTTAGACCTATCAGAGCTCTGGAGCCATTCGGGGTTCTTACCACCAGATTACCCATATTCCCCGACGGGGGGGGGGGGGGTCACAACGTAATGTTCCGTTGATCTACATGACAGCCGAAGTCAAGCAACCTTGAAAGTATATCCCACAGGATTTTTCATCCGTTGATTCACATATCGGTGAAATACACGTCAACGAAGGCCAGGCATCCCTGACAGCATTTGCTGTTGGCATTAACTCCAACAGAACCCTGACATGTCCTGATGATACAAACTAGGAGATTGTCATCAAGGAGGATGAATGATGGAATATGTTATACACATCCTTAAACAGATCAAGCTTTATCCCCACAGATCTCTTACACATAAGAGGTACCTCTGTAGGATCCAGTCCTTATCCAGGAATTTGATGATAACTCCAACATTAACATCCTGACAGACTCAGATTATACATCAAATCTGGTCATCATTGCCAATCCCCGGTTGAAGCAACATGGAGCCAGCAATTATCCTCAGCGTGTTGGGCTACAACCCCGTACACATGCATCATACATCTACATCATGTTTGTAAGACCCCAACTTTTATAAATAAAGATGAATTTTCTATAAATATCATTTTTGAATATTATGGAGTTAATTTGATATAATGTTATAGTTGTGGGTAATATTTATAAATTTTGCAAAGTACACAAGTTATATAATATTCGATTGGTCGGGGAATATTCGTTTTAACAGGGAATATTCGTACAACGGCACAATCATTGGTGGACCCCACAACAGAATTATTGTCAGATTGAGAAAATGACAAAAATATTTTATTAAAAATAACGGCGGAAGTTTTACCATTGATACTGTTGAACTACTCGGTAGTAAAAGTACAGTAATACGCGTGGTTGCATAGTAGCACACGATATTGATTATTAATGCTTATGTGAGAAGTCACTCAGTTTGATTCAATTATTGTCAGTTAATAATATGAATTATTTAGCGATAATGAATTTTTGTTTTATTCGTATTATTAACGTAATAAAACAGAAAAATCTTTTTATATAAAACAGAATACTTTATTAAAGTTATTCTATAAATAGAATATATTATATTTTATTTAAAAGATTTTTTTTAAATATGGACCGTCAGATTAAAGTAATCAATCTGGACCGTTCATGGATTAGTTACTATGCATTCTATTTTTTTATAAATAGCAACTCATTCCTTCATTATTTCTTACGAATTCACTGAACTCTAGAGAGAGAAACTATAGAGAAAAACTATAGAGATAGAGAAGAAAAGTATTCTGCTACTTAACTACTTCTTTATTTCAGTTCTTCTTTAAAATGGTAAGGGGTGTTATTCTTTCTTATTCATGAAGAGAACTTTTGTCATTCTATTTCTTATTATTCTGTTGGAATAACCTGTATACGCGGTCTACCCTATACTTGGTGACATTCTTCTATTATTCTGTTGGAACATCCTGTCTGCGTGTTTTACACCGGACCTGGTTCAGTTTTTATTATTATTCTGTTGGAACATCCTGTCTGTGTGTTTTACATCGGACCTGGTTTTGTCTTGTTATTATTCTGTTGGAACATCCTGTCTATGTGTTTTACACCGGACCTAGTTCCATTATTTATTATTCTGTCGGAATATCCTGTCTGTGCGTTTACGCCGGACCTGGTTCCATTATTTATTATTCTGTTAGAATAACCTGTCTGTATGGTCTATCGCATGCCGGGTGATTTCTTTTGTTATTCCATTCTTTATTATGCTCAGTTGGTTAAGTTTTGACTTCTATACTCCATGAAATTTATGGAATATCCTTGATAATTGCGTTTCATCCAGTATCTTTTCATAAAAATATTCTTCTAAGCATTCTTGAATTTTACTCCACAAAGCAGTATCATGTTAACAATTTGGACGTTGTTAATTCTTGGATAAATTAATTCTTGAACTTGTTTTATTGAATTCTTATATCATTGTCATCATCCTAATGTTTATAAAATGTTAAAAGTCATCTGTGGCCTGTAGTGCATAGATAGACTTGGTATGATTATGACCAGGGAATATTCGGTATAATCATGACCGTGATGTTACAAATGATGTGATAAAAGTTCTCATTGGCCCGTAGTGCATTGATGGACACTGTATCAGCCTGGCGATGACATCGGGAAGACAAACACACCTCAAAGATGACAATGAGGACTTTCAACCAATTGCAGCAGTCTAATCCCAGCGAAGCTGAGCAACGTCTGCTGTATCGACCCAACCCGACAATAACACCGGTAAGGGGCAACATAATCATCTGACCAACACGATGCCATGCCAAGTCGTCTCAACACATCTACGTAACAACGGCCCACAAGGCTAACCAATCCCGAGTTGATATTGTGCAGGGTAACTAATGAAAGTTGAAGCTTGAAGATCGGAGGGCACCGTCCCATCTTCAAAGACTTCGTACAAACTCTAATCCCATGCCATCGTACAAACTCTCGACAACGGCAGTCCAAAATAGGTCCTGTATACCTCAAACGGATGCCCGAATTGCACTTCAGAAAAATCGAGTGGACATTACAGTGCCTGCGTGCACGTACTTCGAGACGACCCGACCCGACCAAACCAGGCTGACCCGACAGTGTATTTTCTCACTTTAAACACCTGTGAGCTCAGATACAGCCCTCTTTTGTACCTACAAAAGTCAGTGTTTACCCACTCTAAAGATATAGAAGCCTTTTCTAGCAGTCAGCTGTAAGCCTTCTCACACACTTTAGAGTCTTTCTCTTTATCTTGGCACACACCCTTCTACACGTTGAGAGTCGTGTTGCTTGCTTTTGCCCGGACTTCGGTCCGTGGTTTCATTTCAGTCTATATATATATATATATATATATATATATATCTTATATATATATTTACATATATATTGACTAACATTATCGAGTTATGCCTCGATTGAGCCTAGACTTCGGTCTGGAGCGTTTATTACTTTAATATATATATATATATATATATATATATATATATATATATATATTAACTGTGTGTCAGACTTTGTTCGATGAGCCTAAACTTCAGTTTGGTATGTTTAATTGCTTTCTTATATATATATATATACTTATATATATAAACTGTGGTCGAACTCCGTTCGATGAGCCTGGATTTTACATCCGGTGCATTTACTCGCTATATATATATATATATATATATATATATATATATATATATATATATACTTATATATATGAACTGCTATCGAACTCTGTTCGGTGAGCCTGAATTTTATATCCGGTGCATTTACATACTATATATATATATATATATATATATATATATATATATATATATATATATATATATATTTACATTTCGTCCCACCTGGAGTTTACTTCGTGGTGGTTGACCGTTTTTACAGTTTTATCTACGTTTTGTCCCGCCTGGAGTTTCCTCCGTGGCGGTTGATGGCCTTTAACAACTTTCTTTACATTTCTGATCCCCCATGGAGGTTCTTCGTGGTTGGTGATCATGTCTGTATATATATATTTACGGCTTTTATATATATACCTGCTTACTGCTTTCATACAAATTGCGGTATCATGTGAGCCTAAGAATAATGGGATCACAGATTCATCCCATTGGATCTAGATTCGGTTCCCGTGATGGACATTTTCAGCTATAAGTAGCTTGTAAATTATTCTGCGGTGTCTGAATTTCCTCAGATGATTTCTATACCCACGAGGAAGTCGGCATTATTTTGTACATTATTTTCGTACGGATGCTTCGCAGCCGTCAAATAAAATCAACCAAGCTGCGCATTTAATAAAATGGGAGTGCAAAAGGCCTCAATTACTATTGAGCGACAGGGTTTGAAAAAATCTCTTTTATAAAACATCATTGCCATATCTTGCTAAAATTGATTTTTTACATAAATTCAAACCCTGCGTATATAGGTGCGAACGAGGCCTCGTACCACTTTCAAATAACAGCACATTGACTCACATACACACACACACACATTAAGATAATAGTTTCTTGAAAAGAGGCGATCACCGTGGTAACACGGATGTCGGGGGGTGTCTAACACCTTCCCCCCGCATAACCAAGTTCCCGGACCCTAAATGAATCTCGATTTCACCGACCCGTATAGCAGTGTCACATCACTGGGTCAATGTGCAAACCTTTTCTCGGTTGTGTTGGTACAATCATTTAAAAAACCAATTGGCGACTCTTAACAGTCCATCGTCGACATTATACATGTCGGACCTTTTTCACTTGTTTTTTCAAACAAATCTCACCTAAAACGAGAACACCAAAGAACAAGTAACGGAAAGGGACATCTAAAAATCCCGACGTCGACAACATTTTTTGACAAAGTCTTTGGCCTCCTGATAAATGGTTGGCCAATAGTATCCCTGTCTCAGAATCTTGTATGCCAGTGACTTGGCCCCCATTTGGTCCCTACAGATTCCTTTGTGCACTTCCCGAAGTGTATAATCCACTTCTGAGGGTGTCAAGCATTTGAGTAGTGGAGAACTAAAAGCCCTTCGGTATAGATCTCCATCGATAAGAACGAAATTTGAGCTCCTGTGCTTGATCTTCCTTGCTAAGATTCAATCCGAAGGCAGTACCCCATCAGCCAGATTCGAGATATAAGGTGTGAGCCAGCAGTCGAGCCGATCCAAAGCTAGCACATCTGCTTTCAGAACACTTGGTTGTTCTAAAACCTCTAGATACACCGACCCGTTGAAGGAGCTTGCTTCGGTTATGGCCAATCGTGCTAAGGCATCTGTTATTGTGTTGTCTGCCCGATTGACCCCCTGACAACTGTATGAATTAAAGTATGTGAGTTTTTCCCTTACTTCGGCTAGGTATTTTGTCATTCTTACCCACCGAGCTTTATACTCCCTTGATATCTGCTTGACAACCAATTGTGAGTCACTATAGACAATTAACTTTTGAATTTCTAGGCTTCGGGCCAACCGGAGTCTAGCTAAAATGGCTTCATATTCTGCTTCATTGTTTGTAGCTTTAAACTAAAACCGGATGGCTTGCTGGACTTTAAATCCTTCGGGACTTGTCAGAATAACTCCTGCTCCGCTGATGTCTGAAGTCGATGACCCATCTACATAAAAAGTCCACGAAGTTGGCCCCTATTGAGCTTCGATAATTGTGTTCACATTCGGTTCTATAAAAGAACATTCCACTACAAAGTCTACCAATGTCTGTCCCTTGATTGCTGTTCAGGGATGGTACTCTAAAGAGAACTGTGTTAATTCTATTGCCTAGGCAGCCAACCAACCTGACACTTCTGGCATGTGTAGGACTTTTTTCAACGACTGATCCGCATACACCACCACCAACCGACCTTAGAAATAGTGTCGCAACTTTTTACTTGCAATAATCAAGGCGTAGGTGAACTTTTTCAAGTTCAGATATCTTGTCTCTGCATCCTGAAGAACGTGGCTAACGTAGTATATCGGGAACTGTCTTCCCCCCTTGTCCCTTACCAATGCTGTCCCCACGACCATCGAGCTTGCAGCCAAGTATAGATATAAAGGTTCCGATGGGATGAGGTTCAATAATAAGGGTGCCAAGGACAAATATTTCTTGATATCTTGGAATGCGTCTTCGCACTCTGAGGTCAACTGGAAGCTCTTCTCATTCTTCAGTCCCTTGAGAGTGTCAAAGAAGGGTAAACACCTTTCGGCTGACCTCGACACGAATCTCCGAAGGGCAGCTAACCGACCTGTCAATCTCTGCACATCTTTGTATGTCTTTGGGGATTTCATGTCTAAGATCGCCTGGATTTTCTCCGAATTTTCTTCAATTCCCCTTTTACTAACCAAATATCCCAAAAATTTACCCGACCCCGATCCAAAAGTACATTTAGTCGGGTTTAACCGCAGTTTGGGCCTTTGTACTATTTCGAAGTAGCTCTCCAGATCCTCCAGGTGATCTCGAACTGAAATGCTTTTAACAATTATGTCATCCACATAAACCTCCATACTCCAACCTAACTGCTTTCTGAACACGAAGTTCATCATTCGCTGATATGTTACCCCGGCGTTTAACAGTTCGAAGGTCATCTTTCGATATGTATATATGGCCCGATGAGTAATGAAACTGGTCTTCAGAATGTCTTCCTTACTCATCGAGATTTGGTGGTATCCAGAGAAGGCATCCATGAAACTTAACATACCATACCCTGAAGTGGCATCGATCAACTGATCTATGTTGGGCAAAGGATAGAAATCTTTTGGGCACGCCTTGTTCAGGTCCGTGTAGTCGATGCATAACCTCTACTTCCCATTTTGTTTCTAAACCAATACCACATTAGTCAGCCACTCGGGGTAGTCGATCTCGAAGATGAATTCTACTTCCAGTAGTTTTGAAATTTCTTCGTCTATAATCTTCTACCTTTCTGGAGCAAAAATCCTTCTTTTCTGTATAACTGGTTTTTTCTTCGGGCCCACATGCAGCCTGTGTAATGCCACCGACTCACTTACCCCGGGCATGTCACTAGGCTCCTACGCGAAGATGTTGGCATATACCCAAAGAAGGTCTATCAACCCAGTACGGAATGGTTCCATCAACCTCGATCCAATCTTGATCAATTTGTCTGAGTTTCCTGGGAGCAACTCTACATCCTCTATTTCTTCGACAGGTAGGGCAAGTGGTTCGGTGCTACTTTCAGTGAATGGCTCTATTTCGATGGCCATTGTCTGCTTCTGCTTACTGACCCCGACCCCCAAAGAGATTAATGTGTTCTGATAGCACCTCCGGGCAATATCAAGATTCCCTCTTACCTCCCCTATCCCGTTCGGTGTCAAAAACTTGATCATGAAGTGAGGAATGGACGTAATGGCTTGCAGTGCTGCTAGTGTCGACCTTCCCAGTATGGCGTTGTATGCTGAATCCACTTGTACCACAAAGAATCTGACCGCTATCTCCACTTACTGGGGGGCCATGTCAAATCTGACAGGCAACTCAATGGTGCCTGACACATGCACCGGGTCCCCACTAAAACCATACAATGGGCCTTCCCCACCCAACTCCATCTTCTTTCCTTCCAGATCCATCCTCTGATAAGTATGAGTGTATAGTTTGTCGACGAGGACCCGTTGTTGATCATCATCCTTTTCATGTCTACTGGCCCGACCTGAGCCGTTATCACCAACTTCCCATCGTGTGGTTCTATTTGATCTGTTGGATAATCATCGTCTGAGAACGAGATAGATACTCCCGGGTAGGCCCGATCCTTTCTCGGTGAGGAGCCCACCACTGACAACACAACTTCGAGATGTTCGCTTCTTTTCTTCCAGGTCATACGCCCTACCGAATCGCCGAAAATTACATCTATCACTTCTCGGGCTTGCTGGTTTGGTTTTGGCTGTGTATCCCGATCTGGTCCTCTTCTTTCCTCTCTAAGCACTTCAGAATTTTCCCGACCAACCACATACTTAACTAGATGGCCATTCTAGACATTTTTCTTTATCAAAACCTTTAGATCATTGCACATCTCTGTCGTATGTCCGCAACTTTGATGGTATTCGCAATATTTGTCCCGACCTCTCTTTTCGTGCTTCGGTTGCGTCGAACATGGCTAGAAAAATGGTTTGTTCTGCATCTCCTCCAATATTTTTGCCCGATCAGTGTTGAGGGTGGTGTAAACCTTGTTGACACTTCTACTTGGGAAAGGTGGTCGGCCACTTCCCGAACCTCCACCATTATAGTTTTTTCTTCCAGAACTATCCGACCTCCTCTAATTATCCGACCGCTAATAATTTTTCTTATCTCGATCCTTAGCCTTCTCATAATACTGGGAATACGGTTTGAAATTTCCCATAGCCTCTTCTATCGCAATAAATCCCTCAGTTCGATGGAAGGCTTCGGTTAAGTCTGCCGGAGGGTGGATCACAAGATCGTTCATCAGTTTTTTTGATCTTCTTATATCCAGACCAGTCGTGAAAAATCCTAAGGCTTGTGGGGAGTTCAATTCTACTACCAAGCCCACTACCTCCTGAAATCTCTTGACATATTGACCCAGGCTTTCATCTGACCTCTGTCTTACCTACATGAGGGAGGCTATTATCTTTCTTCGTCTTCTGTTACTTCCGAATCGAGCATAAAATTTTTCCCGAAGGTCACTCCATGAATTAATTTATTTTGCTACCAAGGTTACCATCCATTCCCCGGTTCTCTTTTTCAAAGTTATTACAAACATGTGGCACTTAGCTGCGTCTGAATGTCCGTAATATGTCATCAACCTGTCATACCCGTCTGAATGATCGTAGGGATCTCCGAGCCCGTCATACGTCTCCATTGGGGGCATCTTTTTCTTAGGGTCGGCAGTGACGAGGTTGATTTCTGGTGAAAAGGGGGATCCCATACAAGCCGAAGGTGTTCCCATCGAGCTCTTCACCACCAGCAATTTCTCCAACTCCGCTACCCTTCGAGCCAGGGGTCGGATTCCTCTTTACGAGGGGACGATCTGTGCCTGTCCCTCTCGTATTCAGGAGATGCGACCCTCCTCTTTTGTCTCGATCTGCCCGGGTGATCCAATTTTTGGTCTGCCGAACGGCTCCTCCTTCGACTTCTGTCGTCTCGTGAGCGGCTTCTGGGCCTACTCTTTTCTCTTTCTACCTCTCCCCGTCGAGGTGATTTGGATCGGCTCCGATGCCTACGCCTTTTCGAGGATACTTCCTGTTCTCTAGCCATCTTTACCATCTGCTCCTCGAGCTCTTCCTGCTGAAGACGCAAGGCCATCATTGTGAGACCCCAAATTTTATGAAATAAAAGTATTCAATTTCTCTATTTTGGTAAATAGTTAAATTGATAAAAGTTTAAAGTTAAGGGTAATATGTGAATTTTTTTTTACAAAGTAAGCAAGTTGATATAAAATATTCGT
Source organism: Panax notoginseng (assembly GCA_016801055.1). Classification (NCBI taxonomy): domain Eukaryota; kingdom Viridiplantae; phylum Streptophyta; class Magnoliopsida; order Apiales; family Araliaceae; genus Panax; species Panax notoginseng. The sequence goes on along the minus strand of CM029022.1, from coordinate 146,888,770 downwards.
TGTGTCAGAAAATATTCGATTAGTCGGGGAATATTCTTTTTGTTGGGGAATATCCGTACGACGGTACAATCATTGGTGGACCCCACAACAGAATTATTGTCGGATTGAGAAAATAACAAAAATATTTTTATGAAAATAACGGCGGAAGTTTTACCGTTAACTGTTGAAACACCCGGTGTTAAAAGTACAGTAATACGCATGGTTGCATAGTAGCACACGGTATTGATTATTGATGCTTACGTGAGAAGCCACTCTGTTTTGTTTTATTAGTATTATTAATGTAATAAAACAGAAAAGCTTTTTATATAAAACAGAATACTTTTATAAAGTTATTCGTTTTATTAGACTATAAATAGAATATATAATATTCTATTATGAATAGTGTTTTGCATAGTAATATCTTTTTATATAAAACAGAATACTTTTATAAAGTTATTTATTTTATTAGATAATAATTAGAATATATTATATTTTATTATGCATAGTATTGCATAGTGCCTGCATAGTATTTTGCATAGTAAAATCTTTTTATATAAAACAGAATACTTTTATAAAGTTATTCGTTTTATTAGATTATAAATAGAATATATTATGTTTTATTTAAAAGATTTTGCTTTAAATATGGACCGTCCGATTATAAGTAAATCAATCTGGACCGTTCATGAATTAGTTACTATGCAGTCCATTCTTCTATAAAAAGAAGCTCATTCCTTCATTATTTTTTACGAATTCACTGAAACTCTAGAGAGAGAAACTATAGAGAGAGTTCTTCTTCTATAATCTTGAGCGTATTTCTTTAGAGTTTAAGAAAGCTTTGACATAGTGCAAGTTTTCTTCGAGTATATTCTCGCCCTACCAATCGGAATACTCTTCTTCTTAAGGTAAGGGATATTATTTGTTGTACCCGTAAGGGGTATTATTTTTTTTATTCATGAAGAGAACTTTTGTTATTCCATTCTTTATTATTCTGTTGCAATAACTTGTCTGGGCTGTCTATCACATGCATGGTGATTTTTGTTGTTATTCCATTCTTTATTATTCTGTTAGAATAACCTGTCTGTGCGGTCTATCGCATGCATGGTAATTTCTGTTGTTATTCTATTCTTTATTATTCTGTTGGAATATCCTGTCGGTGCGTATTACGCCTGACCTGGTTCCATTATTTATTATTTCGTTCTTTATTATTCTGTCGGAATATCCTGTCTGTGCGTTTACGCTGGACCTGGTTCTATTATTTATTATTCTGTCAGAATATCCTGTTTGTGCATTTTACGTCAGACCTGGTTCCATTATTTATTATTCTATTGGGAATAACCTGTCTGTGCAGTCTATCGCACGCATGGTAAATCCTCCTGTTATTCCATTCTTTATTATTCTATTGGAATAACCTGTCTATGTGGATTATCACATGCATGGTGAATGATCCTTTGTATTCATTCCTTATTAAATTATGGAAATGATCTGTCTAAGTGGATTATTGCATGGCGGCAAAAATCTATTTGCAGTTTCATATATTCTATTATACTTAGTTGGTTAAAGTTTTGACTTCTATACTCCATGAAATTAGTGGAATATCTTTGATATTTGCGCTTTATCCAGTATCTTTTCATGGAAATATTCTTCTGATCATTCTTGAATTTTTACTCCATAAAGCAGTATCATGTTGACAATTTGGACGTTATTGGTTCCTGGATAAATTAATTCTTGAACTTGTTTTATTGAATTATTATGTCATTGTCATCATCCTCATGTTTATATTATGTTTGAAGTCATCTGTGGTCTGTAGTGCATAGATAGACTTGGTATGATTACGACCAGGGATTATTCGGTATAATCATGACCGTAATGTTACAAATGATGTGAAAACAGTCCTCATTAGCCCGTAGTGCATTGATGGATAATTTTTGGTATGATTATGGCTATGGATTCTCTTCGGGCAAGGGTGCAAAGATGAATTGTTTTATGGCATGATCAGGACCATTGATGAAAACACGATTATCTTTGGCCCGTAGTGCATGGATAAAAATGGTCGTGACACTAAAGAATATCCTTGGCCGTAGTGCAGGGATGATTCGATGATGTGGATTAATTATTGAGCTGAGTCTCAGCGATGAAATATTAATTCATGGATGTGATAATAATGAATATCTTTGGCCGTAGTGCATGGATAATTCATGGATGTGATACTAACGAATATCCTTGGCCGTAGTGCATGGATAATTCGATGATGCGGATTATTTATTAAGTTGAGTCTCAGCGATAAAATATTGGTTATACACTTTTAATTTTTAGAAGTTAGTAGACATCATGCTCTACTTGACTCTTCTAAAATACAGTTGTATGTCTTTGGCTTGTAGTGTAGAGATGAATTATTAATGAATATCTTTGGCCGTAGTGCAAAGATGAATTTATTAGTATGATTATGAGCAGGAATTGTGATTTGGTATAACCATAATTTTTGATGTTTCAGGTGAAGATAGGTGATGAAAATTATCTTCGTCCTGGGTACGAAGAGGAATTTAGAATCACAATTATGTTTATGAGTTATTCATATGATTGTGGACATAAATTGTTGATTGATGTTACAGGGATAAAATATTAGTGGTGGACTTTTAACATGGAGAATATAATAGACCTGATGATCTATTTGACTCTTCTAATGGATTGCTCGTTCCGCTGCAACTATGGTTGAAAACTTTTATCATCTACCATATGTTCTAAATCTCTGATTTATTAATAATGAAGGCTATTGATGGTGTAAATTAGCTTTTGTCATGATATTCTTTACTGGGCTAGTTGTGCTCACCTTTTCTGCTTCACAATTCCTTTCAGGTAATAAGAGTGTTGACGGGTCGAGTGGGGATAATAGGGGAATAGAACGGTGGTCTCTAGCTGTGGAGGATCTCTCTAAACAGTATAGAAAAGTGTGTTGTATTCTATACATCATTTAGTAGTTTTATTTGGTGAATCAAATAGGGTGAGGCGAACCCAACTTTGGAAGGGTGTTTTGCCACTATCATACAAGATGTCTAATGACATTCAACCTCGTGTTCTCATAAGACATGGTTGTACACATCCACTTACTGAATATATCTACGAGCACTACCTATATGATCTTGGAGTTTATTTGAAGTATAATTTTCACTTGGAGACAACGAAGATATTTATATGTCAAGAGAAGACTCACCATTGGAAAGAAGATGATAGTAATCTTCTTGTTTTTCTTTGGGGACTTTTGGGTCAACCAAGGATAATTCTGTGGACATATGATATATCTATCATAACCTAGACGAATGGCCTCCCATGTACGAAGGTTTTCTTGAGCACTTCCCAAAGATTTTAGTTTCTAAAACAGTTTTTGACTATACTTTTATGTAAAGTATCATTGTAAGGTTGTGGTCGAGGTACCATGAGAGTTACATACATTTGTATTAAAACTCATGGTTAACTGTGGTCGTATTCTATATGACAGGTCAACAGTTGTATAAATAAAGTTGTATTTGAATTTTATACCATGTATGTGGCGACTCAGAATGGGTGATGTATACCTAATTTTGGGGGCGTCACAGTTGGTATCAAAGCTTAGGGATAAGGTCTCTGGCGGAGATAAGAGCCTAGAACTAGTAGGGGAGAGATGAGTTATATACTTCGCTAGTGTGTGACTTACCTAAGCTGAAATTGTTTACTTGATAAGTTGACAAATTATGATATGTCAATTAACCTCTGTTTTAAAGCTATATTCTAGAATGATATCTGAAATACAGGAGATGAGAAATGGGAAAATCATGATAGCGAGAAAATTACCGGGAAGGTACAATCTGAAAAGAAAGCAAGGTATTCTCATCTCTTCGAATATCAGGTACGTACGTAAATTTCGAGGGCAAAATTTCATAAGGAGGGGTGATTGTGAGACCCCGAATTTTATGAAATAAAAGTATTCAATTTTTCTATTTTGGTAAATAGTTAAATTGATAAAAGTTTAAAGTTAAGGGTATTATGTGAATTTTTTTTTGCAAAGTAAGCAAGTTGATATAAAATATTCGTTGTGTCTGGGAATATTCGATTAGTCGGGGAATATTCTTTTTGTCGGAAAATATCCGTACGACGGTACAATCATTGGTGGACCCCACAACGGAATTATTGTCGGATTGAAAAAATGACAAAAATATTTTTATAAAAATAACGGCGAAAGTTTTACCGTTAACTGTTGAAACACCCGGTGTTAAAAGTACAGTAATACGCGTGGTTGCATAGTAGCACACGGTATTGATTATTTATGCTTACGTGAGAAGTCACTCAATTTTGTTTTATTAGTATTATTAATGTAATAAAACAGAAAAGCTTTTTATATAAAATTGAATACTTTTATAAAGTTATTCGTTTTATTAGACTATAAATAGAATATATAATATTCAATTATGCATAGGATTTTGCATAGTAATATCTTTTTATATAAAACAGAATACTTTTATAAAGTTATTTGTTTTATTAGATAATAATTAGAATATATTATATTTTATTATGCATAGTATTGCATAGTGCCTGCATAGTATTTTGCATAGTAAAATCTTTTTATATAAAACAGAATACTTTTATAAAGTTATTCGTTTTATTAGATTATAAATAGAATATATTATATTTTATTTAAAAGATTTTGCTTTAAATATGGACCGTCCGATTAAAAGTAAATCAATCTGGACCGTTCATGAATTAGTTACTATGCAGTCCATTCTTCTATAAATAGAAGCTCATTCCTTCATTATTTCTTATGAATTCATAAAACTTTAGAGAGAGAAACTATAAAGAGAGTTCTTCTTCTATAATCTTGAGCGTATTTCTTTAGAGTTTAAGAAAGCTTTGAGCATAGTGCATGTTTTCTTTAAGTATATCCTCGCCCTACCAGTCGGAGTACTCTTCTTCTTAAGGTAAGGGATATTATTTGTTGTAACCGTAAGGGGTATTATTTCTTTCTTATTCATGAAGAGAACTTTTGTTATTCTATTATTTATTATTCTGTTGGAATAACCTGTCTGTGCAGTCTATCGTATGAATGGTAATTTCTATTGTTATTCCATTCTTTATTATTCTGTTGGAATATCCTGTCGGTGCGTATTACGCCTGACCTGGTTCCATTATTTATTATTCTGTTCTTTATTATTCTATCGGAATATCCTGTCTGTGCGTTTACGCCGGACCTGGTTCCATTATTTATTATTCTGTCGGAATATCCTGTCTGTGCATTTTATGCCGGACCTGGTTCTATTATTTATTATTCTATTGGGAATAACATGTCTGTGCAGTCTATCGCACGCATGGTAAATCCTCATGTTATTCCATTCTTTATTATTCTATTGGAATAACCTGTCTATGTGGATTATCACATGCATGGTGAATGATCCTTTGTATTCATTCCTTATTAAATTATGGAAATGATCTGTCTAAGTGGATTATCGCATGGCGGCAAAAATCCATTTGCAGTTTCATATATTCTATTATACTTAGTTGGTTAAAGTTTTGACTTCTATACTCCATGAAATTAGTGGAATATCTTTGATATTTCCGCTTTATCCAATATCTTTTCATGGAAATATTCTTCTGATCATTCTTAAATTTTTACTCCATAAAGCAGTATCATGTTGACAATTTGGACGTTATTGGTTCTTGGATAAATTAATTCTTGAACTTGTTTTATTGAATTATTATGTCATTGTCATCATCCTCATGTTTATATTATGTTTGAAGTCATCTGTGGCCTGTAGTGCATAGATGGACTTGGTATGATTATGACCAGGGATTATTCGGTATAATCATGACCGTAATGTTACAAATGATGTGAAAACAGTCCTCATTAGCCCGTAGTGCATTGATGGATAATTTTTGGTATGATTATGGCTATGGATTCTCTTCGGGCAAGGGTGCAAAGATGAATTGTTTTATGGCATGATCAGGACCGTTGATGAAAACACGATTATCTTTGGCCCGTAGTGCATGGATAAAAATGGTCGTGACACTAAAGAATATCCTTGGCCGTAGTACAGGGATGATTCGATGATGTGGATTAATTATTGAGCTGAGTCTCAGCGATGAAATATTAATTCATGGATGTGATAATAATGAATATCTTTGGCCGTAGTGCATGGATAATTCATGGATGTGATACTAACGAATATCCTTGGCCGTAGTGCATGGATAATTCGATGATGCGGATTATTTATTAAGTTGAGTCTCAGCGATAAAATATTGGTTATACACTTTTAATTTTTAGAAGTTAGTAGACATCATGCTCTACTTGACTCTTCTAAAATACAGTTGTATGTCTTTGGCTTGTAGTGTAGAGATGAATTATTAATGAATATCTTTGGCCGTAGTGCAAAGATGAATTTATTAGTATGATTATGAGCAGGAATTGTGATTTGGTATAACCATAATTTTTGATGTTTCAGGTGAAGATAGGTGATGAAAATTATCTTCGTCCTGGGTACGAAGAGGAATTTAGAATCACAATTATGTTTATGAGTTATTCATATGATTGTGGACATAAATTGTTGATTGATGTTACAGGGATAAAATATTAGTGGTGGACTTTTAACATGGAGAATATAATAGACCTGATGGTCTATTTGACTCTTCTAATGGATTGCTCGTTCCGCTGCAACTATGGTTGAAAACTTTTATCATCTACCATATGTTCTAAATCTCTGATTTATTAATAATGAAGGCTATTGATGGTGTAAATTAGCTTTTGTCATGATATTCTTTACTGGGCTAGTTGTGCTCACCTTTTCTGCTTCACAATTCCTTTCAGGTAATAAGAGTGTTGCCGGGTCGAGTGGGGATAATAGGGGAATAGAACGGTGGTCTCTAGCTGTGGAGGATCTCTCTAAACAATATAGAAAAGTGTGTTGTATTCTATACATCATTTAGTAGTTTTATTTGGTGAATCAAATAGGGTGAGGCGAACCCAACTTTGAAGGGTGTTTTGCCACTATCATACAAGATGTCTAATGACATTCAACCTCGTGTTCTCATAAGACATGGTTGTGCACATCCACTTACTGAATATATCTACGAGCACTACCTATATGATCTTGGAGTTTATTTGAAGTATAATTTTCACTTGGAGACAACGAAGATATTTATATGTCAAGAGAAGACTCACCATTGGAAAGAAGATGATAGTAATCTTCTTGTTTTTCTTTGGGGACTTTTGGGTCAACCAAGAATAATTCTGTGGACATATGATATATCTATCATAACCTTGACGAATGGCCTCCCATGTACGAAGGTTTTCTTGAGCACTTCCCAAAGATTTTAGTTTCTAAAACAGTTTTTGACTATACTTTTATGTAAAGTATCATTGTAAGGTTGTGGTCGAGGTACCATGAAAGTTACATACATTTGTATTAAAACTCATGGTTAACTGTGGTCGTATTCTATACGACAGCTCAACAGTTGTATAAATAAAGTTGTATTTGAATTTTATACCATGTATCTGGCGACTCAGAATGGGTGATGTATACCTAATTTTGGGGGCGTCACAATCATGGCGTTTTTGTTTTGTTGCATTTTCTTCTTCAGAATAAACTCCCGCTGGTCTCGACTGCCTTCGCCTCGGTCTCTTCCTTGCCCCTCGTGTGCCCGAGAATGGTTTTCATCGGCATGACTAACCTGATTGGGTGTGTGTTGGCTGTCATGGAAGAGTTTACGCAGGAGGGAAGGGGCCAGTTCTTCCTGACCCCCCTGAATTCTGGAACCCAGTCTATCTTTCACCGACCCCCTCACCTGGGTGGTCTGGTGGGTCTTTGCCTTCTCCTGGTTAGAAGCACTGGTATCCCTGCTCGTCATGACTTTCTGTGGGAGAAGTTAATTATAATTGTAAAAGCACTAAAGCTCTCCTTCTAGCGCCAATGTTAACGTCAAGTTCCGTCGGCGCGTCCAACCACAGAATCCACGCGCTTGAACCTGCACAATAACAGATCACACATGAAGCTTGACGACTTGTGCCGCTGGGGGATAGCTCCGGTGTGAGAATAAGTACAGGCCGTTCACAAAGTTTAACAATGGAGACTTTAGTATTTAGTGCTCAAAGATGTATTACTTGTTAATTGAAACCCAAGCCTTGTATTTATAGTGTTCTCACTACCTTAGAATCCATCTTCGAGTCGGTTTAGGACTCCTACATATGGCAGCTACCATTATCTGGGTCCAACACAATCTCCTTAAAAGGTGCAAATAGAATCTAATCTAAACACCACCTCTGGAGTTACTTATTCGAATGTGGTTAGGATTAGGATCCGTAACCATTTAGACTCCTCATTACCCCGGACTCCATGCACGGGCTACCCGCTATATAGGTCCAATCCAACCGAGCTCACAATCTGGTCTGGGCTTCGACCCAAAGGATCCGAAGGCCCGACCCCGAACACCATATGTTAGATTATGGTTCCGACCCAAGGGACTCGGATGCCCGAACCCAAACACCTTCCGCAACTCCGAGGGCTTCAGCCCGTTGGACTTATAATACCCTACTAGTGTCAGGTCTTCGGACCACATGGAAATCGAGAAAATACTCCCGAACAAATCTATTCACTTGAATTTCTAGACGGGATATAAATTGATCCAAGCAAAATTGATTTTCCATTAAAACTTTCATAGTTTTCTCTAAGGCACTAAGTCTTTCCACTTCTTCATTTGATAATTCTTGTGGAAATTGAGGTTCTGGATTCGAATATGGATATGGACTTAGATAAGGATTTTCATAAGTTGAAAAAAATTGATTTGCTTGGTGTGCAATAATATTTTTCATAGGGTTCTTAATTCCAAGCAAAATTATTATTCCAACTATAATAAGAATCCATTTTTCACAAATCACAAAACAAATAGACAACTAACCACGAAAGTCACAAAAAATATTAAAAAAACAAAAAAACTAAACTACTATTTTTTTTTTATTAAAAAATATGGAGATACGAAGTACCGAAGAAAGCGCAACAACAAAATCTGTATATTTTTGCTCCTTCGAATCGCTTCAATAATCCTGGAAAAAAAAAGTAGAGTTAAATCTAATTTGAATAAATAAAAATTAGGGAATAAATAAAAATTAATTCTAGTCCTTGACAACGGCGCCAAAAACTTGATGTTATATACTGCAAGTGCACATTGTCGAATTGAAGAACTAACAAGTATAGGTCGAACCCACATAGACTAGATTAATTTTAATATTTTCTTAATATTTATTTTAGGCGAATTAGAAATAAAGACTGAGAATTAATTAACTAGAATATGAAAACTAATAATGAGAAAATAATCTAGGAATCCGAATCCATTAAATAATAACCATAACATATAATTCAATCTCTTCTATTTTTATAACTCACTATGATTTTGATCTTCCTTCCCTTTAATTTAGTAATTTTACAATTAACGTGGGCAATCATAGACTATGAAAATTTAAGTATTAACTATAACCCATCAAAACTTCTTTGAGCAAGCATGGATTATAAAGAACTCATATCTTAACAATAATCTATCAAAACCTCTTAATTAATTTAAAATCACATAAGAACTATAAAACGAAGGTATATTATCATGAATAATAGAAGAGATGAAAAATATTATCATGAATAATTATTTAATTTCATCTTCATCCTAGATGAAAGAAATTAGCTAGACATGAAAAACGGTTAAACTAACTAAAATACAGAAAAGAAGAAGATTAAAAATAAATAAGAAAACTCCCTTTATTAACGTTCCTCCAACAAGTGTACAATGAAACGTAATTTAATCTACTCCTACTCCTAACCTAAAGTAATATAATGCCTAATATTTCCTCCTCTCTAAAACAAGAGATCTATTTATAAGGGAAATAACTTTGAACCCTAATTTAGATTCATTGAACTTGAACACTTTTGTTTCCTTTCCATGTAGGTTTGAACTTCCTAGTGGAAATCAACTTCTCAAAAAGATCTTCTAGATAGACTTTTCTTTCTCTTGTTAGATTTGACTTGCACACCAAGATTGTTCCACCTCTTTCTTTCTCCTTGTAGGATTCTTCTTGGATATTCCTTACATGAAGAGCATTAAATATCCCTTGATCACCAAGATTTTGACATTATTGCAATAAATATTAAATCCTACAAAATAAAATAAAATATATTAATTTAATAAACTAATATAATTAAAAGGACAAAATTAGGGATAATATATGTATGAATTATGTGTCTATCAATCGTCTAAATAAAAATATCATTCAACACCACTTCTTACTCATTCAATCACAATTTTTTGGATGAACCGTTCAAACACAATCAAAATTTTAAAGATTATAAAACAAACGGTTTAAATGACTTATTCGCTTACATTCAGACTTATTCAGAAGTAAAAAATAACCCATTAGTCAAGTTTGCTGAAGGCATGCCTTAGACAACATATATATATATATATATATATATATATATATATATATATATATATATATATATATATATATATTGAAGGGCCTAAATTATATTACAATTTTGATGATAACAAAATAAGAATTAAAAGTCTTGAAAAATTAGGATTGAATCCTCTCCATTTGATTTTTTGTACGGTGCATTATTTTATTTTCCTATGACTCAAATATTTTAATTAGTCCAAAAGTAAATATAATTTAATGATTTAGCAAATGGACTAAAAGTGTTTTTTCCCTAACAAATCGACTCTGTAGGGATTTCGACACAAAAACACAACGAAAAATAAAATTTTTTAAAAAATTTTCTAAACCCTAAAATAGGATCCATGTGAAAACATATTAATTTAGTGGTTTAGATATTTTACCGATTATCCAAGCTAGAATTGATACGATCAAAAATTTTGGTATGACTTTGAATCTCCAACGCAATTCAACGGAACTGCGTCTCTACAGTATCCACACGAACGTCCCGTAAATCGTCACACAATCTGCAGTAAGGAGAACCACGGTACTAGCCATCAAGGATCTAGATTTTTTGAAGTTTTTCTCTCTAGTCTCTCTCTAAGAGCGGCTAGGGATTTTATGTTTTGATTATCTTCTTAAAATGACTGATATATCATATATATCGCAGTCAAAAGGAATTAATCAAAACCCTAATTTAATTAAAAAAATTAAACCTGAATTTATATATATTATATCTTAATTACGTCTTACTTAATTAATATACATATATATAACAATTATCCTTTTAATTTAAATTCTTAATTTAAATACTATCAATCATATTGACATATTTACATCCTTACAATTTAAATTAATTCCCTTTTATTTACATTCTAAGTGTGTGACCCTATAGGTTATTATTACATTGGCAATAATCTTAAAATTATATTATAAAATTATAAACAGTGAGCGGCATCTAGTAATGTATCACTGCTACCCAAGTAATAATAAGATCGATGATTCGATGCAACCTTTTCGTGACCAATGTTTCAATATAATTTAATCCTTTTAACCTTAAAATTCTAGATTAAACTCGAGGCATGGAATGTGTCATACTCTTCATAATTTAATATGAGTTTTCTTGATCAATGAGTAGACTATATGAAATAAATCACTATTTGAGCATGACCATGCATTTTATAGTCCTACCCAATCAAGAGGCCTATGAATGTCACCCCTAATATATATGAGGGTTAAATTTCACCTAGATCACTCATATTCCTCACATGATTCATGATGTACCCAATAATCACCTTTATTGTCCACCCTATTAAAGGTGATCTTTGATGATATCAAAGTACATAAATTTTCGTGTAGTAATATAGTGATTTCAGGTCGAAGGATCATTATATCATTGTCACTATGAGAATTGCTAATGACACTTTGTGTGACGCCCCCAAAATAGGTATACATCACCCATCTTGAGTCGCCAAATACATGGTACAAAATACAAATAAAAACTTAATTATACAACTGTCGTGTAAAATACGACAAAATATATGCTATGAATTTTAATACAAATATTGCTATCTAGACAATATCCACACTCAATGGAGTCCTCATTACATTTATTATCACACTATTTTATAGAATAGTGAGGACTACTATGACACAATCTCGGACCATCACTACATTCTCCGACTAGTCCCGGCTACGTTCTCATTTCCTGAAGAGAACAATGAAAGCAAAAGAGTGAGCTCAACTAGCCCAGTAAGAAATATTATGACTAAGATAATGCAAAATAAATTATCATTAGCCCTAAACAATGTTAAACTGATAGAATATAATAGACAACAAGTTTAACTGCAGCAGAACAAGCAATCCATTAGAATAGTCAAGTAGAGCAGAAAATCTACTATCTTTTATGATTTAAAAAGTTTTTCATCAATTTTATCGCTGAGACTCATCTTAATAAATAAAATCAAATTATCCCTGCACCACGGCCAAGGATATTCATGTAATCATCAATGGTCATGGTTATACCGAATAATCTCTAGTCATAATCATACCAACAACTGTCCATCAATGAACTACAGGCCAATGAGGACTTTCACCACATCATTCATCACATTACGGTCATAATTATACCGAATAATCCCTGGTCATAACCATACCAAGTCCATCTATGCACGTAAGCCAAAGATGACTTTCATCACAAAATAAGCATGAGGATGATGACAATGACATAATAATTCAATAAAACAAGTTCAGGATAAATTTTAAAGATTTTATAATTTAATTTATCCAAAAATCAATAACGTCCAAATTGTCAACATGATACTGCTTTGTGGAGTAAAATTCAAGAATGCTCAGAAGAATATTTCCATGAAAGGATACTGGATGAAGCGCAAATATCCAGGATATTCTACTAATTTCATGGAGTATAGAAGCCAAAATTTTAACCAAATGAGTATAGTAGAATATATGAAATTATAAATAGATTTTCATCCGCCATGCAGTAATCCACGTAGCCAGATCATTTCCACAATTTAATAAGGAATGAATAAGAAGGATCATTCACCATGCATGCAATAGTTCACACAGACAGATTATTCCAACAGAATAATAAAAAATGGAACCAGGTCATGCATAATCCGCACAGACAGGATATTCTAACAGAATAATAAAGAATGTAATAACAAAAGAATTCACTAGGCATGCGATAGACCGTACAGACAGGTTATTCCAATAAAATAATAAAGAATGGAATAACATAAGAATTTCATGATGTATGCGGTACTTCGCATAGACAGGTTATTCCAACATAATAATAAAGAATAGAATAACAACCCTTACGAGTATTTAAAGAAAATAACTCACTTCATGAATACGAAGGAATAATACCCCTTACCTTAGAAAAACTGGATACTGAAATAGTGAGGTAGCAGACTTCTCTTCTTCTTTTTCTTTATAATAATTACTCTATAGTTTTTGTGAATTGGTGAGAAATGAAGGAAGAATGAGCTTCTATTTATAGAAAAATATAGTTTCGATAATTGCACGTTTTGGGGCTCAAAATATTACAGTATAATACCTTCCTCTTTTTTTTCATTTTTAATTTAGTCTTGCAAGTATTATCAAATTTGCACCACCTCCCCTAATAGTAAATAATGTGAATTAATAGTAAATCACGTGAATCAATAGTTCTAGACATGTGAAAATACGAATTACAGTATAGTACCTCCATCTATACCTCTATTTTTAACTTAGTCATGCAAGTATTATCAATCTTGCACCATCACCCCTAATAGTACAAGAATGTGAATCAATAGTACACACATATGAACAAATAGTTATACTCATGTGAATTAATAGCAAATAATTGCTCATTTATCCGATTAATTACCCGATTGGTCAGTATAACTTCCAGACATCGATTAATATCGAAATAAATGTCGATTTCCACTAACACTAATAATTCCCACACAATGGAACTATCAATTTCATCTTTAATCAACACGAACTTATTCATCATTAATATTATAACTCACAATATTTAACAACCAGATCATTCTTAGGAAAGAGGGGGCTTTCCGATAAGGATTTCTCCTTATTGGCGCGCAATTATGTGACCAAACCTCTCATTGACAGAACTTTCTAGACATTGTCAATATTGTAAATAATAATATGAATAACTTTGTCATCTCAATTATTGATTTAATAATATAAAATATTATTCAGATGATACTGTGACAATAATTGAATCAATAATATGAGAGATATGATGCAACAAGTACTATAGCAATAATTGAGTATAACTAAGTGACTTTTCACGTAAGTATCAATAATTAATACCGTGTGTTACTATGCAACCACGCGTAGTATTGTACTTTTACTACCGGGCAGTTCAACAGTTTTAACGGTAACACTTTCGTCATTATTTTTATAAAAAGATAATTCTGTCGTTTTTTAACTACGACAAAACTTTCGTTGTGGGGTCCACCAATGATTGTGCCGTCGTACGAATATTCCCTATTAAAATGAATATTCTCCGACCAATCGAATATTATATAACCACTTGCTTACTTTCTAAAATTTATAAATATTACCCACAACTATAACATTATATCAAATCCACACCATAATATTCAAAAATATATTTTGAGAAAATTATTCTTTATTCATAAAAGTTCCCTATTAAAATGAATATTCTCCGACCAATCGAATATTATATAACCACTTGCTTACTTTGCAAAATTTATAAATATTACCCACAACTATAACATTATATCAAATCCACACCATAATATTCAAAAATATATTTTGAGAAAATTATTCTTTATTCATAAAAGTTGGGGTCTTACAACCTCCCCTTCTTATGAAATTTCATCCTCAAAATTAGGGTGTGTACCTGATATATCGAATAGGTGAGGATATCTCGACTTCATCTCAGATTCTAACTCCCAGGTCATTTCTTCCACATCGTGATTTCTCCACAAAACTTTGACTTGAGGTATAACCTTGGAGCGTAGAATATGATCCTTCTTATCCAAGATTTTAATAGGTAACTCTTTATATGTTAAATCTTCCTCTATCTCGTCTGGTTCTGATTTAATAATGTGACTCGGGTCTTTCACATATTTACGTAACATAGATATGTGAAAAAAGTTATGAACACGAGACATACTTGGCGGTAAGGCGAGTCTATAGGTCATAGTTCCTACTCGATCGAGGATTATAAATGGGCAAAGAATCGAGGATTGAGCTTTTCCCTCTTTTCAAATCTCGTAACTCCTTTTCATGGAGCAACACGTAACAACACATGATCTCCAATATTGAATTCCACGTCCTTTCGACGAAGATCAGCATAACTCTTTTGTCGATCTTGTGAGATTTTTATACGTTATCGGATCGTTTGAATCTTTTTCGTAATCATACGTACCAAATCCGGTCGTAACAATGTTACTTCATCCACCTCATCCCAGCATACTGGAGAACGACACTTTCTTCCATACAACGCCTCAAATGGAGCTATGCCAATACTTGCTTGATAACTATTGTTATAGAAAAACTCCACCAACGGTAAGAACTTGTCCCAACTTCCCTTGAAGTCAAGGACACAGAGTCTTAATAAATTTTTAAGAGTTTGAATAGTCCTTTCCGACTGTCCGTGCATTTGAGGATGATATGCCGAACTAAATCGTAAATCCGTGACCATAGCTTTTTGCAAACTAACCCAAAATCTTGAAGTGAATCTTGGGTCTCGATCAGAAACTATGGATACTAGCATACCATGTAATCTTACAATCTCATTTATGTACATATGAGCAAGACGCTTAAGTGTATAAGTTTCTCGTATCGATAAGAAATGAGCAGACTTGGTCAATCTATCAACAATGACCCAAATCGCATCTATGCCTTGAAAAACCTTAGGAAGACCAGTAACGAAATCTATGATAATATGCTCCCACTTCCATTCTAGAATTTTAAGTGGTTACAATGGACCTTTTGGCACTTGATGCTCCGCCTTGACTTGTTGACAAGCTTGACACCTTGAGATAAATCCCGCTATCTCTCTCTTCATATTGCTCCACTAAAATGTATGTCGAAGATCATGATATATTTTGGTACTCCCAAGATGGATTGCAAACGGTGTGTTGTGCGCCTCTATCATTATTTTATACTTCAAGAAAGAATCGTTAGGAACACAAAGTATAGAGTTGACTCGAAGTATTCCTTCTTCATCGATTCTTGCTTCTGGAATAGCACCTTCTTGCACTTTCTTCCTCATACACATCAGCTTCAGGTCTGTAGCTTGAGCAGCTTTAATTTTATCGATTAAAGTCGGTTCTACTCGTATATTCGCCATCATCACATGAGTCCCTGGAGTCTTTAACTCTATCTCCATCCTTCGTAAGTTATACAAAATGGGTCTTTACGTTGAAAATATTGCACTCGTACCCGCAAATGATCTTCTACTCAATGCGTCAGCAACTACGCTGGCTTTTCCAGGATGGTATTAGATGGTATGATCATAATCTTTCAACAGCTCAAGCCATCGTCATTGCCGCATATTGAGTTCCTTTTGAGTGAAGAAATATTTGAGGCTTTTATAATCCGTATAGATCTCCACCTTCTCTCCATACAGGTAATGCCTCCAAATCTTAAGCGCAAAAATGACTGTTGCCAACTCTAGAACATGAGTAGGATAATTCCTCTCATATTCTTGAGTTATCGTGAGGCATATGCTATGACTTTCCCATGTTGCATGAGAACACATCCTAACCCTTTGCCTGAAGCATCACTGTAGATGACAAATCCCTCCGAGCCAGATGGTATTATCAGAACAAGTGCTAAAATGAGTCTTCTCTTGAGTTCTTAAAAACTCTTCTCACATTCCTCACTCCAACCGAACTTTGTATCTTTTTGAGTCAGCTGAGTTAATGGAGTAGCGATTCGAGAAAATCCTTCCACGAATCTCCGATAATAACCAGCTAAGCCGAGAAAGCTACCTACTTCGGTCACTGACTTTGGTTGCTCTCAGCTTTGAATTTCTTCAATCTTCGCTGGGTCAACAGATATTCCATGATTTGATATCACGTGCCCAAGGAATATAACTTCCTCAAGCCAGAACTTACATTTCTTTAACTTGACATAAAGCTTATTTTCACGAAGCTTTTGAAGTATTAACCTCAAGTGTTGCTCATGGTCTTCACGGCTTTTGGAGTATATGAGGATGTCATCAATAAAGACGACCACAAAGTGATCTAAATATTCCTTAAATACTCGGTTCATCATGTCCATGAAGGTAGCAGGAGCATTAGTCAATCCAAAAGATATGACTAGGAATTTATAATGCCCGTACTGAGTTCTGAAAGCAGTCTTTGGAATGTCATCAGTTTTAATCTTCGACTGATGATATTCGGAATGAAGATCAATCTTTGAAAAGAATTTGGCTCCTTGCAACTGGTCAAACAGGTCATCAATGCGAGGCAACGGGTACCTATTTTTGATGGTGACATGATTCAACTCCCAATAATTAATACAAAGTCGCATACTTTCATCTTTCTTCTTCACAAATAGAACAAGAACACCCCAAGGAGACTTACTAGGACGAATGAAACCGATGTCTAACAATTCCTGTAGTTGAGTTTTTAACTCCTGAAGTTTAATAGGATCCATTCGATATGGGACTTTGGAAATGGGTTTTGTACCAGATTCAAGGTCGATACAAAATTTAATTTCACGCTCTGGGGGTAGGCCAGGAAGTTCTTCAAAGAATACGTTAGGAAATTTGTTAACAATAGAAATATCATTCAAATCTGACGTATTTTTATTTAAATCCGTGACATGGGCTAAGAAAGCTTGACATCCGTTTTTTAATAAACGAATAACTTTATGGCTTGATATGAAAGTGATTGATTTTAGTGGTTTGGTTGCTTGAATTCACATAATAGGTTGGTTAGGAATATGAAAGCTAACAACCTTACGAAAATAATCGATTTTAGCATGATGAGTAGTTAACCAGTCAATCCCTAAAATCACATCAAATGCAAGTATTTTCAAAGAAATAAGATTGACAGGTAACGTGCGGTTACTGATTTGAATCAAATAAAACTTATAAACAGTGGATGTAATGAAGGTTTCTCCCAACGGAGTTTCAACCGATAAGTCAAAGTCTAATTTCTCTGGAGTCAAATTTAAACGTTGAGCGCAAGTAGGAGAAATAAAAGAATGGGTAGAACCGGTATAAAAAAAAAGTATAAACTTCGCTAGAGTTTATGATTAGCTTACCAGTGATCACCTCGTTTGGATTTCTCGCTTTTTGGGAGATTACGACAAACGCTCTCCCTTGAACTACCGGTTTTGTCTTGTCTGGGACGCCCTTTGATGCCTCCATCCCAGCTGGACTTGACTTTGGTGCTAGACAAAATCGGGTTAGGTGACCTTCTTTTCCACAATTGTAACACGCTTTGGACTACATCACGTAGTTTGGACTGATGTGTCCCTCCCCTTTGTATTTATAACATACGACTGACGGTCGTTCTCCTTCCTTAACAACAGGTGCTGGTGCTGACGTCTTTCCATCATTGTTGAATCTCCTCCTCTTGAAATGTCCACTCTTATTATCATGGCCATGATTACCACCAAAGTGATTACCATTTTTGGCATGTTGATTCCCTCCACGCTTGTTGTCACCGTTTTGATGATTGCTACCATTAGTATTATCATTTTGCTGGCTGCTTTCTCTTGGTTTGGTCGACTCGTTATCGCGCTCCAACAACTGAGCTCTATTTACAACATTTGAATACAAACACAGTTTGTGAGAAATTAAGTATTGGCATATCACATGTTTCAAATCTCTTAGAAACATCCGTGTCATTCTCTCCTCGTTATCAACTAAGTGGGACACAAATCAGGATAACTCGGCAAACTTGGCTTCGTATTGCGACATGGTCATGTTGTTTTGCTCCAGTTTAATGAACTCTACCTCTTTCACGTGACGAATACTTTCGGGAAAGTACTTGTCGTTGAACAGTTCTTGGAACTTCCCCCAAGTCATCTTCAGTGCGGCAGGTTGAGTACGCTTTACAGATTTTCACCAGTAATCTGCCTCTGTTCGCAACATAAAGGTGGCAAAGGTAAACTTTTGCTCCTCGGAGTATCCCAAGACATCAAATATCTTGGTGATCTGCTTTATCCATATCTCCGCCTTAAGTGGTTTTGGCTCTCCAAAAAACTCCGGTTGTCCCAGCTCCTTGAACTACTTAGCGGTGATCGTCCGAGAGTTGCCAGTGTTTCCACCTGTATTTTGGACAGGAGTCTCTCTTGCCTGATATTGTATGAATTACAGAAAGCTCCTAAACATTCTGTCGTTCGCCATTTGGTCAGTGTTGTTGTTTACCTGAGGATTATTGTCTTCCTGTTGCACATTATCCTGGGTATTGATCTGTGGTGACTCAACGGTCTCCTGTGCTCCATTGCTATTCTCAACATTCTCAGATGTCATTTTCAAATACTGCCACAAAACAATGGTTAATTAACATATCACATATTATCCCTACACTCTGACCGACCAATTAAATACCAAATAAACTTAGGTAGGTCATACTAGCGAAGGAATTTCCCGTCTCTCCCCTCCTAGTTCTTGTCTCACATCTCAGCCAAGGATCATATCCCTAAGCTCTGATACCAACTGTGACGCTCCAAAACAGGTATACATCACCCATCTTGAGTCGCCAAATATATGGTACAAAATACAAATAAAAACTTAATTATACAATTGTCGTGTAAAATACGACAAAACATATGCTATGAATTTTAATACAAATATTGTCATCTAGACAATATCCATACTCAATAGAGTCCTCATTACATTTATTATCACACTATTTTATAGAATAGTGAGGACTACTATGACACCATCTCGGACCATCACTCCATTCCCCGACTAGTCCTGGCTACGTTCTCATTTCCTGAAGAGAACAATGAAAGCAAAAGGGTTAGCTCAACTAGCCCAGTAAGAAATATTATGACTAAGATAATACAGAATAAATTATCATTAGCCCTCAACAATGTTAAACTGATAGAATATAATAGACAACAAGTTTAATTGTAGCGGAACAAGCAATCCATTAGAATAGTCAAGTAGAGCAGAAAATCTACTATCTTCTATGATTTAAAAAGTTTTTCATCAACTTTATCGCTGAGACTCAGCTTAATAAATAAAATCAAATTATCCCTGCACCACGTCCAAGGATATTCATGTAATCATCAATGGTCATGATTATACTGAATAATCCTTGGTCATAATCATACCATCAACTGTCCATCAATGAACTACAAGCCAATGAGAACTTTCACCACATCATTCATCACATTACGGTCATGATTATACCGAATAATCCCTGATCATGAACGTAATCCAAAGATGACTTTCATCACAATATAAGCATGAGGATGATGACAATGACATAATTATTCAATAAAACATGTTCAAGATAAATTTTAAAGATTTTATAATTTAATTTATTCAGAAATCAATAACGTCCAAATTGTCAATATGATACTGCTTTATGGAGTAAAATTCAAGAATGCTCAGAAAAATATTTTCATGAAAGGATACTGGATGAAGTGTAAATATCCAGGATATTCTACTAATTTTTTGGAGTATAGAAGCCAAAATTTTAACCAAATGAGTATAGTAGAATATATGAAATTGTAAATAGATTTTCACCCGCTATGCGGTAATCCACGTAGACAGATCATTTTCACAATTTAATAAAGAATGAATACGAATGATCATTCACCATGCATGCGGTAGTCTACACAGACATGTTATTCTAACAGAATAATAAAGAATGGAACCAGGTCATGGGTAATCCGCACAAACATGATATTCCAACAAAATAATAAAGAATGGAATAACAAAAAAATTCACCAGGCATGCGATAGACCGCACAGGCAGGTTATTCCAACAGAATAATAAAGAATTGAATAATAGAAGAATTTCACCATGTATGCGGTACTTCGCATAGACAAGTTATTCCAACATAATAATAAAGAATGGAATAACAACCCTTACGAGTATTGAAAGAAAATAACTCTCTTCATGAATATGAAGGAATAATATCCCTTACCTTAAAAAAATTAGATACTGAAATAGTGAGATAGTAGATTTCTCTTCTTCTTTCTCTCTATAATAATTGCTCTATAGCTTTTGTGAATTGGTGAGAAATGAAGGAAGAATGAGCTTCTATTTATAGGAAAATATAGTTTCGATAATTGCACGTTTTAGGGCTCAAAATATTACAGTATAATACATTCCTCTTTTTCTTCATTTTTAATTTAGTCCTGCAAGTATTATCAAACTTGCACCACCTCCCCTAATAGTAAATAATGTGAATTAATAGTAAATCATGTGAATCAATAGTTCTAGACATGTGAAAAAACGAATTACAGTATAGTACCTCCATCTATACCTCTATTTTTAACTTAGTCATGCAAGTATTATCAATCTTGCACCACCACGCCTAATAGTACAAGAATGTGAATCAATAGTACACACATGTGAATAAATAGTTATAATCATATGAATTAATAGCAATTAATTACTCATTTATCCGATTAATTACCCGATTGGTCAGTATAACTTTCAGACATCAATTAATATCGAAATAAATATCGATTTTCACTAACGCTAATAATTTTCACACAATGGAACTATCAATTTTATCTTTAATCAACACGAACTTATTCATCATTAATTTCATAACTCACAATATTTAACAACCAGATCATTCTCAGGAAAGAGAGAGCTTTCGATAAGGATTTCTCCTTATTGGCGCGCAATTAGGTGACCAAACCTCTCATTGACAGAACTTTCTAGACATTATCAATATTGTAAATAATAATGTGAATAAATTTGTCGTCTCAATTAGTGATTTAATAATATTAAATATTATGCAGATGATACTGTGACAATAATTGAATCAATAATATGAGAGATATGATGCAACAATTACTGT
This sequence comes from Panax notoginseng, assembly GCA_016801055.1. NCBI lineage: Eukaryota > Viridiplantae > Streptophyta > Magnoliopsida > Apiales > Araliaceae > Panax > Panax notoginseng. Next base: position 146,866,846 of record CM029022.1, on the reverse strand, counting down.
AACAATAATTGAGTATAACTAAGTGACTTCTCACGTAAGTATCAATAATCAATACCGTGTGCTATTATGTAACCACGCGTATTACTATACTTTTACTACCGGGTAGTTCAACAGTTTTAACGGTAACACTTTCGTCGTTATTTTTATAAAAAGATAATTCTGTCGTTTTCTAACTACGACAATACTTCCGTTGTGGGGTCCACCAATGATTGTGCCGTAGTACAAATATTCCCTGTTAAAACGAATATTCTCCGACCAATCGAATATTATATAACCACTTGCTTACTTTGCAAAATTTATAAATATTACCCACAACTATAACATTATATCAAATCCACACCATAATGTTCAAAAATATATTTCGAGAAAATTATTCTTTATTCATAAAAGTTGGGGTCTTACACTTTGCATAATGCTCCATGTAGAATTCTCATGGTGGGTCTGTCCAGTACATTGTTCTCTAACATGTACCTATGCATTGACTTAATATCTCATATATTTATGACCAATAATATTTGACCATCAGTCAATCCACATACTAGTGTCAATGTATCATTGTTATTCCATTAACAATGATACTCGACTAGGGACATTTAAGAGCAATGATACTAATTATAATTATATGATATCATGTTCAAGTCACATACTTGAAGCCATATAATTTGTATCACTATTCTAAGGAATTTTATTATGTTAACATTTATATAATGCAGTAAATAAAACCATAATAAAATAATTCATTTATTCAATCAAATATAATATAAAAATGTTAAGCAATTATATCAAATAATTGGCCTCTAGGGCATAAACTCTAACAGACTCTACGATCTTTGACTCTACGATTTTGATTTGTTTAGCTTTCAGTGTATAAACATAGAGTAAAATCCTCAAATGGTAGAATGACTTAACTATACGATTCTACACTTTACGTTTTGCAGTAGCTCTATGATAGTAGAGTGATTTCACTCCATTACTCTATGAACTTATAATTTACTCAACGATCATAGAACTTCAACTTTACAAAATCATGTTTCACTCAATAATCATAGAATTTCAACTGTAAGAAATTATGTTTCACTAAGAGATAGTAGAGTGACTACAATCTCTACGAACTTATATTTAACTCAACGATCGTAGAACTCCAAGACTTAAATCTACGAACTTATATTTAACTCAACGATCGTAAAACACCAAGACTTAAATATGCGAACTTATATTTAACTCAATGATAGTAGAACTCATTGAGTACTTCACTCCTTTACTCTACGATAGTAGAGTGACTATTATTTAACAAACGATCTTAGAGTTTTCTTTGAGTACTTCATGATAGAAGAGTAACTTCAGCCTTTACTCAACGAATTTTTAGCTACTACAAGGCTATACTCTACGATTTTGGAATCAAGCTAAGTTCAATATGTTCCAACATAAACTTTAAACAGTTAAGTATTTTCTTGAGTTGGTCAAACAGAATGCACAATGTAAGACCCCAACTTATTAATGAATAAAATCAAATTTTCTCTAATTACTATTGTGAATAATAAGGTGTTAATTTGATATAATATTTTGGTTATGGGTGAAATGTGCAAATTTTGTAAAATAAATAAGTGGTTATAAAATATTTATTTTGTCGGAGAATATTCGTACGACGGCGCAGCTATTTGTGGGCCCCATAACGGAAAACGGTTGGATGAGGATAACGACAAAAATTGAGTTTTTATAAATAACGGCGTAGTTGTTACCGTTAACACTGTTGGAATACCCGGTGGTTAAAATACAGTAATACGCGTGGTTGCACAGTAACACACGGATTGCACATTATTTTTGAATTATTGATTCTTACGAAAGAAGGCACTACTCAATAATTGTTACAGTAGTTACTGTTCAATATTTTATTTTATTGATTCAATAATTACTGCATTGATATTTTATATTATTGTTGTTTCAATAATTGTCACTGTACAGTATTTCTCATTATCAAATTAATAATTCATATTATTTGAATAATATTATTAGATAACATTATTGAAAATGTATAAAAAGTTTTATCTAAGGAGAGGTTTGGTCACCTAATTGCGCTCCAGTAAGGAAAAATTCTTATTGGGAAGCCCCCTATTTTCTGGGAACGGCCTGGTTGTTATAAATGTGATTCTGTAATATTAATTGTGAATAATTAATTATTGATTCATATGATAAGAAAATATTTATTTTATGTGAATATAAATGTTGGATATATTTTGTGGTTAAAAATGAAGGAGTTAATGTTGAGGTGTTTTATCAATATTTTTGTCGGAATGGAGGTATTAAAAATCAATCAGGGTTTTTGAGATAAATTACGGGGGTTATAATTTTTAATTCGACCGTTGGATCGTTGTGATTTTTGGATATGTTATACATATATAAGTTGAGTATATATTCACAAATTTTGAACCGTTAAAAATGAATGTATGATTTGTAATGAATTTTAAGAGATGACTGGTTTAGAAATTGTTGAAGTTTTGAAATTTATCATTTTGGTGGAAAACTCTAGAATTGGTGGGCCCCACTTTTGGTTGGTGAAAATGTGCTGAGATTTTTATTCAAATGTGGTGGGTGGGAATAATAGCAGGTAAAGCCATCAGGTTGCAGGTTAAGTCTGTTTTGACGTGCTAACATTTTCCTATAAATAGAGGGCTAAGTTAGAATTGAAAATCACATCAGAAACAAGTTTTCTCTCTTTCTCTCTCTAAATTATTGAGTATATTTTGTGAGTATTTAGATACTTTGTGAGTTTCTATTAATTAGTGCAAGTTTCCTTCAGCCTTATACCGATATTCCGATCAGAAGTACTGATATTTTGAGGTAAGGGGTGTTATATTCTTCTTAAAATGATATTTTCTTCAATATCATTATACCGAAATATTAGTTTTTTATCAAATTTGGAACTTTTTGTGTTGGGGTTACTATTCATGTATACGTTACTATCCACGTATACGACACTATTCACGAATACGGCACTATTTACCAAAAAATAAAATTTTCTTCTTTTTGTCCAAGTTGTCTATTATGGTTACTATCTCATGCAACATGGGAAAGTCATAGCCTATGCCTCGCGACAATTCAAAGAATATGAGAGAAATTATCTTACTCATGATTTGGAGTTGGCAGCAGTCGTTTTTGCGTTGAAGATCTGGAGACACTACCTGTATGGGGAGAAAGTGGAGATCTATACAGATCATAAAAGCCTCAAATATTTTTTCACCCAAAAGAAACTCAACATACGGCAACGACGTTGGCTCGAGCTGTTGAAAGATTACGATCATACCATCCAATATCATCCTGCAAAAGCAAACGTAGTAGCTGACGCATTGAGTAGAAGATCATATGCGGGTACGAGTGCAATGTTGTTAACACAAAGGCCCATTTTGTATGACTTGCAAAGGATGGAGATAGAGATGAAGGCTCCAAGTACCCACGTGATGATATCAAACATACGAGTAGAACCGACTTTAATTGATAAAGTTAAAGCTGCTCAAGCTACGGACATGGAGCTGATGCGTATGAAAAAGAAAGTGCAAGAAGGTGCTATTCCAGAAGCAAGAATCGATAAAAAAGGAGTACTTCGAGTCAACTCCAGACTTTGTGTTCCTAACGATTTTGACTTGAAGCATAGAATCATGATGGAGGTACACAACACACCATTTACAATTCATCCTGGGAGTACCAAAATGTATCACGATCTTCGACATACATTTTGGTGGAGCAATACGAAAAGAGAGATCGCGGAGTTTATCTCGAGGTGTTTAACTTGTCAACGTGTAAAGGCGGAGCATCAATTACCAAACGGTCCGTTGCAACCACTTGAGATTCTGAAGTGGAAGTGAGAACACATTACCATGGATTTCGTTACGGGTCTTCCCAAGGTTTCTCAAGGCATAGATGCGATTTGGGTTATTGTTGATAGATCAACCAAGTCTGCCCATTTCTTGCCTATACGTGAGACTTATTCCCTTAAACGTCTTGCTAGTATGTACATAAATGAGATTGTAAGATTGCATGGCATTCTAGTATCCATAGTTTCGGATCGTGACCCAAGATTCACTTCACGATTTTGGGTTAGCTTGCAGAAAGCTATGGGCACGGATTTAAGATTCAGTTCGGCATACCATCCTCAAACGGACGGACAATCAGAGAGGACTATTCAAACTCTTGAAGATCTATTAAGACTCTGTGTCCTAGATTTCAAAGGGAGTTGGGATAAGTACCTACCATTGGTGGAATTCTCTTACAACAACAGTTATCAGGCAAGTATAGGTGTGGCTCCGTTCGAGGCGTTGTATGGAAGAAAATATCGTTCTCCAGTATGCTAGGACGAGGTGGGTGCAACAACATTGTTGGGACCAAAGTTGGTACGAATGACTACAGAGAAGATCCAAACGATTCGACAACGTATACAAACGGCACATGATCGACAAAGGAGTTATGCGGATCTTCATCGGAAGGACATGGAATTTAATATTGGGGATCATGTATTGTTACGTGTTGCACCATGGAATGAAGTTACAAGATTTGGGAAGAGAGGAAAGCTCAATCCACAATTTGTTGGTCCATTTGAAATTCTTGACCGAATAGGAAATGTGGCCTATAGACTCGCATTACCTCCAAGTATGTCACGTGTTCATAATGTTTTTTACATATCTATGCTTCGTAAATATGTTAAAGACCCGAACCACATTATTGAGTTAGAACCAGACGAGATAGCCGAAGATTTAACGTACGAGGAGGTACCAGTTAAGATCTTGGATAGGAAAGAGCATGTCTTACGCACGAAGGTTATACCACAAGTTAAGGTTTTGTGGAGAAACCATGTTATTGAAGAAGTGACCTGGGAGTTAGAATCAGAAATAAAAGTGAGGTATCCCCACCTTTTCGAAACACTAGGTACGTACGTCAATTTTGAGGATGAAATTTCATAAGTAGGGGAGATTGTAAGACCCCAACTTATTAATGAATAAAATCAAATTTTCTCTAATTATTATTGTGAATAATAAGGTGTTAATTTGATATAATATTTTGATTATGGGTGAAATGTGTAAATTTTGCAAAATAAACAAGTGGTTATAAAATATTCATTTTGTCGGGGAATATTCGTTTGGTTGTGGAATATTCTTTTTATCGGAGAATATTCGTACGACGGCGCAGCTATTTGTGGGCCCCATAACGGAAAATGGTTGGATGAAGATAACGAAAAAAATTGAGTTTTTATAAATAACGGCGTAGTTGTTACCATTAACACTGTTGGAATACCCGGTGGTTAAAATACAGTAATACGCGTGGTTGCACAGTAGCACACGGAATGCACAGTATTTTTGAATTATTGATTCTTACGAAGGAAGGCACTACTCAATAATGGTTACAGTAGTTACTGTTTAATATTTTATTTTATTGATTCAATAATTACTGCATTGATATTTTATATTATTATTGTTTCAATAATTGTCACTACACAATATTTTTCATTATCAGATCAATAATTCATATTATTTGAATAATATTATTAGATAACATTATTAAAAATGTATAAAAAGTTTTATCTAATGAGAGGTTTGGTCACCTAATTGCGCGCCAGTAAGGAGAAATTCTTATTGAAAAGCCCCCTCTTTCCTGGGAACGGCCTGGTTGTCATAAATGTGATTCTGTAATATTAATTATGAATAATTAATTATTGATTCATATGATAAGGAAATATTTATTTTATGTGAATATAAATGTTGGATATATTTTGTGGTTAAAAATGAAGGAGTTAATGTTGAGGTGTTTTATCAATATTTTTGTCGGAATGGAAGTATTAAAAATCAATCAGGGTTTTTTGAGATATATTGCGGGTGTTATAATTTTTAATCCGACTGTTGGATCGTTGTGATTTTTGGATATATTATACATATATAATTTGAGTATATATCCACAAATTTTGAACCGTTAAAAATGAATGTATGATTTGTTATGAATTTTAAGAGATGACTGGTTCAGAAATTGTTGAAGTTTCGGAATTTATCATTTTGGTAGAAAATTCTAGAATTGGTGGGCCCCACTTTTGGTTGGTGAAAATGTGCTGAGATTTTTATTCAAATGTGGTGGGTGGGAATAATAGCAGGTAAAGCCATCAGGTTGCAGGTTAAGTCTGCTTCGGCGTGCTAACATTTTTTTATAAATAGAGGGCTAAGTTAGAATTGAAAATCACATCAGAAACAAGTTTTCTCTCTTTCTCTCTCTAGATTATTGAGTGTATTTTGTGAGTATTTAGATACTTTGTGAGTTTCTATTCATTAGTGCAAGTTTCCTTCAGCCTTATACCGATATTCCGATCAGAAGTACTGATATTTTGAGGTAAGGGGTGTTATATTCTTCTTAAAATGATATTTTCTTCAATATCATTATACCGAAATATTAGTTTTTTTATCAAATTTGGAACTTTTTGTGTTGGGGTTACTATTCATGTATACGTTACTATTCACGTATACGACACTATTCACGAATACGGCACTATTCACCAAAAAATGAAATTTTCTTCTTTTTGTCCAAGTTGTCTATTATGGTTACTATCTCATGCAACATGAGAAAGTCATAGCCTATGCCTCGCGACAATTCAAAGAATATGAGAGAAATTATCCTACTCATGATTTGGAGTTGGCAGCAGTCGTTTTTGCGTTGAAGATCTGGAGACACTACCTGTATGGGGGAGAAAGTGGAGATCTATACAGATCATAAAAGCCTCAAATATTTTTTCACCCAAAAGAAAATTAACATACGGCAACGACGTTGGCTCGAGCTGTTGAAAGATTACGATCATACCATCCAATATCATCCTGCAAAAGCAAACGTAATAGCTGATGCATTGAGTAGAAGATCATATGCGGGTACGAGTGCAATGTTGTTAACACAAAGGCCCATTTTGTATGACTTGCAAAGGATGGAGATAGAGATGAAGGCTCCAAGTACCCACGTGATGATATCAAACATACGAGTAGAACCGACTTTAATTGATAAAGTTAAAGCTGCTCAAGCTACGGACATGGAGTTGATGCGTATGAAAAAGAAAGTGAAAGAAGGTGCTATTCCAGAAGCAAGAATCGATAAAAAAAGAGTACTTCGAGTCAACTCCAGACTTTGTGTTCCTAACGATTTTGACTTGAAGCATAGAATCATGATGGAGGTACACAACGCACCGTTTGCAATCCATCCTGGGAGTACCAAAATGTATCACGATCTTCGACATACATTTTGGTGGAGCAATACGAAAAGAGAGATCGCAGAGTTTATCTCGAGGTGTAACTTGTCAACGTGTAAAGGCGGAGCATCAATTACTAAAGGGTCCGTTGCAACCACTTGAGATTCTGAAGTGGAAGTGAGAACACATTACCATGAATTTCGTTACGGGTCTTCCCAAGGTTTCTCAAGGCATAGATGCGATTTGGGTTATTGTTGATAGATTAACCAAGTCTGCCCATTTCTTGCCTATACATGAGACTTATTCCCTTGAACGTCTTGCTAGTATGTACGTAAATGAGATTGTAAGATTGCATGGCATGCTTGTATCCATAGTTTCTGATCGTGACCCAAGATTCACTTCACGATTTTGGGTTAGCTTGCAGAAAGCTATGGGCACGGATTTAAGATTCAGTTCGGTATACCATCCTCAAACGGACGGATAATCAGGGAGGACTATTCAAACTCTTGAAGATCTATTAAGACTCTGTGTCCTAGATTTCAAAGGGAGTTGGGATAAGTACCTACCATTGGTGGAATTCTTCTACAACAACAGTTATCAGGCAAGTATAGGTGTGACTCCATTCGAGGCGTTGTATGGAAGAAAATATCATTCTCCAGTATGCTGGGACGAGGTGGGTGAAGCAACATTGTTGGGACCAGAGTTGGTACGAATGACTACAGAGAAGGTCCAAACGATTCGACAACGTATACAAATGGTACAGGATCGACAAAGGAGTTATGCGGATCTTCATCGGAAGGACGTGGAATTTAATATTGGGGATCATGTATTGTTACGTGTTGCACCATGGAATGGAGTTACAAGATTTGAGAAGAGAGGAAAGCTCAATCCACAATTTGTTGGTCCATTTGAAATTCTTGACCGAATAGGAAATGTGGCCTATAGACTCGCATTACCTCCAAGTATGTCTCGTGTTCATAATATTTTTCACATATCTATGCTTCGTAAATATGTTAAAGACCCAAACCACATTATTGAGTTAGAACCAGACGAGATAGCCGAAGATTTAACGTACGAGGAGGTACCAGTTAAGATCTTAGATAGGAAAGAGCATGTCTTACGCACGAAGGTTATACCACAAGTTACGGTTTTGTGGAGAAACCATGTTATTGAAGAAGTGACCTGGGAGTTAGAATCAGAAACGAAAGTGAGGTATCCCCACATTTTCGAAACACTAGGTACGTACGTCAATTTTAAGGATGAAATTTCATAAGTAGGGGAGATTGTAAGACCCCAACTTATTAATGAATAAAATCAAATTTTCTCTAATTATTATTGTGAATAATAAGGTGTTAATTTGATATAATATTTTGATTATGGGTGAAATGTGCAAATTTTACAAAATAAACAAGTGGTTATAAAATATTCATTTTGTCGGGGAATATTCGTTTGGTCGTGGAATATTCTTTTTATCGGAGAATATTCGTACGACGGCGCAGCTATTTGTGGGCCCCATAACGGAAAATAGTTGGATGAAGATAACGAAAAAATTGAGTTTTTATAAATAACGGCGTAGTTGTTACCGTTAACACTGTTGGAATACCCGGTGGTTAAAATACAGTAATACGCGTGGTTGCACAGTAGCACACGGAATGCACAGTATTTTTGAATTATTGATTCTTACGAAGGAAGGCACTACTCAATAATGGTTACAGTAGTTACTGTTCAATATTTTATTTTATTGATTCAATAATTGCTGCATTGATATTTTATATTATTATTGTTTCAATAATTGTCACTACACAATATTTTTCATTATCAGATCAATAATTCATATTATTTGTATAATATTATTAGATAGCATTATTGGCAATGTCTAGAAAGTTCTGTCTAAGGAGAGGTTTGGTCACCTAATTGCGCGCCAGTAAGGAGAAATCCTTATTGGAAAGTCCCCTCTTTCCTGGGAACAGTCTGGTTGTCATAAATGTGATTCTGTAATATTAATTATGAATAAGTAATTATTGATTCATATGATAAGGAAATATTTATTTTATGTGAATATAAATGTTGGATATATTTTGTGGTTAAAAATGAAGGAGTTAATGTTGAGGTGTTTTATCAATATTTTTGTCGGAATGGAGGTATTAAAAATCAATCACGGTTTTTTGAGATATATTACGGGGGTTATAATTTTTAATCCGACCGTTGGATCGTTGTGATTTTTGGATAGGTTATACATATATAAGTTGAGTATATATCCACAAATTTTGAACCGTTAAAAATGAATGTATGATTTGTAATGAATTTTAAGAGATGACTGGTTTAGAAATTGTTGAAGTTTTGAAATTTATCATTTTGGTGGAAAACTCTAGAATTGGTGGGCCCCACTTTTGGTTGGTGAAAATGTGCTGAGATTTTTATTCAAATGTGGTGGGTGGGAATAATAGCAGGTAAAGCCATCAGGTTGCAGGTTAAGTCTGTTTTGACGTGCTAACATTTTCCTATAAATAGAGGGCTAAGTTAGAATTGAAAATCACATCAGAAACAAGTTTTCTCTCTTTCTCTCTCTAAATTATTGAGTATATTTTGTGAGTATTTAGATACTTTGTGAGTTTCTATTAATTAGTGCAAGTTTCCTTCAGCCTTATACCGATATTCCGATCAGAAGTACTGATATTTTGAGGTAAGGGGTGTTATATTCTTCTTAAAATGATATTTTCTTCAATATCATTATACCGAAATGTTGGTATGAACTTTTTATCAAATTTGAAATTTTTTGTGTCGGGTTACTATTCACGTATACGTTACTATTCACGTATACGACACTATTCACGAATACGGCACTATTCACCCCGAAAAATAAAATTTTCTTCTTTTTGTCCAAGTTGTCTATTATGGTTACTATCTTTGATTGTATCCATGTTTTGATCTTTATTTTTGAATTCTGCTTCAAAATTGGTTATTATGGAGTATTATTGAACTTGGATAAACTGTAATACGAATCCCTAATATTTGTTCTTTTATCTCACTGGATTCGTTTTCTTTAAAATATTTTTCATCATCCTCAGTCCTAAATGATGATACTACTGAATATCTTTGGCCTGTAGTGCAAAGATGTATGATTACCTGATGAATTTCTTTGACCTGTAGTACAAAGATGAACAGGTGTTGAGATGAACATAACCAACTGGTGATACAAATGAATATCTTTAGCTTGTAGTGCAAAGATGAATATTTGATTCAAGATGTATATTAATTGATGTTACAGGGATAAAATATTGATGATGGACTTTTAAATCTTAGAAGATAGTAGAATTCTTTCTCTACTTGACTCTTCTAATGGATTGCTATTTTCGCTGCAGTTGTTGATCTAAAACTTGTTGTCTATTATATTTTATCAGATTTTCCCTGTTGAAGACTAACGATAATTTGTTGTATATTATCTTAGTCATAATATTCCTTACTGGGCTAGTTGAGCTCACCCTTTTTGTTCCATTTTCTTCTCAGGAGGAGATAGTATAGCAAGAACTTGCCGGGGTATGGAGTGACGATTTTAGAAAGTTGTTTAGCAGTCCTCACTATTTTTGTAAAATAGTGTATCAATAATTATAATGAGGACTCCTTTTGAGTTTTTATACTCTCTATTTGTATTCAAACTCACAGTATATGTGTTGTCGTATTTTGGACGACAATTGTATTACTGAGGTTGTATTTGTTTTTGTACCATTTATTTGGCGACTCAGAATGGGTGATGTATACCTGTTTTGGGGGCGTCACACACAAACACACACACATACACACACACACACACTCCATTTTGATAAACCTATGTGTGTTTTTTTCTCTTTCTCTATTCTCATTTCACCCAAAAATATGCAAAACAAATATTCTCTTGCCGTGCAAAATCTTTCATTCCACGTGGCAAGAAAAATTTATTCAACTCTTTCTTTCTCTCTATCTTTCTCCATTCTAATAAACCATATGTGCTTTCTCTCTCTTCCTACTTCACCCGAAAATATGCAAAGCAAATATTCTCCTACCATGCAAAATGTTTCATCCACGTGGAAAGAAAAATTTATCCAACTCTTTCTGCCACATAAGCAAGAAATAGAAAGAAAAGGTTGGGTAGATTGTAGACCATTGGATCAATAAATTGAATCAATCTAATCATAGACATTCATTCAAATATTTTTGGCCTATAAATATTGGCATATTTCATTCTTTTTTCTTAAATCTAGCAACAACCAAACTTTACCCACAATTCTCTCTTAATCTCAGATTCTCAAAAAGCTAGATTCTAGTGGGATAGAAAGTGATTCAAAGAACAAGAAAAATACAGACTTCTATTAATCTATACATTGCTTTTCTACACAAATCAGCACACACACTTTATTATATTTTGTGCTAACATATCACTTTCTTATTTGTATTCATTATTATTATTACTGTTATATTTGTTGTACATATTGAACGCCAGAAGCACAAAACATTTTCATTTGCATTCATTTATATCATTGTGCTACATTCAAGTTGATCATCATCAATTATAATTATACACACTTGAATTAATGCTTATATATTTTAATATGAGGTTTATACATAATCCTTCTTGAAAGTGAAAGTCAAGTGATCATGCTTGTGACACCCCCAAATCTGGGTACTTCATTCCCACAAGACTTGGTGTTCACTTTCCATTCATTCATATCTAACTACCCAATTAAAATAAAAATTAAACCATAAATCCTCCCATTAAAAGGGTTACACCATTAAACCAATATGTCTCCCAGATTATCTAACCTTTAACATACATCAAGTGCGGAAAAAATAAAATAATTACATCACATCATTTAAAGATAAAGTCTATCATCATGACATTAAATAAAAGTACAGTTCTTCAACACTTGTTCATTTTCCCTTTTCCTTTGCTAGTGGTAGGTTCATCGACCTTCTCAACTTTAACTGCAATAATTATATATATGCAAGAGTGAGCAAAACAAATGCCCACTTGAAATAGCAATGAATAACAATAGCATAATAATTGCCAATGAATAAGCTCATCAGAACTGAATAATACTCTGTCAATGATAATCAAAACTGGAATCAACATACGAAATATAACTGAGGGTCACAAGACCACAAACTATGTCCAAGGTTATAAGTAATCTTTCAACTTAAACCTAAACAGTCATAACTGTAGGGACTCCCCGTACTTAGGGTGATCAGCCCTTCGTACCATGTATTGTGCACAAACATCTAAACGCATCGCGTAAAATAATTCTCCTATAATAGGGTTGTTCTTCTCAATTTTTTAGAGTACGAGTCCGCACCAAAGAAATTTTGGTTTGGATAAGCTTCAAGGACAATTTAGAGTTTAACGATCATCAACTAAAGGATTAGTTGAATCAACAAAGTTCGATAACACTACGAATGATCAATAACAACATAATGTGGAATAATTTATGAATCATAGGTGAACCAACACTATATATCGAACTTATGCCGAGAAATAAACTAAAAAGCATAAGCATTGAATACTACAATAAACCTTGGTTAAACAATATTAAGCTAAGGTTATAATCTTGTTGAATAAGAAAATTGAATTATTGAACATGCATTAATAAATAACAAGCTGGAACCAAAAACTTGCTCAATATGAAAATAAGATTACAACTTGTGTAAAGTAAGAAGAAATAAGTCAACTTAATTAGAGAATAGAGTTCTAGAACTTGCATTCATTATAAAAATAATGAAACTAGGAAACTTGCTTAACTATAAACAAGTTAGGATAAATCAAACAACGATTAGAGTTTAAAACTTGCTCGAATAAAATTAGGGTTAGAGCTTGTTTAAATAAAGTTTAAGGGTAAAGAACTTGTCTCGTGCGTAAGCAATAAATTACAACTCACGTTCACCTATACATATTATTTGAATCACAACATCTATTATATTTATTAACATCCACTTTTGTAAGACCCCAATTTTTATAAATAAAGATGAATTTTCTATAAATATCATTTTTGAATATTATGGAGTTAATTTGATATAATGTTATTGTTGTGGGTAATATTTATAAATTTTGCAAAGTACGCAAGTTGTTATATAATATTCGATTGGTCGAGAAATATTCGTTTTAACAGGGAATATTCGTACAACGGCACAATCATTGGTGGACCCCACAACAGAATTATTGTCGGATTGAGAAAACGACAAAAATATTTTATTAAAAATAACGACGGAAGTTTTACCATTGATACTGTTGAACTACTCGGTAGTAAAAGTACAGTAATACGTGTGGTTGCATAGTAGCACACGGTATTGATTATTAATGCTTATGTGAGAAGTCACTTAGTTTGATTCAATTATTGTCAGTTAATAATATGAATTATTTAGCGATAATGAAGTTTTATTTTATTCGTATTATTAACGTAATAAAACATAAACATCTTTTTATATAAAACAGAATACTTTATTAAAGTTATTCTATAAATAGAATATATTATATTTTATTTAAAAGATTTTTCTTTAAATATGGACCGTCAGATTAAAGTAATCAATCTGGACCGTTCATGGATTAGTTACTATGCATTCTATTTTTCTATAAATAGCAGCTCATTCCTTCATTATTTCTTACGAATTCACTGAACTCTAGAGAGAGAAACAATATGGAGAGAGAGAAGAAAAGTATTCTGCTACTTAACTACTTCCTTATTTCAGTTCTTCTTTAAAACAGTAAGGGTGTTATTCTTTCTTATTCATGAAGAGAACTGTTATTATTCCATTTCTTATTATTCTGTTAGAATAACCTGTATACGCGGTCTACTCTATACTTGGTGACATTCTTCTATTATTCTGTTGGAACATCCTGTCTGTGTATTTTACATCGAACCTGGTTCCGTCTTTATTATTATTCTGTTGGAACATCCTGTCTGTGTGTTTTACACCAGACCTGGTTCCGTCTTTATTATTATTCTGTTGGAACATCTTGTCTGTGTGTTTTACACCGGACCTGATTCCGTCTTTATTATTATTCTATTGGAACATCCTGTCTGTGTGTCTTACACCAGACCTGGTTCCGTCTTTATTATTATTCTGTTAGAATATCCTGTCTGTGCATTTTACGCCGGACCTGGTTCCATTATTTATTATTCTGTTAGAATAACATATCTGTGCGGTCTATCGCATGCATGGTGATTTCTTTTGTTATTCCATTCTTTATTATACTTAGTTGGTTAAGTTTTGACTTCTATACTCCATGAAATTTGTGGAATATCATTGATAATTGCATTCATCCATTATCTTTTTATGAAAATATTATTCTAAGCATTCTTGAATTTTACTCCACAAAGCAGTATCATGTTGACAATTTGGACGTTGTTAATTCTTGGATAAATTAATTCTTGAACTTATTTTATTGAATTCTTATATCATTGTCATCATCCTCATGCTTATAAAATGTTGAAAGTCATCTGTGGCCTGTAGTGCATAGATGGACTTGGTATGATTATGACCAGGGATTATTCGGTATAATCGTGACCGTAATGTTACAAATGATGTGGTAAAAGTCCTCATTGGCCCGTAGTGCATTGATGGACAGTTGTTGGCATGATCATAACCATTAATGAATACACGGATATCCTTAGCCGTAGTGCAGGGGTGATTCGATGATGTGGATTATTTTATTAAGCTGAGTCCCAGCGATAACAGTGTTGAAAAACCTTTTAAATCATAGAAGATAGTAGATTTTATTTTCTACTTGACTCTTTTAATAGATTGCTTGTTCCGCTACAGTTAAACTTGATGTTCGTTATATTTTATCAGTTTAACACTGTTAAAGGCTAATGATAATTTATTCTGAATTATCTTAGTTATAATATTTCTTACTGGGCTAGTTGAGCTCACCCTTTCTTTCACTGTTCTCTTCAGGAAATGAGAATATAGCTGGGACGAGTCGGGGAACGGAGTGATGGACCAGATGATAGTATTAGTAGTCCTCACTATTCTATTAAATAGTGTGACAATAATTGTAATGAGGACTCCTTTTAAGTTTGTATAGTCTCTAGTAGACAATAATTGTATTTAAACTCACAGTTACGTTTTTTCGTATTGTACACGACAATTGTATTAGTAAGTTATATTTGTATTCTGTACCATGTATCTGACGACCCAAAATGGGTGATGTATACCTAATTTTGGTGGCGTCACAGTTGGTATCAGAGCTTAGGGATATGATCCCTGGCTAAGATGTGAGAATAGAACTAGGAGAGGAGAAACGAGAAATTTCTTCGCTAGTATGACCTACCTAAGTTTATTTACATGGTATTTAATTGGTCGGTCAGAATATAAGGATAATATATGACATATCAATTAACTTTTGTTTTGTGGCAGTATCTGAAAATGGCATCCGAGAATGTTGAGAATAGCAATGGAGCACATGCGACTGTTGATTCACCACATATCAATAATCGGGATAATGTGCATCAGGAAGGCGACAATCCTCATGCAAAGAATAATACTGACCAAATGATGAATGATGGAATGTTCAGAAGCTTTATGCAGTTCATGCAACAGCAGGCGAGAGCGGCTCCTGTTCAAAATATAGGTGGAAACACTGAAAACTCTCGGACGATCACCGCTAAACAGTTCAAGGAGCTGGGACCACCGGAGTTTAAGGGAGAGCCAAAACCACTTATAGCGGAAACATTGATAAAGTAGATCACCAAGATATTTGATGTCTTGGGATGCTCCGAGGAGCAAAAGGTTCCCTTTGCCGCCTTTATGTTGCGAGGAGAGGCAGATTACTGGTGAGAATCGATTAAGCGTACTCAACCTGCCGCACTGAAGATGTCTTGGGAGAAGTTCCAAGAGCTGTTCAATGACAAATACTTTCCTGAAAGTGTTTGACACATGAAGGAGGTGGAGTTCATCGAATTGGAGCAGAATAATATGACCGTGTCGCAGTATGAGGCTAAATTTGCTGAGTTGTCCCGGTTTGCGTCCCACTTGGTGGATAATGAAGAGCGAATGACGCGAATGTTTTTGCAAGGTTTGAAACCTGAGATACGTCAACATCTTATTTCTTATAAACTGTGTTTATATTCAGATATTGTGAATAGGGCTCAGTTAGTGGAGCGCGATAACGAGTCAACGCAACCAAAAGAGAGCAGTCAGCAAAATGATAATACCAGTGAGAGCAGTCATAGAAGCGGTGACAACAAGCGTGGTGGGAATCAACAGGCCAGAAAAAGTAACCACTTCGGTGGTAATCAGGGCCAAAATAATAAGAATGGTCGTTTCAAGAAGAGGAGATTCAACAATGATGGAAAGACGTCAGCACCAGCACCCGTTGTTAAGGAAGGAGAACGACCACCTATCAAATATTTCAAATATGGAGGGGAGGGGCGCATCAGTCCAAACTGCGTGATGCCGTCTAAAGCATGTTATAATTATGGAAGAGAAGGTCATTTAGCTCGATTTTGTCGTTTACCAAAAATAAGTTCAGCCAGGATGGAGGCACCAAAGGCCGTCCCAGAAAAGTCAAAATCGGTAGTGTAAGGCAGAGCGTTTGTTGTGACCTCCCAGAAAGCAAGGAACCCGAACAAGGTCATCATGGGTAAGCTTATCATAAACTCTAACGAAGTCTATACTTTATTTGATACCGGTTCTACCCATTCTTTTATTTCTCCTACTTGCGCTCATCGATTAAATTTGACTCAAGAGAAATTAGACTTTGACTTATATGTTAAAACTCTATTGGGAAAAACCTTCATTACATCCAAGATTTATAAGTCTTGTTTGGTTCAAGTTGGTACCCACACATTACCTATCGATCTAATTTATTAAAAATACTTGCATTTGACGTGATTCTAGGGATTGATTGGTTAACTACTCATCATGCAAAAATTGATTGTTTTCGTAAGGTTGTTAGCTTTCATATTCCTAATCGACCTATTATGCGAATTCAAGCAACCAAACCATTAAAATCAATCACTGTCATCTCAAGCCATAAAGCTATTCGTTTATTGAAAAACGGATGTCAAGCTTTCTTATCTCATGTCACGGATCTAAACAAAAATACGTCAGTTTTGAATGATATTTCTATTGTTAATAAATTTCCTGACGTATTCCCTGAAGAACTTCCTGGCCTACCCCCAGAGCGTGAAATTAAATTTTGTATCGACCTTGAACCCGGTACAAAACCCATTTCTAAAGCCCCATATCGAATGGCTCCTATTGAACTTCAGGAGTTAAAGATCCAACTGCAGGAATTGTTAGACATTGGCTTTAGTACTTCTCCTTGGGGTGCTCCTGTTCTATTTGTGAAGAAGAAAGATGGAAGTATGCAACTTTGTATTGATTATCGAGAGTTGAACCATGTCACCATCAAAAACAGGTACCCATTGCCACGTATTGATGACCTGTTTGACCAGTTGTAAGGAGCACAATTCTTTTCAAAGATCGATCTTCGTTCTGGATATCATCAACTGAAGGTTAGAACTGAGGATATTCCAAAGACGGTTTTCAGAACTCGGTACGGGCATTATAAATTCCTAGTCATGTCCTTTGGATTGACTAATGCTCCTGCTGCCTTCATGGATATGATGAATCGGGTATTCAAAGAATATTTGGATCACTTTTTGGTCGTCTTTATTGATGACATCCTAATTTATTCCAATAGTCGTGAAGATCATGAGCAACACTTGACGCTGGTACTCCAAAAGCTTCGTGAATACAAGCTTTATGCCAAGTTGAAGAAATGCGAGTTCTGGCTGGAGGAGGTAGTATTCTTTGGGCACGTAGTATCAAGTCGTGGAATATCTGTTAACCCGACAAAGATTGAAGCTATTCAAAGCTGGGAGCAACCTAAATCAGTAATCGAAGTACGTAGCTTTCTCGGTTTAGCTGGTGATTATCGGAGATTCGTGGAATGATTTTCTCGAATCGCTACTCCACTAACTCAGCTGACTCGGAAAGATACAAAGTTCGGTTGGAGCTAAGAATGTGATAAGAGTTTTCAAGAACTCAAGAGGATACTCATTTCAGCACCTGTTCTAACAATACCATCTGGCTCGGAGGGATTTGTCATCTACTGTGATGCTTCGAGCAAAGGGTTGGGATGCGTTCTCATGCAACATGGAAAAGTCATAGCCTATGCATCAAGACAACTCAAGGAATATGAGAGGAATTATCCTACTCATGATCTAGAGTTGGCAGTTGTTGTCTTTGCACTTAAATTTGGAGGTGTTACTTGTATGGGGAGAAGGTGGAGATCTTTACGGATCATAAAAGCCTCAAATATTTTTTCACTCAAAAGGAACTCAACATGCGACAACGACGTTGGCTTGAACTGTTGAAAGATTATGATTATACCATTCAATACCATCCTGGAAAAGCGAATGTGATAACTGACGCATTGAGTAGAAGATCATATGCAAGTACGAGTGCGATATTGTTAACACAAAGGCCCATTTTGTGTGACTTGCAAAGGATGGAGATAGAGTTAAAGACTCCAGGGACCCATATGATGATGACGAATATACGAGTAGAACTGACTTTAATCGATAAAGTTAAAGCTACTCAAGCTACAGACCTGAAGCTGATGTGTCTGAGGAAGAAAGTGCAAGAAGGTGCTATGCCGGAAGCAAGAATCGATGAAGAATGAATACTTCGAGTCAACTCCAGATTTTGTCTTCCTAATGACCCTGATTTAAATATGAAATTATGATGGAGGCGCACAACACACTGTTTGTAATCCATCCTGGGAGTACCAAAGTGTATCATGATCTTCGTCATACATTTTGGTGGAGCAATATGAAGCGAGAGATAGCGCTGTTTATCTCAAGGTGTCTAACTTGTCAACAAGTCAAGGCGGAGCATCAAGTACCAAAAGGTCCATTGCAACCACTTAAAATTCCAAAATGGTAGTGGGAGCACATTACCATGGATTTCGTTACCGGTCTTCCTAAGGTTTCTCAAGGTATTGATGCGATTTGGGTCATTGTTGATAGATTGACCAAGTCTGCTCACTTTTTACCGATACGAGAAACTTATACACTTGAACGTCTTGCTCGTACGTACATAAACGAGATTGTAAGACTGCATGGTATGCTAGTATCCATAGTTTCTGACTGAGACCCAAGATTCACTTCACAATTTTGGGTTAGCTTACAAAAAGCTATGGGCACGGATTTACGATTTAGTTTGGCATATCATCCTCAGACGGACGAACAATCAGAGAGGACTATTCAAACTCTGGAATATTTATTAAGACTCTATGTCCTTGACTTCAAGGGAAGTTGGGACAAGTTCTTATCATTGGTGGAGTTTTCCTACAACAACAGTTATCAAGCAAGTATTGGCATGGCTCCATTCGAAGCGTTGTATAGAAGAAAGTGTCGTTCTCCAGTATACTGGGATGAGGTGGGTGAAGCAACGTTGTTGGGACCGGAGTTGGTACGTATGACTACAGAAAAGATTCAAACGATCCGACAACGTATAAAAATCTCACAAGATCAGCAAAAGAGTTTTGCTGATCTTCATCGAAAGGACGTGGAGTTTGATATAGGAGATCATGTGTTCTTACATGTTGCTCCATGGAAAGGAGTTACGAGATTTAGAAAGAGAGGAAAGCTCAATCCTCGATTCATCGGTCCATTTTTAATTCTCGACCGAGTAGGAACTGTGGCTTATAGACTCGCTTTACGGCCAAGTATGTCTCGTGTTCATAACGTTTTTCACATATCCATGTTATGTAAATATGTGGAAGACCCGAACCACATTATTGAGTTAGAACCAGACGAAATAGCGGAGGATTTGACGTATGAAGAAGTTCCTGTTCAAATCTTGGATAAGAAGGAACATATTCTACGCTCCAAGGTTATACCTCAAGTCAAAGTTTTGTGGAAAAATCACGATATTGAGGAAATGACTTGGGAGTTAGAATCTGAAATGAAGTCAAGGTATCCTTACCTCTTTGACATACCAGGTACGTACCCTAATTTCGAGGGCAAAATTTCATAAGAAGGGGAGGTTGTAAGACCCCAACTTTTATGAATAAAGATGAATTTTTTATAAATATCATTTTTGAATATTATGGAGTTAATTTGATATAATGTTATAGTTGTGGATAATATTTATAAATTTTGTAAAGTACGCAAGTTGTTATATAATATTCGATTGGTCGGGGAATATTCGTTTTAACAGGAAATATTCGTACAACGGCACAATCATTGGTGGACCCCACAACAGAATTATTGTCGGATTGAGAAAACGACAAAAATATTTTATTAAAAATAACGGCAGAAGTTTTACCATTGATACTGTTGAACTACTCGGTAGTAAAAGTACAGTAATACGTGTGGTTGCATAGTAGCACACGGTATTGATTATTAATGCTTATGTGAGAAGTCACTAAGTTTGATTCAATTATTGTCAGTTAATAATATGAATTATTTAGCGATAATGAAGTTTTGTTTTATTCGTATTATTAACGTAATAAAACAGAAACATCTTTTTATATAAAACATAATACTTTATTAAAGTTATTCTATAAATTGAATATATTATATTTTATTTAAAAGATTTTTCTTTAAACATGGACCGTCAGATTAAAGTAATCAATCTGGACCGTTCATGGATTAGTTACTATGCATTCTATTTTTCTATAAATAGCATCTCATTCCTTCATTATTTATTACGAATTCACTGAACTCTAGAGAGAGAAACTATAGAGAGAAACTATAGAGAGAGAGAAGAAAAGTATTCTGCTACTTAACTACTTCCTTATTTCAGTTCTTCTTTAAAATGGTAAGGGTGTTATTCTTTCTTATGCATGAAGAGAAATGTTGTTATTCCATTTCTTATTATTCTGTTAGAATAATCTGTATACGCGGTCTACCCTATACTTGGTGACATTCTTCTATTATTCTGTTGGAACATCCTGTCTGTGTGTTTTACACCGGACCTGGTTCCGTCTTTATTATTATTCTGTTGGAACATCCTGTCTGTGTGTTTTACACCAGACCTGGTTCCGTCTTTATTATTATTCTATTGGAACATACTGTCTGTGTGTTTTACACCGGACCTGGTTCCGTCTTTATTATTATTCTGTTGGAACATCCTGTCTGTGTGTTTTACACCAAACCTGGTTCCGTCTTTATTATTATTCTGTTAGAATATCCTATCTGTGCCTTTTACGCCGGACCTGGTTCCATTATTTATTATTCTGTTTGAATAACCTGTCTGTGCGATCTACCGCATGCATGGTGATTTCTTTTGTTATTCCATTCTTTATTATACTCAGTTGGTTAAGTTTTGACTTCTATACTCCATGAAATTTGTAGAATATCCTTGATAATTGCGTTTCATCCAGTATCTTTTCATGAAAATATTCTTCTAAGCATTCTTGAATTTTACTCCACAAAGCAGTATCATGTTGACAATTTGGACGTTGTTAATTCTTGGATAAATTAATTCTTGAACTTATTTTATTGAATTCTTATATCATTGTCATCATCCTCATGTTTATAAAATGTTAAAAGTCATCTGTGGCCTGTAGTCCATAGATGGACTTGGTATGATTATGACCAGGGATTATTCGGTATAATCATGATCGTAATGTTACAAATAATGTGGTAAAAGTCTTCATTGGCCCGTAGTGCATTGATGGACAGTTGTTGGCATGAACATGACCATTAATGAATACACGAATATCCTTGGCCGTAGTGCATGGGTGATTCAATGATGTGAATTATTTTATTAAGCTGAGTCCCAGCGATAACGGTGTTGAAAAACCTTTTAAATCATAGAAGATAGTAGATTTTATTTTCTACTTGACTCTTTTAATGGATTGCTTGTTCCGCTGTAGTTAAACTTGATGTTCGTTATATTTTATCAGTTTAACACTGTTGAAGGCTAATGATAATTTATTTTGCATTATCTTAGTCATAATATTTCTTACTGGGCTAGTTGAGCTCACCCTTTCTTTCACTGTTCTCTTAAGGAAATGAGAATATAGCTGGGACGAGTCGGGGAATGGAGTGATGGACCAGATGATAGTATTAGTAGTCCTCACTATTCTGTTAAATAGTGTGACAATAATTGTAATGAGGACTCCTTTTGAGTTTGTATAGTCTCTAGTAGACAATAATTGTATTCAAACTCACAGTTATGTTTTGTCGTATTGTACATGACAGTTGTATTAGTAAGTTGTATTTGTATTCTGTACCATGTATCTGACGACCCAAGATGGGTGATGTATACCTAATTTTGGGGGCGTCACAACTTTCCAAATTAAAACTCATTTTAGTTAAATTTATTACTTTAGTACAAGTTTCAATTAACACCATATACACTTCAGAAATCACAAGTATTAGATTTGAAACACTTATTCACTAACTGTGACGCCCCCAAATCTGGGTATCTTCCAACCCGATAGATGGTGCTATACGGTACTATTAACTATACATTCATTCCATTGAAATAACATCAAAATGAGGGTATTAACTACATTCTTATTACAATCATAATAAATCCATTCCTAGGTTCTGAAACCGAATATATTCTTTAGTGTTCATAAGTATAATACATACAAACATACTAATCTATTACAGGATAACTAATTATCCAGCTTAGCCTTGCCCTTATCTCTCTTAGAACTCTCCATTCGTTTGGCCTTAGCTGCAATTATATAATTCAAGCAAGAAGTGAGCATAACTAGCTCAGCAAGTCTAGCAATGTATAACATAAATACCACGTCGAGAACCATATCATTATTCTTCAATAATTGAACAAATAGCTATGAAGTACTATGAAACATTGTATAACACTTTTCTTTCTCATAAAATAATTTCGAAGTACTTACAGGAACTTAGGAATTCTGAGTAGGTTAAAGACCATGAACATTCTCTTTTTTTCATTCATGAAAAAGGTCAACACGGTACTAAGACCGTAAGTCTGATATTTCTTACGAGTACTTCTAGGTGATCAGCCTATAGTACTCTATGTTGATCAACATTCATTCGTTAAACGTATTCACATTTAAGTTTTGGCAACCTCGCGTGCCCATCGAATAATCGATGTAAAATACATTTGTTTATTCATACTCAGGCTTACCTTGAATCCTTACCAAACAATTGGCGTAGGATAGCGTTAACAATTCTATATTGAAAGATTTGTAAATAAATCAATCAACTCTTTAGGATTAGTCTAGCCAAGGTAAAACTGGCATCGACCCTTTCATAAAATAATTCATTCATCTCATAACATGAATCACATAAAAACTTGGCTAACACGAAGGTTAGACAAGCGTTAAGAAAACTTGCCTTCAAGCGTCTTCGAATATAATATTCAACAATTCTTGGTCTTTACAGTATCTACATGATATATTCACATAGCACACTAAGATTAGTTACTAAACAATCTAACTTCATGGTTTTAACCAACTTCTTTCTCTTCTATGTCTTACTTGAATTTATTTTATTAATAGAACCCGAATCAAGTTACTATCCTTCATTACGGCTTATTAACACTCTTACGTCATTACTAATACTCAACCATCAATGGTTAAGTACCATAATAATCAAATACGATTTACCTTTCATACCTTACGTTCTATGTTTAACGATTAATAGATAACATATAATCCCTAAAGTCATCATTATATATATGACTTAAGATTGATCTTACCATGTATCTTAAGTATATACATGCCCCGTAGTTGTTCTACAAACACTTTGATTCAAAAACAAACTTGGTCAACATTTTCCAGTACCCCCCGCTTCGGCGGGGGTTTGTTCTTCAAATATGCTCGCCTCGGCAGGCCAGGCTCCTGCTAACAAATAAACACCCTCGCCCCGGCGGGGGTTCTGGCCTTTACATAGCCCACCCCGACTGGGGTCCAAGCTGTTAATCCCCTAAGCTTTTTTTTATTGCTAGGTTTTACACGTTCGTTTAACATTAGTGAGCGTTCCTAATTCGTTTTCTTCATTATAAGTCGAAATAGACCAATCTTAAGTCCACGACTCTAAAATACATTGTCCTACATTGCGCCATCTTAAACTAAAGTTCCCGAACTAAACGGCGAGTTTTGATTACTAACCTAAAATTTATACGATTTCGACGTTTAACGTCAAATTTCGTAAAATTCGCCATAACTTCGTTACTCGTGTTTTCTACGCCAAATCAAATGGAACCAATCCATTGATTCATCATCCATCCTAACCAAGCAATATGTAAATAACCTATATTTGATGGTTTTCAAATTGTCTATCAACAACTAAATCAACGTTCAAAGGTTTAATCGGTTTAAACTTACATAAACACTTACGATTCCTACTCATACATGGCTTGTAAATGTTAATCCACTAATAGCCATCCTTATTCATCCGGAAGAGACAAGCTCCACCCATTTATGATTCTCTACAAAAAATAAATTTAAATGAATCAAAAACTAAGGTTTTATAAATTATTACCTTTACGTTCTTCGCGTTCTTGCTAAAAACTCTTATGATTTGCTTCAAGCTCACTTGATTACTTTTTTCTAGCTCTTTTCTCTCTCTCAAATATGTTGGTTAAAGTTTGTAAAGTAACAAATGACCAAGCTAAGCTTTCTTATATAGGCAATTCAAATGGAGGGTAATTTGGTTAAAGGTCCCACCTCCTTACTATTTCTTTTCTTCCTCACCAAGTAAATCTACTTTACTTGGCCTCCAAGTGGGTTACTTTACTTGGCCACCAAGTGGCCGGCCCACATGGTCTTGGGGGTCCCCCCATGGGTTGTCCCTTGGGTTTTACCCATCCTGTGACCCATCGGTTCGATTCGCGGTTTGGTTTCTTGGTTTGGGCCTTAGAATTAATTCATATTGGGCCTATCTTGGGCTTGATTTCATATTGCATTTGGCTTGACATAATCCAAGTCCAATTGAATTCTACAAAGTTCATAAATTCAACACGTATACTCACATATTCTCTTCATATAATATTTGTACTATATTCGTATTATATGTTGTAATAATCTTCATACTTTACTTGCAAAATAACTAGTATCATACTCGTATTACTCACGTATAAAAACCCTAATCATTATACGTAGTCATTAATTTCTCGGACCTCATTTTTCCTAACACTTAGGTTTTAAGTCCGCAGGCGAAAACTTCGTTTGCCGTAATTGAAATATTATTAGATATTCCATCTCGTCTTAGTATTCTATCATTACGCGTTTCTCAGAAATTCAAATTTAATCTCCGAGCAGAAACGGATGAATAGTATTTTTACGGAAATTTCTCGGAAAATATTTATTTTCGTCTTAGAAATTCAAAACAATTAGTCCTAGCACATAGTCAGAATACTAACCACATCCACACATTCTAGGTCATAGAATGACCTTCAAACATCTTACTCACGTAAATAACCAATTAAATTCACTTAATTCAAATAATTAAATAAAATTTAATTCACATAAAGATCCGATTTTCTTGGACATTACATTCTACCCCCCTTATAAGGATTCTGTCCCCAGAATCTCGCTATAATTACATAAACAAATGAGAAAAATCTTCCTTCATTTTACTCTCGAGTTCCCACGTTGCTTCTTCGGCATTGTGGTTCCTCCAAATTACATTCACCGAAGGTATTATCTTATTTCTCAAGACTTGTTCCTTCCTATCAACAATCTGAACTGGAAGTTCTTCACACGTTAAGTCTTTCTTTATCTGAATAGATTCAAACTCTATTATGTGTTTGTAGTCCAGTTTATAGGGACGCAACACTGACACATAAAACACATTGTGTATATGTTCCATCTCTGGAGGTAAAGCTACTTCATAAGCTACCTCTCCTACCCTTCTTAAAATTTCAAAAGGTCCTATAAACCTTGGACTTAACTTCCCTTTCTTCCTAAAACGTATCTTTCCTTTCCAAGGCGACACCTTTAGAAAGACATACGACCCTACTTCAAACTCCCTCTTCTCTCAGTGAGGATCTGCATACTTCTTCTGCCTATCTTGAGCTGCTATAAATCGAGTACGTATTAACTTTACCATGTTCACTGTCTGTTGTACCATCTCAGGTCCCAACATCCGACGTTCACCTACTTCATCCCAGCACAGTGGAGTTCTACACTTCCTTCCATACAACGCTTCATAAGGTGTCATGCCTATACTAGCGTGAAAACTATTGTTGTAAGCAAATTCCACCAAAGGCAGATGTTCGTCCCAACTCCCCTTGAAATCCATAACGCAAGATCTTAACATATCTTCTAGCGTTTGAATTATCCGTTCACTTTGTCCATCTGTCTGTGGATGATATGCCGTACTCAATCTCAACTGCGTTACTAGTTGCTCTTGCAAACTCCTCCAAAAGTTCGATGTGAATCGTGGATCACAATCTGACATAATCGAAATCGGTACTCCATGTCTTGAAATAATTTCTTTGACATAAAGCTTAACTAATTGCTCTAGGTTATACCTACCTCCTATTGGTAAAAAGTGAGCCGATTTCGTTAATCGATCTACTATTACCCAAATTGCGTCGTATCCCTTTCTCGTCGTTGGAAGCCCCACCACAAAGTCCATCGTGATATTCTCCCATTTTCACTCTGGAGTCTCTAGTGAATGGAATAATCCACTCGGTCGTTGGTGTTCAGCCTTAACTTTCTGGCAAGTTAAGCACTTACTAACATGACCTGCTATCTCCCTCTTCATATTCGGCCACCAAAAGTTCTGTCGAAGGTCTTGATACAGCTTAGTGCTTCCAGGATGTATCAAGTACCTCGAACCATGGGCCTCACTCATAATCTCTTCTTTTAACTCAGAATTATTTGGAACCCAAATTCTTCCTTTAAAATGAAGTAATCCCTCCTTGTCAAGGTTATACTTAGTCTTCTCCTCATCTTCCATCCTCTTCTTTATTCGTTCGCATTCTTCGTTACCCAACTGTACTTCTCTAACTCGTTCTACAATGGTTGGCTGAGTCTCCATCGTGAACAACATCTCTACCGCTTCACTTTGTAATTTAACTTCTAACTCCATTCTTGCCATCTCCGTTATTAACTCATTCTGAGTCGTTAACATTGATATATTTTCCCTACCCTTCCTACTTAGCGCATCTGTTACTACGTTTGCCTTCCCCAGATGATATAAGATATCACAGTCATAATCTTTTATCAACTCTAACCACCTTCTCTGCCTCATATTCAACTCCTTTTGTGTGAAGATATATTTCAGACTTTTATGATCCATGTATATCTCACATTTCTCCCTGTATAAATAATGTCTCCATATTTTTAAGGCAAAAACTACACCTGCCAATTCTAGGTCATGAGTAGGATGGACCTTCTCATAATCCTTTAACTGATGTTACATGTACGCAATGACCTTGCCATGCTGCATGAGCACGCAACCAAGTCCTCTATGCGAAGCATCACTATACACTACGAAATTCCTCGTATCATCTGGTAAGGATAATATAGGTGCCTCACTTAACCTCCTTTTTAGTTCCTGAAAACTATTCTCACACTTTTCCGTCCACACATACTTTATTGTCTTCCTCGTCAAATTCGTCAACGGATTAGCTATTTTAGAAAAGTCCTGGATGAACCTTCTATAGTATCCCGCTAACCCCAGAAAACTCCAAACCTCGATTGGCATTTTTCGTTGCTCCCAATTCTTAACTGCTTCTACCTTCACTGGATCCACATAAATGCCATCTTTATCAATAACGTGCCCTAAAAACTACACTCTCTCAAGCCAAAATTCACACTTAGTGAATTTCGCATGCAACTTCTCCCTCCGTAGTGTTTCTAACAGTATTCTTAAATGTTCAGCATGATCTTCTGGTGTCTTAGAATAGACTAGAATATCATCAATGAACACTACGATGAACTTGTCTAAATACTGTTTGAACACTCTGTTCATCATATCCATAAATGCGGCTGGCGCATTAGTAAACCCAAATGACATAACCAGAAACTCGTAATGACCATAACAAGTCCTGAACGCCGTCTTAGGTACATCCTCCTTCCTTACTTTCAGTTGATGATACCTCGTATACAAATCTATCTTAAAAAATTACTTTGCCCCTTTCAATTGATCAAATAGATCATCGATCCTGAGCAATGGGTATTCATTCTTAATTGTTAACTTGTTCAACTCTTGATAGTCGATACTGATAAGTAGGTTTTATATCTACTTATCTGGTATCTGTTACTTGAATTAGTTGCTTAATCTCATGTTTCTTAGTTACTTTTCATGTATTTTGTGTTTTTTTATATATTATATGCTTGGGTATTAAAACGCAAGAAAAAGGTGACTATTGGCATGAAGAAGCTAGGGAAAGCAATTCGAAAATCTTTTGAACCAAAATACACAAGCAAATGCAAGAAGGGAAGATTGAAGGACTTTTGACACCAAGTTGGATGCATTTTCTTGGCTTATAACTTGGAGTATACTGTAGATATTCTTATTATCTTTTCGGAACATCTTGAATCGTCCCAATCGGAGTTCGGATGCAAGAGTTATGGCCTTTTTATCAACGAAGATCAAAGCTAAGAGTTCTCACACTTGCAATTTACACAGCATCTACTTCAAACTCAATTTCGACCTTCATCCAATCCGAATCTATCCATTCCCAAAGAATGAAAGTTGTAGATATCGTCGATATCTTCTATTTGATAGGTGGCAGGCCCCGTAACTCCTCTCAGATCAAAAGTTATGACCATTTTACCAAAGGACGTTAGAGCAGAAAAGTGACCCCCGCCGAGGCGGGCTTTTCCCTCACAAAATCCCCTTCGGGGTGGGGGTACCAGCTGGAAAATAGACCCAAAGCCAGTCGGGACGGGCCCTTTACAAGTATAAACCCCCGCCGGGGCGGGGGTATGAGCAAAAAACTCGTTTTTTGGCCAAATTTGAATTCGGGAAGGATTGTTTCGATCCAATTGACTCAAGGACTTCCACGAGGACTTAAAGACATATGAAGAAGCTTATAAAAGGGGGAGAAACACAAGGATTAGAGGGGAGATTAGAGAGATTAGAGAGAAAATAAGATTCCATTAGATTAGATTAGAGTAATTTAGATCAAAACACTAGTTCTAATTAGATTTGGAGATTGAAGCAACTTGAAGACCATTGAAGATCAAGAGCAGGAGCTTGAGGAAGATGGAGATTTGCTGACAACAGATTTATTCTTTACTCTACTCTTATTTTTATCTTTTAATGTTATTTCAAGTGTAGATTCTTAGTTTTAATTCAATGAACTAATTCTTTGTTTGAGATTACAATGGATCTTATTGTCTATTGTGATTTGGACTTAATTGTTTAATTGATTGGCCATCAATTACCGTGATAATCTATATGAACTCGAGAGATGAAGTATTGATTTAGATCTTATCATGATAGCATGTGTTCAGGATTTTGTTAGTAGCTTAAACTTGATGAGTGTTAAGGTATAGATATGCTTGACACCACATGTAATCGAATAGAGAACTTATTCTTCAACCTTCTTCAATTGCAATTCACATAGAGATATAGTGGGTTAGTTGATTAAGGTGTTTAATGGATTTCTATCTTAATTGTGGATTGACGTTAATATGGGTATTATGCATCGAGAGGTGATTTTATCTGCTTTAGTGTTCTTGATTAACAATTTAGGATAGAGAATAATTGATGAGAAGTGTGTTAACTTAAATGAATCAATAAGTGAAGTTGTGATCTTAAATCTCCGTTATCTTAATTTAATTAGTGGAATTTAAGAGTAGTTTAATTTATATAATTTGAAATTCATTCGTTTAAATAAGATTGAGTTGGTTACGGGTTAGTACTTAGTGATTTTTGTTAAATAATTCTCTGTGGGAACGATTCTCAACTTATCATTTTATTACTTGTTGACCACGTATACTTGCGTGTTGTGTGTAATTAGATTCTACCCAATAGATACAAAGTCATAACGACCCATCCTTCTTCTTAACAAACAATACTAGTGCTCCCCATGGAGACACACTCGGTTGAATGTACTTCCTGTCTAATAGTTCTTGTAATTGAACCATTAACTCCTTCATCTCTACCGGTGCCATTCTTTAAGGTGCCTTAGAAACTGGTGCCGTACCCGGTAACAAATCAATCACAAACTTGATCTCCCTATCCGGTGGAAGACCTGGTAACTCAGCTGGAAATACATCCTCGAATTCTAGTACTATAGGTATATGCTCCACTGCTGCTCCCACTCTACGAGTATCCACAACATGGCACAGATAACCCATACACCCATTTTTCAACATTTTCCTAGCTTGTGCCATGCTTAGACAACAAGAACGTCTCGGTGATTTACTACCGTAGAATACTACCTTGGTTTTCTTAGAAAGCCGAAGGTTCACACTTTTCCTTTGACAGTCTATTATAGCCTTATGATTAATCAACCAATCCATATCGAGAATTACATCGAATTCTCTTAACCTTATCGGTACTAAATCTACCGATAATCTTTCCCTCTAATATCTACGAAACAATTCCTATGAATGTGTTCAATGGAAATTATCTCTTCGTTCGCTACCTTAACGTCTAAAGGTATTTCTAATCTTTTCAGAATTAAACTTAATCGCTTAGCAAATCCATATGCTATAAAAGAACAAGTAGCACCCAAGTCAAACAACACATAAGCATTTATTTCGTTGACTGGAATGATACCTGCTACTACATCCGCTGATGCAACCACATCTTGGATAGTCATATTAAACGTATGGGCCGTGGGTCTACCCAACAATGGTGTTGGTCTAGTAATGGCTAACTTACCACTACCAGAACCCTTACTACCCTTTGACCCCTTCTTTGGGTAATTTCTTGCCATGTGGTCCATTGACCCACATACAAAACATCCCTGGTTCTTCTTAGGATTAGGACAATTAGGTGATATGTGACCCTCCTAGCCACAGTTATAATAAATCGATTTCCCTTTCAGACAAACTCATAGATGAGTCTTATCGCATGTCTTGTATGCCTCGATCCTACGCTTAGGTTCCCCTTATTTCACTTCAGTATTCCCAGAGTTAAAACTCTTCCTTTTTGGCATACTGCCACTACCACTGGCACCCTCTACCTTGGGTCTTCCTTCTCCCTTGCTCTTATTCATTCTCTCTTTGTGGTATTGGGTCAGCGCCTCACTACGACCCTCTGCGATAATCTCCTTTTCTAGAATGGTCCCATAGGAAGCACTTTGAAACACAGAAATCCTACTATAGAGCCAGGGTTTCAAGCCCTGCTCAAACCTACTAGCCTTCCTCTCTTCAATATCCACTTGGTGTGGAGCAAACTGTGCCAATTCATTGAATTTGGCCGCATACTGGGGAACCGTCATGTCCCCTTGCTTAAGTTCTAGGAACTTAATCTCCATCCTCCCTTGCATGCTTGCAGGGAAATAGTTCTCGAAGAAAACCTTCTTAAACTGTTCCCACGTAATAGCATCAGTTCTAGCCCCACCCTGGTGAGCCTCCCACCAAAAGTTAGCTTCCCCTTTCATCATGTAAGTCGCAAAAGAAGTCTTTTACACCTCAGCTATGTTTGTAATAACAAACGCCTTTTTTATTTCTTTCACCCATGTTTGGGCCTCTATTGGGTCTGTCGTTACCTTGAACTTTGACGAATCAACACTTTTAAACTCTTTAAAGGTAGTCGTTCTGGCTACCCTAGGTCCCGCGGGTGCTCTACCGCCGGTTTGGTTAAATGCAACCGTTAAAAATTAACGAACTCTTGCATAGGGTTATTCTGACCCCCTTGATTATCATTATGTGATTCCGCTTCCTGATTATGTTGTCTTCTTCTTGGCGGCATTATGCTGATTAAATAAATAAGGTTTCATTATTATCTATCTATATACTTACTTAGTTATCATTCAACAACAATAACTCATACCATAATAAAGCACATTTAATAAAAACTTTATTATAATAATATGCTTCTTCATAGTTCAAAACTATTTACAACTTGATTCCATAGCTAAAAGCTATTACATTTCTATCCCACAATTGACTTCTACAAAAATTGGGATTTACAAAAAGACTACCCTTTAATTATACAAAAGAGGGTTTTACGTCACTACACATATACAAAAAGATCTACCGATCTACTAACACTGCTTCACAACATTCTCATGCTTCTGATTCACTAGAATCGAAATAATATCCCGACTAATAGTATGTCGAGTCTGCCCCGACTCAATAGAATAACAACCAATTTTCAGCTTGAAATCCTCATGAGCAATGTTATGGATGTAGTACATCCGTGCTATCTTCTGGTCTTTCTCCACCAGTTTCTTACGAAGCTCTACGGCCTCGTTCTTATAATCCCTAGCCTTATTTGTCATGAGCACCTTCTCATCATGCTCTGACTCAAAGTATGATTATGCAGACTCCTCTGCTTTATAAAGAGCAGTAATCTCTTCATTCTGGTTCTGCACAATAGTGCGTAGTTGCACATTACGGTCAAGCACCGCTAGATACAATGCCCTCATTGTATCTGGAGGTGTTGGCTCTAGTGCAGGTACCACCGTATTAATCGATGTTACCTCCATATATTCCTCCACATTGATCATCATATCAAGGTATGACGCCAATCTCATAACTCCCTCGGAATAGTCCTCCTCAGAAAAATTCTCCTCTGGCTCCGATTCTTCTAGAATCACTAATGGTACTTCTGCTACAGGCAAAAGTACAGGCTCTACTCTGTTCACGGACTCTTCGCTTACCATGTGTTTATCTCTATACATCAAGCTATCGATCGACATCTACAATAACACAACATGTTGATTAGTACATAATACACAATAATATAAGCACAAATCACATTTAATTTATTTAGGTTTAATTTCCATCTTTTAAATCTTTCGGTACCGAGTTTCCTCAATACCTTATTAACTTATTCGACTCGAGTTTACTTCATTTGGACTTTTCCTTCCTTAACGAGGTTATTAGCCTAAGGTTCTTTCCCCCTTAAGTTTTATAACCTAATACTTTGATACCAACCTGTGACGCCCCTAAATCTGGGTATCTTTCAACCCGACAGATGGTGCTACACGGTACTATTAACTATACATTCATTCCATTGAAACAACATCAAAATGAGGGTATTAACTACATTCTTATTACAATCATAATAAATCCATTCCCAGGTTCAAAAACCGAATATATTCTTTAGTGTTCATAAGTATAATACATACAAACATACTAATCTATTACATGATAACTAATTATCCAGCTTAGCCTTACCCTTATCTCTCTTAGAACTCTCCATTCGTTTGGCCTTAGTTGCAATCATATAATTCAAGCAAGAAGTGAGCATAACTAGCTCAACAAGTCTAGCAATGTATAACATAAATACCACGTCGAGAATCATATGATTATTCTTCAATAATTGAACAAATAGCTATGAAGTACTATAAAACATTGTATAACACTTTTCTTTCTCATAAAACAATTCCGAAATACCTATAGGAATTTAGGAATTCTAAGTAGGTCAAAGACCATGAACATTCTCTTTTGTTTTCATTCATGAAAAAGGACAACACGGTACTAAGATCGTAAGTTCGATATTTCTTACGAGCACTTCTAGGTGATCAACCTATAGTACTCTATGTTGATCAACATTCATATGTTAAATATATTCACGTTTAAGTTTTGGCAACCTCGCGTGCCATCAAATAATCGATGTAAAATACATTCGTTTATTCATACTCAGGCTTACCTTGAATACGTACCTAACAATTGGCGTAGGATAGCGTTAACAATTCTATATTGAAAGATTTGTAAATAAATCAATCAACTCTTTAGGATTAGTCTAGCCGAGGTAAAACTGGCATCGACCCTTTCATAAAATAATTCATACATCTCATAACATGAATCACATAGAAAACTTGGCTAACACGAAGGTTAGACAAGCGTAAAGAAAACTTTCCTTCAAGCGTCTTCGAATATAATATTCAACAATTCTTGGTCTTTACAGTATCTACATGGTATATTCATATAGCACATTGTGATTAGTTACTAAACAATCTAACTTCATGGTTTTAGCCAATTTCTTTTTCTTCTATGTCTTACTTGAATTTATTTCATTAATAGAACCCGATTCGAGTTAGTATCCTTCATTACTGCTTATTAACGCTCTTACGTCATTACTAATACTCAACCATTAATGGTTAAGTACCATAATAATCAAATACGATTTACCTTTCATACCTTACGTTCTACGTTTAACGATTAATAGATAACGTTCAATCCCTAAAGTCATTACTATATATATGACTTAAAAGTGATCTTACCATGTATTTTAAGTATATACATGCCTCGTAGTTGTTCTACAAACACTTTGATTCAAAAACAAACTTGGTCAACATTTTCAAGTACCCCCCGCCCCGGCGGGGGTTTGTTCTTCAAATATGCCCACCCCGGCGGGCCAGGCTCCTGCTAACAAATAAACACCCCCCCCCCCGCCTCGGCGGGGGTTCTGGCCTTTACATAGCCCGCCCCGGCCTGGGGACCAAGCTGTTAATCCCTTAATCTTCTTTTATTGCTAGGTTTTACACGTTCGTTTAACATTAGTGAGCGTTCATAATTTGTTTTCTTCATTATAAGTCAAAAATCGACTAATCTTTAGTCCATGACTCTGAAATATATTGTCCTACATTACGCCATGAAAAATTGAAGTTCCTGAACTAAATTGTTAGTTTTGATTACTAACCCGGAATTTATACGATTTTGACGTTTAACTTCTAATTTCATAAAATTCGCCATAACTTCGTTACACGTGTTTTTTACGCCAAATCAAATGGAACCAATCCATTGATTCATCATCCATCTTAACCAAGCAATATGCATATAACCTATATTTGATGGTTTTCAAATTGTCCATCAACTACCAAATCAACGTTCAAAGGTTTAATCGGTTTAAACTTACTTAAACGCTTACGATTTCTACTCATACATGGCTTGTAAATGGTTAATCCACTAATAGCCATCCTTATTCCTCTGGAAGAGATATGCTCCACCCATTTATGATTCTCTACGAAAAATAAATTTAAACGAATCAAAAACTAAGGTTTTATAAATTATTTCCTTTGCATTTTTCGCGTTCTTGCTAAAAACTCTTATGATTTGCTTCAAGCTCACTTGATTACTTGTTTCTAGCTCTTTTCTCTCTCTCAAATATATTGGTTAATGTTTGTAAAGTAACAAATGACCAAGCTAAGCTTTCTTATATAGGCAATTCAAATGGATGGCAATTTGGTCAAAGGTCCCACCTCCTTACTATTCCTTTTCTTCCTCACCAAGTAAATCTACTTCACTTGGCCTCCAAGTGGATTATTTTACTTGACCACCAAGTGGCCGGCCCACATGGTCTTGTGGATCCCCTCATGGGTTATCTTATGGGTTTTACCCATTCTGTGACCCATCGGTTTGATTCGCGGTTGGGTTTCTTGGTTTGGGCCTTAGAATTAATTCATATTGGGCCTATCTTGGGCTTGATTTCATATTGCATTGGGCCTGACATAATCCAAGTCCAATTGAATTATATAAAGTTCATAAATTCAAAGTCCATTAAGAGCTAATTGTATTTTACACGTATACTCACGTATTCTCTTCGTATAATATTTGTACGATATTCGTATTATACGTCGTAATAATCTTCATACTATACTCGCATAATAACTAGTATCATACTCGTATTACTCACGTATAATAACCCTAATCATTATACGTAATCATTAATTTCTCGGAACTCATTTTTCCTAACCCTTAGGCTTTAAGTCCGCAGGCGAAAACTTCGTTTACCATAATTAAAATATTATTAGATATTCCATCTCGTCTTAGTATTCTATCATTACGCATTTCTTAGGAATTCAAACTTAATCTCCGAGCAGAAACGGATGAATAGTATTTTTACAGAAATTTCTCGAAAAATATTTATTTTCGTCCTGGAAATTCAAAATAATTAATCCTAACACATAGCCAGAATACTAACCACATCCATACATTCTAGGTCATAGAACGACCTTCAAACATCTTACTCACATAAATAATCAATTAAATTCATTTAATTCAAATAATCAAATAAAAATTTAATTCACATAAAGATCCGATTTTCTCGGGCGTTACACTAACTCATGTGTTCAATAAATCACAACGTAACGTTTTCACAACTTACTAATTTTTACAACTTTGGAATTACCACCTATATGATACAAATCTGTTAAGATATCTTTATTACATGTTCATCGCATTAATATTTCATTAGACAAGGTTACAATGGGGTTTTAAGGTCTGCATAACCAACAAGCATTGCTGCATCTAATCTAGGTATGGCGCAGTTGCGCCATATTTATACCTGGAACTAGTGCAGCTGTGCTGCAGCGCAGCTGCGCCGTTTTTGGCCTTGACACCAGCGCAGCTGCGCTGGTGCGCAGACAGAAACTACGCAGTCTGTTAAAAATACTTTGTTCAGCCCAACTATCACGAATTTCATCCACAAAACAACAATTTAAACATACCCAAATGATATAGAACTCATATAAACATTATTCATCACATATATACCAACTTAGAATAATTAAACAACAACTACAAATAATTTAAATCCTTGAATTCCATGTTTTTACAAAAAAACTCTATTTTTTGACATCCTTGACAAAAATTAACACTAAGGTCTCAATACTACACCAAATTAACTTATTCAAATTGTGTTCTCTTCATTTCTTACTGAATTAACATATTCAAGGCTTAATTTACAGTTTAGTTCACAAAACCAACTACCAATTTTTGTACTTTCACAAGCCATATACATAACCACATGCACTGTAAACGATTTTCTTTCATTTTGAACGTAATTGATATACAAAATCCTTGTCTAGATGCTAGTTATAACATCACAATTGCACATAAACACAATTAACACAATTAACACCTTATATAACAACAATTCATCAAATTTGAATTCACAGAGACTTTGAAATTCAATAACATAGAACTTTCATATATGTAACATTATGGTTTTGGAAGTTATACCTTCAATTGCTTGGATAATCCTTGATAGAAGATAAAGAATTTCTTTGGAATTCACAAGACTCTTTCTCAAACTCTCTCTCAAATTTTCTCTGTAAACTCCCTTTCTTCTCTTCTCACACTTAGGCCTAACCTTTTTACGTAAAACATAAAACAGACGCACAAAAAACTAAACGTCTAAAACTGACGTTCTAATAATTATAATAATTACTTATCAGTTATAAAATATTTAATATATTTTTATTTTATTTTATTTTATATTTATTTTTTAAATTCAAATTCAAAATTCAAAAGCCATAAGGCTTTGTTTGGCAAAACACTTTTAAAATAAAGACTTAATATTTTTAAGCATTGTTCGGTAAATCCATTTAAAATTACTTTAATTTATTACAATAAATCATTTATACTATAGTTTATAGTCCCATATTATTTATTTGGATCTCCATATCCAATCTTAGTTAAATAAATAAAAACTAATTGCAACATATTAAATAAATTCTCCACTTAACCAATTACCACAAAATTATAATCTCATTATAATTTTATTTAATAAATTAACATATCACTTTAATTACTAAATTAAAATAACAATATAGCAACTTATATAATCTTTAACAACTCTCTAACTATTAAATTAAATTAGAGTATTATCTCATAAATTTAATTCAAAAATATCTACTAACAACAACTACATCAATAAAAAAAATATTTATTTAATTTAATAAATATTTGAAATTACAAATAAAATTCTAGATTGTTACATCCTTCCCTCCTTACAAGGATTCTGTCCCTAGAATCACAACTCAAACAATTCATTCATCACATTCTTCTCTCCTTACAAAGATTCTGTGCCCAGAATCGAAGACACAGATTAAACAAATAACTCAGGGTAGTTTTTATTTATTTCATCTTCGAGTTTCCACGTAGCCTCTTCGATATAGTGATTTCTCCATATCACCTTCACAGAAAGTATCACCTTATTCCTGAGCACTTGTTCTTTCATGTCAATTATCTGGATAGGAATCTCCTCATAAGATAAATCCTAATTGAACTGTAACGGTTCATACTTGATCACATGTTTGTAGTAGGGTTTATAGGGTCGTAACACCGACACATGAAAAATATTATGGACATGTTCTAATTCTGGAGGTAAAGCTACCTCGTAAGCTACTTCTCTCACCCTTCTCAATACCTCGAAGGGTCCAATAAACCTTGGGCTTAGCTTTCCTTTCTTGCCAAAAAGAATCTTCCCCTTCTAAGGAAAAACTTTCAGGATAACACAATTTTCTACGTCAAATTCGCGATCTTGTCTGTGTTGATCAGCATACTTCTTCTGTCTATCTTGAGCAGCTACCAGTCTTGCTCTGATGAGTTTGATAATTTCAGCGGTCTGCTGTACCAGTTCCGGTCCTAACATTTGACGTTCACCAACTTCATCCCAGCATAGTGAAGTTCTGCATTTCCTGCCGTATAATGCTTCGTGTGGCAACATGCGAATGCTTGAGTGGTAACTATTATTGTAGGCGAATTTTGCCAACGGTAGATGATCGTCCCAGTTCCCTTTGAAATCCATGATGCATTCTCTAGGCATATCTTCTAACGTTTGTATTGTTCGTTTGCTTTGACCATCGATTTACGGATGGTATGCCGTACTCATTCTTAGTTGTGTTCCCATGCATTCTTGTAGTCTCTTCTAGAAGTTTGATGTGAATCTCGGATCTCTGTCTGATACAATTGACACTGGAACTCCATATCTCGAAATTATCTCCTTGACGTACAATTTTTCCAGCTGATCAAGATTAAATCTAATCTTTATTAGCAAAAAGTGTGCTAATTTTGTCAGCCTGTCCACTATCACCCAAATCGCATCGCATCCTTTTTGAGTAGTTGGAAGACCTACCACAAAATCCATTGTGATATACTCCCACTTCCATTTCGGCATTTCTAACATTTGAAGTAATCCGCCTGGCCTCTTATGCTCGGCCTTTACTCTCTAACATGTCAAGTATTTCGCAACACATTCTGCAACATCTCTTTTCATATTTGGCCACCAAAAATGTCGTCGTACATCTTGATACATTTTCGTACTTCCTGGATGGATCGAATATCTTGAGTTATGGGCTTATGTCAAGATTTCTTTAATATCCTGTATTGCTGGAACCCAAATTTGTCCCTCGAATCTTAACACTCCTTCGGTATCAACCTTGCACTTCATCTCACTACCCTCGACCATACTTTCCTTTATTTTTATGCATTCTTCATCTTGTAGTTGAGCATTCTTTACCTTGTCCACCAAAGTTGGACTAGCTTCCATCTGGAACAATCTTTCACCGAATTCTTTTGGAAATTTTATTCCCAACTCTAGCCTTGTCATTGCTGAAATAACCTCCTCCTGGTTGGTTAACAACATTAACTTTTCTCGACCTTTCCTGCTCAAGGCATCTGCCACCACATTTGCTTTGCCTAGATGATAAAAGATCTCACAGTCATAATCTTTTATTAATTCCAACCATCTCATTTGACGCATGTTCAGGTCCTTCTGTGTGAAAGTATACTTCAGACTCTTATGGTCTGTATATATCTCACATTTCTCTCCATAGAGATAGTGTCTCCATATTTTCAGAGTGAATACCACCGCAACCAACTCTAAATCATGAGTCGGATACCCTTTCTCGTAGTCCTTCAATTGCCTTGATACATACATAATGACTTTGCCGTTCTACATAAGGACACAACCTAATCCTTTATTTGAGGCATCACTATACACCAAAAAGTTTCTTGTATTATCTGGTAATGACAACACAGATGCCACACTGAGCCTCTTCTTCAATTCCTTAAAACTCTCTTCGCACTTTTCCGTCCAAACAAATTTTACAGATTTTCTCGTCAAATTTGGAGTGGCAATCTTGGAAAAGTCC
Organism: Panax notoginseng; assembly: GCA_016801055.1. Taxonomy (NCBI): domain Eukaryota; kingdom Viridiplantae; phylum Streptophyta; class Magnoliopsida; order Apiales; family Araliaceae; genus Panax; species Panax notoginseng. The sequence goes on along the minus strand of CM029022.1, from coordinate 146,826,693 downwards.
TGAATAAACCGTTTGTAATAGTATGCCAATCCCAAGAAACTTCTTACTTCTGATGGAGTTCTTGGTTGTTCCCAATTTATCAAAGCTTCGACTTTTGATGGATCCACTGAAATCCCATCTTCATCTATCACATGCCCAAGAAATTGTACACGTTCTAGCCAAAATTCACATTTAGAGAATTTTGCGTACAACTTTTCTTTTCTTAGCGTCTCCAACGTCAGACGTAAATGTTCCAAGTGTTCTTCTTGAGATTTGGAGTACACCAAAATATCATCGATTAATACCACCACAAACTTGTCTAAAAATGATTTAAACACCCTGTTCATCAAATCCATGAATGCTGCAGGGGCGTTAGTGAAACCAAAAGACATTACTAGAAACTCGTAATGTCCATACCGAGTTCTAAATGTCGTCTTCGGTATATCCTCCTTCCTTACTTTCAATTGGTGATACCCACTTCTCAAATCTATTTTCGAGAAGTATCTAGAAATGTACATAAATTTCATATCACACTATACATAAATGCCAGTGTAAATTTCAAATAAATGCCAGTGTAAATGTACATATCTACAAATTTCATAAATTTTAAAAATTATCTAACTATACATGAATAATACAAATGGGTAAATGAGTGTGAACTTTTCATTATTTTCAGGAGGTCTATGAAATTGAAAATAGGTAGAATTTTCATCACAGTTATGATTAAAATGATGGAAGAATTGGTTCAAATACATGTTCTAGTTTAGTTGACTTCTTTGTAGTGGATCTCAACAGCTCATTGACCTTATCTAAATATTCAGATTCATTCCAATTTTGGTCAAGGTGATTTAAGAAAAAATCAGTTGGATTTTTTTCAATCAAGAGTCTATTTTCAATTATTTCTTGGGTCATTGACAACTCTTGTATCATGTTTACTTTAATGGGTTGGTCCAAAAAATCACTAGGTGGTTTTTTAGGAATAAGTCTTTCAGGGTATGGAGCTTTAGGCTTATAGACTTTTTCAACCGACTCATTAAATGTAACATGATCAATTTTAGGCATAGACTCATTTTAAACTCCTCAAATTCACTTTGACTCAAACTGTGTAGAATTGAATATAATATTCTTACTTTCCTCACTATTTCCACAACCATCAAGATTTTCAAAACTAACCTCAAAGTTACTAGAAAATTCACCCATCTCTTGTTCATTTATTATGGTGGCTAATCTATTCATTTGAATTTCTAGACAGGATATAAATTGATCCAAGCTAAATTGATTTTCCATTAAAACTTTCATAGTTTTCTCTAAGGCACTAAGTCTATCCTCTTCTTCATTTGATAATTCTTGCTGAAATTGAGGTTCTGGATTCGAATATGGATATGGATATGGACTTAGATAAGGATTTTCATAAGTTGGCAAAAATTAATTTACTTGGTGTGCATTAAAATTTTCATAGGGTTGTTAATTCCAAGCAAAATTATTATTCCAACTATAATAAGAATCCATCTTTTCATAAATCACAAAACAAATAGACAACTAACCACGAAAGTCACAAAAAAATATTAAAAAAAACAAAAAACTAAACTACTATTTTTTTTTATATATATATTTTTTAAAAATATGGAGATACGAAGTACCGAAGAAAGCGCAACAACAAAATCTGTATATTTTGTTCCTTCGATTCGCTTCAATAATCCTGGAAAAAAAGTAGAGTTAAATCTAATTTGAATAAATAAAAATTAGGGAATAAATAAAAATTAATTCTAGTCCCTGACAACGGTGCCAAAAACTTGATATTATGTACTGCAAGTGCACACTGTCGAATTGAAGAACTAACAAGTACAGGTCGAACCCACAGAGACTAGATTAATTTTAATATTTCCTTAATATCTATTTCAGGCGAATTAGAAATAAAGATTGAGAATTAATTAACTAGAATATGAAAACTAATAATGAGAAAACAATTTAGGAATCCGAATCCATTAAATAATAACCATAACATATAATTCAATCTCTTCTATTTTTATAACTCACTATGATTTTGATCTTCATTCCCTTTAATTTAGTAATTTTACAATTAACGTGGGCAAGCATAGACAATGAAAATTTAAGTATTAACTATAACCCATCAAAACTTCTTTGAGCAAGCATGGATTATGAAAAACTCATATCTTAACAATAATCTATCAAAACCTTTTAATTAATTTAAATCACATAAGAACTATAAAACGAAGGTATTTCAATAACGAAACATGAAGGTGAAATCAATTAAATATAAAAGCATAAATAATAGAAGAGATGAAAAATATTATCATGAATAATTATTTAATTTCATCTTCATCCTAGATGAAAGAAATTAGCTAGACATGAAAAAAGATTAAACTAACTAAAATACAGAAAAGAAGAAGATTAAAAATAAATAAAAAAACTCCCTTTATTAACGATCCACCAACAAGCGTACAATGAAACATAATTTAATCTACTCTTACTCCTAACCTAAAGTAATACAATGCCTAATATTTCCTCCTCTCTAAAACAAGAGACCTATTTATAGGGAAAATAACTTTGAACCCTAATTTAGATTCATTGAACTTGAACACTTTTGTTCCCTTTCCATGTAGGTTTGAACTTCCTAGTGGCAATCAACTTCTCAAAAAGATCTTCTAGATAGACTTTCCTTTCTCTTGTTGGATTTGACTTGCACACCAAGTTCAATATCTGAGAAGTTTAAGAAACTAGCTTTCATATAAAGTATGAATGAAGTTAGAAAACTTTCCTTACGCATAGCTACAGCTTATAGTTTACGCTGAACAGCTCATTTTAATTCCTATATAACATATAAGAAAATAACACATACACCAATTAGTCATATACTTGACTTACGTATTGGTTTACTTAACTCTACTTCTTAAGGTTTGCATTCTTGTAGTATAAGTTTACGCAACTAACTTCCTTTACCAGTTTACGGCTTCATGACATACGGAGATGTCTTACTCATATGACCATCATCTTGAATGATTTACATATTTACCTTCTTCTTTTTACCTTCCTAGGACTCAGTACACATCGTTTCTCTGCTAGTAGTCCATATGGTACTCTGAGTGCTTTCCCACAAATAACTAATAAACAAGTTCCTGTCTCATCTACACTGCCCATAACAGTGATTTAGATCGGTTGCCAATTTTGTATATATCTTCGCTCTCTGAAGGAATTGTTTAGCCCAACTCCCATATGTCAACCATCAAAGGTTACGATTGTACCACAACCTAACTTATTTTAACTTATCCGAACCATTAAATTATAACGTTCGTTAAGTTAACTTCTTATTCCTTATGGCTTTCTGGCAACTAAATGCCATACCTCAAGACTCATTCTTTATTGTCTAAGTCATACATTCTTTTGTATACTCAGAATGATCATTCAAGTTAATCATTAACTTGGCTTCGATATGTTAACGTCATTGTCTTAATTCAGTTCTTTACCATTCATGGTTTAATCATTGATCTACATTATCTTACGGTCAAACCATGCACGGAGTGTAGGTTCTGCCCGTTTAATATTCGCTTACACTTAACCCTCACGTCGGTTAAAGTGTTTAACGCTTACATTCATTCTAACATTCTCTATCCGACTCACACTCGGACTTTCATTAATCTTATTTTCGTTCGTTACGACTTTCCTTGGTAAATCATATCTTCATTAACGTCTAAGTCATACAATCATTGTACACTTAGAACATTCGTCCGACGCGAATACGATTCACGAGGATCATTTACGTATTCGTCGTTTACGTTGCTCATCTCTTAATCTCTCATTCAACCTTTACTCAAGGTTTTAATCGCTTTCCATCGTTATCCATCCCATGAATCCCATGTTCATTATTCTTTCTTAAAGTTAAAGCCATACGGTTCACTGTATGCTAAGACTGATCGTTCATCACAACAACGTTGCGTTCACAGCGTCTAAACGCTTTACACTTATCTCTCATTCCCACAACTTAACATCGAAATGTTATTCATTACCTTAGTCACTCAATGTTTAAGGAATCACAATCATAGCAATCGCTCACGTTCGTTCATCGTGACTACAGTCCTCGGATATCAGTTACATAACCCGCATTTATATTCTTCGTCTTTTAATCCCGCTAAATCTTTCCGTTTAACCTTTACAAAAGGTTTAACTCGCTTGCTTAAGTGTTATTTTAGGTGAACTATATGTTCATACTTCTTTCTTGCATATCCCCCAGTAATTGAGCACTTAAAAGCTCATTAATGGTCCTTGCCCTGCACCGGCATTGCGGGGCCGGTTCCCTTCCTTCCTCTCGCGCTGCGGCGCGAGCTCACATCATCTTCTTCCTCAGTCTGGCGCTGCGTCGCTGAGTACTTCACTAACTCTCGCGCTGCGGGCTAATTAACAATGCATAATGCCCTGAGCTCGCACTGCAGCATCTCCTCCCAAGGCTCAGCTGGCGCTGCGGCGCCGAGCACAAAACCTAGAAAATTTTCTAAGTCTTTTACAAGCTTAAATCGCTTACTTTGAAATTTCATAACTTATTCATTATAACTCAGAACGAGGTCGTTCCAATGCCATTCCCTTCTTTATCTTACGTACTTCAATACCCCTCAGATAAAACATCATTCTGAATCTATTAACGTGCCATTTGATTGGCTTGATCTTCACCCTTCGTTCATTTTTACGCTTTTAACGTTCTTCCCTCGTTCATCCGTAATTTGATCATCCAAACTCGGAACTCATTCATTCTTGAGTTCATGACTCACGTTTTCTACATTCTCTTACTTCCTTATAAAACCCTATACCTTCGGGTTCATTTTCATACTTTCTAATTCTCGTTCATCTTTTACAAAATTTTTGCCATAACTTCGTTATAGCTAAGTTTTAATCCGTTCCTCATAAACGTTTCTATGGTTCCTAACCAAGAAATAAGCATCTAACTTATACGCGATGGTTTTAGACTTGTCCATCAACAATAATTATCCTACGATGATTTTAAATTTGTCCATCAACAACGTTCTTCGTGTTCTTCGCGTGTTCTTCGTGTTCTTCGTTCGTTCTTCATTTTTAATCGATATTTTGGATTATGATTTCACTTTTTCTTGGAATATGATATTATATAACACCATTCCTTACTTATTTCACCTACTCAATCATAAGATTCATTCGGATCGCTCAAAATCCTTACGAATCTTATACTTCCTTAAGAAATTTATAAAATAAACTTCTAATTCTTATTTCTTCATTTTCTTACAATTTCAACCATATGAAATCATTTCTAACATCATATACCCTTATCTTCATTAAGCTATGTTTTTAAACATAAAAACTTAAAGAAAATTTATTAGAAGCTAGGTTTCAGATTACCTTTCTTCTTTAATCTTCCTCCGTTGGACAAAGGGTGCACTCGGGCAAGCTTTTCCTCTTCCTCTTCTTTCTCCCATTTGAACTCTCTCTCTCTTTCTCTCTCTCTCTCTCTCTCAAAGTGTAGGATTTTTAAAATCCCAAAATAATGAAATAAGCTTTCTATTTATAGAAAATCAAGGCTAGGGGCAAAATAGTCATTTTGCCCTCAAACCTCCTTACTATTCATTACTTAAGCCCTAAGTTTACTTAGCCTTGAAGTTTACTTAGCCCTTAAGTTTACTTACTCATTACTTATAAGCACTTTACTTAGCCATTAAGTATAAGCACTTTACTTGGCCATTACTTAACTTATCCTTACTATTCCACCTCCTTACTATTCACACCTCCTTACTATTCACGTAGCTTCCCTTGGAAGCTTCGTGGTTCCGTCTTTCGGGTTTCGTCCGACAGTTTTAAAGACTACGATTCCCGGAATTCAAATATTTTTGGATATTCCGTCTTTCCTTTACCGATTAACTTTTACGTATTCTTCGGATTTTCGAAAAATTAAAAAAAAAATTTGGCATTTAACATTTTCCTTCATGTTTTCCCCTAACGTAGCTAAACGAATGAAAATTACATAGCAATACTTTTCGTCATTTTTATTTCGTCCGATTTCTACACGTTTTTCGAGAAAAACTTTTATCGACTTACTTAACTATTCACGATATATTATCATCAAATCTTTCGACAAAATGTCATTTCGACATACCGAACTATCGAAAAGGCTTAGGTTATTCAAGCCCTAACTCTTAGAGTTTCGTCGGGTGAATAGTGCCTATTTCATCTTTTTCTCCAAAAATATTTTTGTTCCCGGAAAAATTTTATTTTCGTCTTGAAAATTCTTATTCGTTCAGTCTAGCTCATTGCCAGAATCCTCCAGTATTATAATCATCCTAGGTTATAGAATAATTAATAAACACACAGCACCGAATAGTATTAATAAAAATTTATTTTATTAATAACTAATTCTTTAAACTTAAATTCTAGACAATCCGAATTTTCGAGTTGTCACATTCTTCCCTCCTTATAAAAATTCCGTCCTCGAAATTTCTTAAAACCAAACCCTTATCCGGGTCCTCACATTCCCCCCTTCTTCACAGAATTTCGTCCTCGAAATTTTAACTTACTCTTCTTCTCAACTTCTCTTCAAAGAAATTTTTATCTTTCCATCATTCCTAACCTCTATAACCTATCAAGAATCATGAAGTAGAAGGAATAACGAGAAATATAAAATTTCCTTTAAAACATTTCATACTTTTGATGAGGGGTCAAATTGACCATGAACTCTTACTAGGTTTAACATCATGACATCGTAACCTTTCTTTACATGGTCAGTTTATAATCACAAAGAAAGTAAACTACCTCTTCCATACGTAGGTGATCAACCTATCGCATAACCCCATTTTGGGGTATGTTCACCTCAGACTTAATCATTAGATTCCGCACCAAAAATTTTGGTTTGGCACAACTTCTTCAAAGAAAGCTCGATTTTATTTTAAACCCGACATACCATTTGTCTAGCTGAATCAAATAGCTTAGACCATACAAATAAATTGGATATCAACTTGAAACATTCGTCTAGTCAACTCAATTAACATCGACTACTTCTTTAAATTCTTTTACAATACATCAAAACGTTTTATGACATCATGATACCGTACTTCTCACAGTACGTTGAGGACTTCGTCATTATGTGACTTTGTCATTATACATCATACCATAACGGGTTGTTGATCATAAGATCACATCCAACACTAGGTTCAATTGCATTAACAACTCCATCTTTTTACCATCCTTGCATCAAATGCACGGATGATATAAAATTTATTTTGATATTTTAAATTAATTTCTGTCTAGCCGAAAAAATTAGCATAGACATACCAAGAATAGCTCTTTTAAAATCCATTGGTTCCAAAAGTTGAACCAATTCTTTCCATTTCAAACGCACATATAAGCACGATTTTAATAAAGTTTGAAATCTAGCATAGCTAGATGACTTGGAATATCCTATTCTCCATCTTCCTTCATTGTCTTACTGCGACAATACTTATTCTTCTCTATCACCTTCAATACTAAGCCTAATAAAAACAACTTATTTTTAGTCTAAACATCCCTATACCTTAGTACAGTCCATCAACTTACCACACATTATGAGTTCAGGAACTTTCCACAATAATATGAGTTTAAGAACTATCCAGGCAGACCATAGGCGTCCATTCGCTGAGAAGTTCAAAAATATACCATATTATTATGAGTCACGAACTTACCGTAAGTATGAGTTTCAAGAACTCGCACCTACCTTATCGTTCTCTACCTATCAAGCATATATATGAGAAAAGATTCACCTTCTCGTTATATACATCTTGATAGCGCGACATACTATTCCAATGATTATCACTACCAGAAGCTAAGTGATTGTAGAACCAAACACAATTCTCAGCCCATACAGAGAATTGGTCAACTCAGCTACTAATCGATATAGGAAGCTAAGCGGTTGTTACACCAAGGACAATTCTCCGCCATACAAAGAATTGTTCAACTTAACAACTATATCGAATAAGAAGCTAAGTGGTTCTAAAACCACGTACAAATTTCCCGCCCATACAAGGAATCATACAACTCAGTTGCTGACATGAGTCCACAACTGAAATCCTAAAACTTCTTACTTTATCTCTACTTAATACGAATTTTTTTTATTTCATATGCTAACCTTTATAACTCAATTTGAGTTCTTCTTCTCGTACTAGTTCGTAGTTCCCTTCACTTATAGCATTAGCTATAAATCATCCATCGTTTAACAGCTCATTTGTTACTACGATTCACTATGATCACGTGGTGATCTTCTTATCCTTCTCTCTATGATTATAGTCTTAGGTACTCATACCTAAGGTTTATAACCTATCAGCTTTGATACCACTTTGTAACGCCCTGAAATCCGGTCTATCTTCACACCCGAATTCCGTACGTTACAGTCCCACTTCTTACCAAACATATGTCATTATATAGTTAAATATAATAACATATATTCTCAAATTTCAGGTTCTGGAAACCTTATAACCTCTTTCATTACAAATAATGATAATTACATTATTCTTTAAATCGTACAAGAGTGACTTTTATCTGCCACCAAGGATACATATCAGTTCATTAAACTAGTCTATAGTTTAATTAAACTATTCTACATTACAAGTCTTTGCTTGATCTTCACGCACATTCACATACTAAATGACACTTCGTCTGGATACCTTGGATGATTTACTCATACGACCATCATCTTGGATGATTTACATTTTTACCTTCTTCTTATTACCTTCCTAGGACTCAGTACACATCATTTCTCTGCTAGTAGTCCATATGGTACTCTGAGTGGTTTCCAACAAATAACCAACAAATAAGTTCCCATCTCATCTGCACTACCCATAACAGTGAGTTAGATCGGTTGCCAGTTTCGTATATACCTTCGCTCTCTGAAGGAATTATTTAGCCCAGCTCCCATATGTCAACCATCAAAGGTTACGATTGTACCACAACCTAACTTATTTTAACTTATCCGAACCATTAAAGTATAACATTCGTCAAGTCAATTTCTTATTCCTTATGGCTTTCTGGCAACTAAATGACATACCTCAAGACTCATTCTTTATTGTCTAAGTCATACATTCTTTTGTATACTCAGAACGATCATTCAAGTTAATCATTAACTCGGCTTCGATATGTTAACGCCATTATCTTAATTCAGTTCTTTACCATTCATGGTTTAATCATTGATCTTCATTATCTTACGGTCAAACCATACACGGAGTGTAGGTTCTGCTCGTTTAATATTCACTTACACTCAACCCTCACGTCGATTAAAGTGTTTAATGCTTACATTCATTCTAACATTCTTTATCCGACTCACACTCGGACTTTCATTAACCTTATTTCCATTCGTCAGGGCTTTCCTTGATAAATCATATCTTACTTACTACCTTCGTCAATGTCTAAGTCATACAACCATTGTACACTTAGAACATTCGTATGACGCGAATACGATTCACGAGGATCATTTACGTATTCGTCGTTTACGTTTCTCGTCTCTTAATCTCTCATTCAACCTTTACTCAAGGTTTTAATTGCTTTCCATCGTTATCCATCCCATGAACCCCATGTTCATTATTCTTTTATAATGTTAAAGCCATACGATTCGCTGTATGCTAAGACTGATCGTTCATTGCAACAACGTTGCGTTCACAGTGCCTAAACGCTTTACACTTATCTCTCATTACGACAACATAACATCGAAATGTTATTCAATACCATCGTTACTCAATGTTTAAGGAATCACAATCATAACAATCCCTCACGTTCGTTCATCGCGACTACGGTCCCCGGACATCGGTTACGTAACCTGCATTTATATTCTTTGTCTTTTAATCCCGCTAAATCTTTCCGTTCAACATTTACTAAAGGTTTAACTCACTTGCTTAAGTGCTATTTTAGGTGAACTATATGTTCATACTTCTTTCTTGCACATCCCCCAGTAATTAAGCACTTAAAAGCTCATTAATGGGCCTTGCCCTGCACAGGCGTTGCGGCGCCGGTTCCCTTCCTTCCTCTCACGCTGCGGCGCGAGCTTATGTCATCTTCTTCCTCGGTCTGGCGCTGCGGCGCCGAGTACTTCACTAACTATCGCGCTGTGGTGCCAATTAATAGTGCATAATGCCCCGAGCTCGTGCTACGGCGTCGCCTCCCAAGGCTCAGCTGGCGCTGCGGCGCTGAGCACAAAACCTAGAAAATTTTCTAAGTCTTTTACATGCTTGAATCGCTTACTTTGAAATTTCATAACTTATTCGTTGTAACTCGAAACGTGGTCATTCTAAAGCTATTCTCTTCCTTATCTTACGTACTTCAATACCCCTTGGACAGAACTTCATTCTGAATCTGTTAATGTGCCATTTGATTGGCTTGATCTTCACCCTTCGTTTATTTTTACGCTTTTAACGTTCTTCGTTTATTCGTCCGTAATTCGATCATTCGAACTCAGAACTCGTTTGTTCTTGAGTCCATGACTCACGTTTTCAATGTTCTCTCACTTCCTTATGAAACCCTACACCTTCGGGTTCATTTTCACACTTTCTAATTCTCGTTCGTCTTTTACAAAATTTTCGCCATAACTTCGTTATAGCTAAGTTTTAATCCGTTCTTCACGAACATTTCTACGGTTCCTAACCAAGCAATAAACATCTAACTTATACGCAATGTTTTTAAACTTGTCCATCAATAACAATTATCCTACGATGGTTTTAAATTTGTCCATCAACAACGTTCTTCGTGTTCTTCGCGTGTTCTTCGTTCGTTCTTCATTTTTAATCTATATTTTGGATTACGATTTAACTTTTTCTTGGAATTTGATGTTATAGAATGTCATTCCTTACTTATTTCACCTACTCAATCATAAGATTCATTCGGATCGCTCAAAATCCTTTCGAATCTTATACTTCCTTAAGAAATTTATAAAATAAACTTCTAATTCTTATTTCTTCATTTTCTTACGATTTCAACCATATGAAATCATTTCTAACATTATCTACCCTTATCTTCATTAAGCTATGTTCTTTAACATAAAAACTTAAAGAAAATTTATTAGAAGCTAGGTTTCGAATTACCTTTCTTCTTTAATCTTCCTCCGTTGGACAAAAGATGCACTCGGGCAAGCTTTTCCTCTTCCTCTTCCTCTTCTTTCTCCCATTCGAACTCTCTCTCTCTCTCTCTCTCTCTCTCAAAGTGTAGGATTTTCAAAATCCCAAAACAATAAAATAAGCTTTCTATTTATAGAAAACTAAGGCTAGGGGCAAAATAGTCATTTCGCCCTCAAACCTCCTTATTATTCATTACTTAAGCCCTAAGTTTACTTAGCCTTTAAGTTTACTTAGCCCTTAAGTTTACTTACTCATTACTTATAAGCACTTTACTTAGCCATTACTTGACTTATCCTTACTATTTCACCTCCTTACTATTCACACCTCCTTACTATTCACGTAGCTTCCCTTGGAAGCTTCGTGGTTCCATCTTTCGGGTTTCGTCCGACAGTTTTAAAAATTACGATTCTCGGAATCTAAATATTTTTGGATATTTCGTCTTTCCTTTATCGATTAACTTTTACGTATTCTTCGGATTTCTGAAAAACTGAAAAATATTTTTTGGCATTGAGCATTTTCCTTCACGTTTTCCCCTAACAAAGCTAAACAAATCAAAAGTATATAGCAGTACTTTTCGTCATTTTTATTTCGTCCGATTTTTTCACGTTTTTCGAGAAAAACTTTTATTGGTTTACTTAACTTTTCATGATATATTATCATCAAATCTTTCGACGGAATGTCATTTCGACATACCGAACTCTCGAAAATGCTTAGGTTATTCAAACCTTAACCCTTAGGATTTCGTCGGGTGAATAGTGCCTATTTCGTCTTTTTCCCCTGAAATAATTTTGTTCCCGAAAAAATTATATTTTCATCTTGAAAATTCTTATTCGTTCAATCTAGCTCGTAGCCAGAATCCTCCCGTATTATAATCATCCTAGGTTATAGAACGATTAATAAACACATAACACATAATAGTATTAATAAAAATTTATTTTATTAATAACTAATTCTTTAAACTTAAATTTTGGACAATCCGAATTTCTGGGCTGTCACAAAACTTGCCTGCTTGCTCAGCTACAATTAATTCTAGCTTTAATTAACTTGCATTGAAACGACCTAATGTTAACAAGTCAATCTTTCCAATTAGTATACGTAAACTAGGATGAGTCTACATTTATAAGAATCACATCATCACATAGCATGCTTCTTAACATATTATATGGCATATTGGTCACATATTACAAGGTAAAGTAATCATATAAGCATACATTTAAACTTCAGATCAAAAATAGAATCTTGGCAAGACTGCAGGATGGCGCAGCTGCGCCTGGTCTAGGCTTAGAGACGGCGCAACTACGCTATCCCCTGGCTAGACTAGGTTTGAGCTTTGCTCTCCTGACTTCAGTCAAACTCTATTACACTAAATACACATATATTTTAACATACATACATGCTAGAGGTTCTCACATAACATAAGACCATACATGAATTTACCTTTGTAAGTTTTTAGCTTATAATTTACATGGTGCTCAGAAATAGAAAAGTCATGAGGTTACCATGCTTCGTAACTTGATTATACAATATTTAGTAGTCATGCTTGTATATAGACAACACATGTATACTTTACTCACATAGTTCATATTTTAAAAATTTCCTTTTTATAACTATGTGTGCATAAGTGAACACCAAACATTAACCAAATGATGCTCATGCCAATATATCTATAGGCATAATGAGTCCTAATATACATGCTTGCATGGTCATAACGTACTTTACTCATTACTTGATGACCTTAGCTTCCTCATTCTAAATTTCTTTGAAATTTACACCAAGTCAACCTAGTACATACAAGGCATCTCGACATCTAACTCTTATGCATTTGAAACATATATTAAAGCCACATATACATGCTCAAATGGTCAGAACTTACAAGATAAAAGTCTTTGTCAAGTTCACTTTGAAAAGTCTTAAGTTTCTTATCTTTGACATAGTCTTAATTTTCAATCATGTATGCTAGTGTGTTTAATCACTTTAGACTTGCATTGCATGTCAATATAAGCCATATTATCATGTTCATAAACTCAGAATGCTCACATGATGTGTTCGTGACAAAGTTCACTTTTGAAACTATAATTTCATTTCAAAATCATAAGTGTTGTGTCAATCATATGCACTAATATTGTTATACTTGATCATACTACATGCATGTGTTTATGTGTGAGTGCTAAACAGTTTTCATGCTTGCTCTAACCAGGTGCCAACAAGTTAGCACAATAGAAACATAACAGAACACAAAAGGTTTGGTGCAGACCTGGCGCAGCTGCGCTGCACCCTAGTACAAATAGGGCGCAACTGCGCCATGTCGGGACCAGAAGCAGTAGCTGCTCTGTTATGTAAAGTACTAACCAACTTCAATTTCTCTTGATTCAAACATGTTCCAGACCATTATTACAAGTTCTATGTATATACACATACTTCCTAACACAATGATAGTATGCTAACTCATGCTAATTCAAGTAATCTCAAGAATTTGATAAAACTCAACTAAGAACACAAGTTAGGACTTTTATACCTTTTTGAAGTAATTGAGCTGTAATATACCCACTCTTATAAGTCCCTTAGCAATTAATTCTCAGCAATTGAAATGAGGAAGATGAGGGTCTCATTTATAGAAGAATGGTTACATAGATAATGTCATTACCTCTCAAATTAAACTAAAGGATTTCAAGAATGTATAATGGGTAGGAGAGAGTTGGTGATTTCACTCATGAATCCCACTCCCCATCCACTTATTGCTCTAGGTTTGTTGAATTTGTGATGAAGATAGGCTAGCTAGCTTTTCATGTGGGAAGAATGAAGTGGGTTCTTAATATGGGACAAGGGAAAAATCTCAGCACTTGCCAAATAATACTAATGCAACATTTGGTTTATACTATATCTACACAATATATACTTTGGTTATATAATATGTATACACAATTCATTTCATATAACATAGGTTATAATGATTTAAAGGGCACACAATGTATTTCCTAATTACAAGGTATCAAGTAGTGCACATACATATAATCCATGTACATTTTCTAGTACCACCAAATACAGTTGTGCATTGCTTATTATTTAATACCATTATTATAATCATAATAACTTAATGAAATCATTATTAATTAACAGTTGATCTTATTATATGTCCATAGGGTATACATGAATATTTACCCACACACTTCATATCATATAAACAATATTATTATGCAACTCACATGTATGCAAATAACTCCCACTATATAATCTATAATATATAGACATATTAATATGCCACCTTGTACTATATAAAATATATAGTTAACTACCATATAATAAAGGCTTAATATATTGTATACTTGCACAAATTAATCAAGGAGATATATAATCATATTATAATTATTAATTAACACATTATCCATTTAATTGCAATAAATCAATATGTTCAAATCCTGCCACTATATTCAAATACATTGAATATTTAATTATTAATAATCCTATCAATTCCTTGATATTAAAGTCTTAACGTTAGTCCACTAATTTAAATAAACTATTAGTGACTCCCTTTAATCATTTCATAAATTCATATAACCACATAAGGTTTAAATAAACTCATAAAATTAACTCATAAAAATCAAATCCCATATTTAATTAAATAAGGAGTTTAAAATTCACGGTCATTACAGAGGATGTATTTTGATGGAGCTGTAAACATGGAAGGTGCTGGAGTTAGAGCAGTTCTAGTATCTACTTCGGGAGAGTAGTATCCTGTTGCCATCAAATTACAGTTTGTCAATACCAACAATTCAGCTGAGTATGAAGGCTGTATAATGGGGTTGAAACTAGCCCAATCTATGGGCATCAAACGGTTAACTGTCTTTGGAGATTCTGAGTTGGTAATCAAATGAACCACTAGAGTCTATCACACCAAAGAATTACATTTGCTTCCTTACCATCGGTAAGTTATCTAGATGACTTCGGAGTTTGAAGAAATATCCTTCCTCCACATTCCTCGGAATAAAAATGACTTTGCTGATGCACTAGCAACTTTGGCCTCCTTGATCAACATACCTGAAAAGGGAAGCATTTAAAACATCACATTTGCCCGCCAAAAGGCTCCAGCCTATGGGAATTACATTGGAGAAGTATCAGATGAGCTGCCTCCCATCTAGCACCCTTGGTACCATTCCATCAAGGAGTATCTGCGAGATGGATATACGCCCATTGGGGTGAATCAAGCTGAAAGAAAGCGGATCCATAGAATGGCCATGAAACTCTTTCTAAACAGAGACACACTCTACAAAAGAGATGCGAGACTAGGCCTTCTAAGATAACTAGACAAAGACCAAGCTTAGAGGCACATGGATGAAATCCATGGTGGAGTATGCGGCCCACACATGAGTGACCCTCTACTTGTCAAGAAAATCTTAAGAACATGGCATTTTTGGATCTCTCTCAAAGATGATTGTGATGATCACGTCAAGAGATGTTATCAATGCCAAATTCATGAGAATTCTATCCATGCCCTACCATGGGAACTCCACAATATGAGTTCACCCTGGCCCTTCTAAATGTGGGGAATGGATGTGATTGGGCCAATCAAGCCCAAAGCCTGCAATGATCATCAATTTATCTTCACCATGATCTACTACTTCACCAAGTGGGTAGAAGCGGCCTCTTCCCCCATAGTTACTAAAGAGGTGATCATTGGTTTCATCAAAAATAATGTCATTTGTCGATATAGACAACTAGAGGTGATTGTATCAGATAATGCCAAAAACCTCAACAACCAAATGATGAAGGAATTATGCACTAAATTCCACATCAAGCATCTCAACTTCGTCATCTATCGTCCAAAGATGAATGGTGTTGTTGAAGCGGCTAATAAGAATATCAAAAATATCATGCAAAAGATGTCTGTCAATCACAAAGGATGGTCTAACCTATTGCCTCTGACTCTATTAGCCTACAGAACGTCAATGCGCACTTCCACTGGGGCAACCCCCTACTCATTAACCTATGGCATGGAAGTAGTGCTCCCCATAGAGGTGGAAATGGAATCCTTGAGAGTATTGATAGATGCTCAGATGGATGAAGACCAATGGTTACAAGATCGGTATCACCAATTATCTTTGATAGATGAAAGGCGGGCTACGACCATCTTCTGTGGTAATTATACCAACAGAGGATCGCTCAATCCTACAACAAGAAAGTCCAGCTACGACAGTTCAAGGAAAATGGCTTGGTCTTGATGACAACCAAGATTGATCTAAAGGAAAATTCACCCTAAACTGAGAAGGCCCATTTATTGTCAATGAGGTATTGACAAGAGGAGCCCTCAGGTTGCAAGAAATGGATGATGAGGAATTTCCCTAACTCATCAACTCAGACACCGTCAAACGGTATTATGTCTGAAGATACCTACAAACTAGCATTATGGTTATGGATCATCAATCAATCAGTCAATCCATCAGTCAATTCAGGTTTTCAAAACCTTTCTAACCACAACAGTTTGTCCCACTAGGGACGAACTACGCAGACTTGATCTCCCCCATACACGGGAGTACGTAGGAAGCCATTTATGGTCTGGTCTAACCTTTTAAAAAAAATAAAAACTAATACTTTTCAACATATAACTTTCAACCTTTTCACGCTAGGTTGGAACTTGTTGCCTGTAATAACCGTGAATTTTAAGTCACTATATATGTATATACATTATTAATATTTAAAACTTTGTGTTATACAGTGATTTAATATGTGACAACATATGTGAAATGGTGCATGGGTCAATTAACATGTATGTTATAGTTATGGATATATACATTTATAGGTTTCATTAAAAATGAAAGCTTCGTAACCTAATTATAAATTAGGTGAGACAATTAAATAATCTAAGGGTTATGGTAACAAGGAGATGTTAGTATTTAATATGTATACTAACTTAAGTGGATAATCTTATTATTTCAAGTGACTAATAATTTTAAACCTAATTCTTGTGAACCTAATTAGGTTATGAGCTAAAGTCACATGTATAAGTAATTAAATTTCATAAGATTAGGAATGGAAACCCTAAATAATTAAATTGGGTAACATATATTAAAATTGTTAGACTATGTTTATTACATAGCCCAAAACAATTAAAGGAGAAGCCCAAAAGAAATAAAATGCAAGCCCAGACTTAGCCCACTTGATTAAGGGTATTTTAGACATTTGATTTATCTAATTTATGCATTAAAATAAAAGCTAAATGAAGGAGTTAGTGGGCATAAATATGGCTGGCCACATTAGCCTTTTAAGGCAACTAATTAAACTAAGCAAGGTCCATTTGTAGTAACTCTTACACAAAAGGACATGGTTGTCAAGCTCCCATTGGTTGCCACTTTATTAAGCATCCTTAATCATGATTAGACTAATTAAAGTGATAAGGCAAAGCTTCTATCCATGGGTTAAAGAAAGTATGGGGGATAATAGCTAGATACACTAAGTGTATCTATATTTTTGTAAGTATCATTTTACTTCATCTTTTCATTTCATTTCATTTCTTCTCTCATTCTTCCTCTTATAATTTCTCCCAAGCTAGCCACTTCTAGAGAGAGAAAGGAGAGAGAGGTTTGGCCATATATATATATAGAGAGGAGTGCTAGTTTGTTAATGCATCCAAAGTTCATCACTTACTTTGGTAAATCAAGGAAGGTTGTCATTAAATCAAGGTATAACCTAACCTTCATCTTCTTCTTCTACTTTGTTTTTTTTTCTTTAGCTTGAGTTTTGTAGGGGTTATGAACAAATACTCAAGATACCCTAGTCCTACATATCATCATATATAGAACTAAGTATCTTGAGTGTTAGATCAAAGGCTTAGAGGAAGAATATGAGCATATGTTCTCTAAGGGTGAAAACTCTTGTTTTCTTCCACTAAATCTTGTGTAACTCAAGTTTTCCAACTTAGATTTGTGATCCGTCGAAAGGGGGTGCTAGATACATGAGTTATCTAGTAAACCCAAGTGATAGAACACAAATCTAGCAAGTTTTGAATCCTTTGGAGCTGATTTCCCCAAAACAGCCCACTTGGAATGTTAAGGGTTCAAAAACCCTAAAATAGTTTTTGTCCTATTTTTCTTGGGTCTGTTTCGGACAGTTTCATGTCCCTTAAAAATCTGGGAAAATTCACAGAGGTACCTTGAGAAGTTATCTACGTGTAGGAAAAAGAACGGACACGTTTCGAGTTATAGATTGTGCGTAATGACTATTTCCGTAAAGGACTCCTAAAACTTTACCGTCGAATATCTCACCGTGTATACACTGAAAAATTCTGAAATTTTTACAGTAGGTTTATATATGTTAGAAGAACATACCCTGAAACTTTCAGAGTTTTCTGAGCAAAACTTAATTTATTAAAAATAAAGCAAGATCCGAGTGTTTTGGGAACTTTAAAAATAGTAGATCATTTTCTAAAATTCCAAAAAAAATTTGGGATCCTTGTAGGTTCATATTGTGTCAAAGTACAGAAGCTGAGAATTTTTGGAGTAAGTTTACTATTTTTCCTAAAAATGGTTAAGATATGAATAAAAGAAAATAAATAGTTAAATGATGTCTTTAATAAGAAAAAGGTGATTTTTATGCTTGAATACTCATAATATATCATATCATGACTATCTTAGAGCACTTTGGTAATTTATGATAATAAATATTATTTATGACCTTTTATGGATATTAAATAAGAGGTTTAATAAATGATGAACAATTAGAATAAATTATTTATTAATCCAATAAATTATTAAAATATTATTATGATATTAATAATATTAGAATATGGTATTGATAAGTAAATAAAAATATTAAGAATAAAATTTCTTTAAAATATTATTAAATGGTTAATAATATTTGATTTAAGCATTGATAAATGATTAAAGTATTATTAAATAATTAATAATATTAGCAATAGAATAAGATATTATTAAATGATTAATAATATTAGTAAATGAATAAAATATTATTAAATGATTAATAATATTAAATGATTAATGATACTAAAGCATAAGTAAGATATTATTAAAGTAATAATATTAATTAAAATATTATTAAGAGGATTAATAATATTAGTAAGGTATTAAAATATTATTAAGATGTTAATAATATTAGTAAGCAAATGAAAATATTATTAGGGAACTAATAATACTAAGAGGTGAATTAAATATTATCAAGATCAATAATATTATGTGGTTATAGTAACATTATCAAGACATGATAATGTTAATAAGAACTAAATGTAATGCATAATATTTATGTGATTACATAATCTAATGTTATACTATGACTAATTGAAAGATTAACTATAGGTCTCTCAAAGGAAGATAATTTAACTGCATAGTGGATATAAATTAATTGCGTAGCCGTAATCTACAGACGAGACAAGTGTCCTAACTCAAATTCGAGTTATTATTTTCAAAGCATGTTAGTGAATAATTATTGATGATTATTCACATCTATATTGATTATTGAAATTCGCACTTTGTGCAATTGAATTCCTGTTCTATTATTATTGAACTGTGAATTAAATTAAAGCTCTTTCATTTATGAACTGTTTATGAGATAGATCTATGCTAATTGTATCAGCTAGATCAAGCATGTTTAAATTTGTTAAATCAAATGTGTTTTAAAAAGTTGTTCTTATTAAATTGATATGATACGAACTCTTGACTGAGAAAAGGACGAATTTGATTAAGGCATGATATCGATGCCGGAATATTAAGTGTTTATGCATAAATCACGGGGTATGATAGGCCGATCCCCTTGAATACTAAAACTTATTAAGAGGTCCAGTTTAAATTACTGAGAACTTTGGCAAATGTTCATGGTTATCTCAAAACCACTCAGTTCATATTATTCAATTATTTGAATATTCAATTGTTGATTATTAATTCATGTTCCTTCGCAACCTTATATTATTGTTGAACATTGAAAGCAAAACTTCTTTCTAGTCATGATATATCTCCCATGTATATAAACTTGCTAAGCAAATTAGTTGCTTACCCTTGCTATATCATGACATTTATTTCAGCTAAGCCTGAAGGATCCAATACGAAGGACAAAGGCAAGGGCAAGATCCAGGAATAGTTTGGAATGAATATTAATTATTATTATCTAATGGAAGTTCTTATGTAAACCTTTTGTAATATGAATAGTGTGTTTAAGTTAAGGTTAAGAAGACCTTGGGACCATGCTATGGAAACTTTATTATAATGAACAATGTATGTTTATTATTTCGTAATAGTTATAGAATGCTTATTGTGACGTCCCCAAAACAGGTTCATTCCATCCAACCCATTCTGAGTCGCCAAATACATGGTACAGAAAACAACTACAACTTTATTACAACAATTGTCGTGCAAAATACAACAACACATATGCTGTGAGTTTGGATACAAATATATATCAACTGTGACTCATGTCCCAACCGTGAACAGCACCTCATAATGACACCTTACATAAAGGTATAGTCAAAAACTGTTTTAGAAATTAGAATCTTTGGGAAGTGCTCAAGGAAACCTTCGTACATGGGAGGCCATGCTTCTAGGTTATGATAGACATCATATGGCCACAGAATTATCCTTGGTTGACCCAATAGACCCCAAAGAAAAATGAGAAGATTACTATCATATTCTTCCCAATGGCGAGTCTTCTCTTGACATATCATTATCTCCACTGTCTCTAATTGGGAGTTATATTTCAGATAGACTCCAAGATCATATAGGTAGTGCTGGTAGATATACTCAGCAAGTGGATGAGCACAACCTTGTCTTATGATGACACGAGGTTGTATGTCATTATACATCCTGTAAGATAGTGGCAAAACACCCTTCCAAGTTAAATTCACCTCACCCTCAATATCTATAGACCACCGTTCTATTCCCTTGTTATCCCTCGCTCGACCCAGCTACACTTTTATTACCTGAAAGGAATTGTGAAGCAAAAGAGTGAGCACAA
This sequence comes from Panax notoginseng, assembly GCA_016801055.1. NCBI lineage: Eukaryota > Viridiplantae > Streptophyta > Magnoliopsida > Apiales > Araliaceae > Panax > Panax notoginseng. Next base: position 146,805,658 of record CM029022.1, on the reverse strand, counting down.
CTAGCTCAGTAAAGAATATCATGACTAAAGATAAATTATCAATAGTCTTCAACAGTAATAAATCAGAGATTTAGAACATATGGTAGATGATAAAACTTTTCAACCATAGTTGCAGCGGAACGAGCAATCCATTAGAAGAGTCACATAGACCATAAAGTCTATTATCTTCTCCATGTTAAAAGTCCACCAACAATGTTTTATCCCTGTAACATCAATCAACAGTTCCTTTCCACAATCATATAAATAACTCATAATCATAATTGTAGTTCTAAATTTCTCTTCGCATTCAGGACGAAGATAATTTTTATCACCTGTCTTTACCTGAAACATCAAAGATCATGATTATACCAAATCACAGTTCCTGTTCATAATCATACTAATAAATTCATCTTTGCACTACAGGCCAAAGATATTCATCAACAGTTCATCTTTGCACTACAGGCCAAAAGATATTCAACAACAGGTCATCTTTGCACTACAGGCCAAAGACATTCATATATCAAAGAAATACATAATCATTTCAGAATTTATATAAACAATAATTATAACCATGTTGATAAATTCAGCTTTGCACTTAAGCTAAAGATATTCAATAACAATTCATCTTTGCACTATAGGCCAAAGATATTCATCAACAATGCATCTTTGCACTATAGGCCAAAGATATTCAATAACTGTTCATCTTTACACTCAAGTAAAAGAGAAATTCAACATCAGGGTTATAAAAATGTTATATATGATAATAAAAATAATATAATCAATATATAGTTTTAATCTCAAGAGTAATATTCATAAATCAACTATAATTTGGTTAGTAAAAGAAACCAATTTTGTCGTGAATAGTACCCGTAAATAGTAACTCGTGAATAGTAACTCATGAATAGTAACTCGTGAATAGTAACTCGTGAATAGTAACTCATGAATAGTAACTCGTGAATAGTAACTCGTGAATAGTAACTCATGAATAGTAACTCGTGAATAGTAACTCATGAATAGTAAACCCGACACAAAAAGGTAGAAATTCTACAATAACATCTATACCAATATTTCAGTATAATGATATTGAAATAATATTTCTTAAACTTATAAATAATTTATGCATTTAATCATCATAAAATGTCAAACTCATAAGATTTCATCACCAATAACCAAAACCCTCATCAAAAATCTGCATATACCTCATATATGATATTCAAGCCATAAAATCATATTTTCCAATTTTCTTATTTCACATAACATATTTAATTCATTTGCTCATAATTAGACTATTTTCAGGAAAAATACCAAATCAATTCCAAAAATATTTCTTTTCTGGGATTTAGCAGAATATAATTCCATATTGAACATATATTTTTCTCAGAATTTTTAAAATTTATTTACTATTTTTCATATGGCCAAAACCGCCGAATATTTAGATATTTATCAAAAATTGTACTTTTATCCAAAAATTCTGAAATTTACAGAGTATACTTCTATCGTATACATGTACTCCCAATAAAAATTTCATCAATTTTGGAGTTAACCACAAGGAATTATAAGCGGTTACTTTTAAAATAGTATTTTCTCATAAAATCCACAACTCTTAATCCATACATCTAAAAATCACCATTTTTGGACACAATCAATAAAACTCATCAAAATATCATCTCAAATTTTTCCAGAATTTTTGAAGGTCCAAAAAATTACGAAATTGAAAAACATAACAACCCTTAAAATCCCTTACTATCCCTTACCTCAAAAAGAGCAGTACTTCTGACTGGAATAACGCTGAACGAACTTGCACCGTATATCAACACTCAAGATATCAAAAAAACTCACAAGAATACACTCGATAATATAGAGAGAGAAATAGAGAGAAAACTTCAGTTTCTGCTGTGATTTTCAATTCTAACCTAAGCACCCTATTTATAGGAAAATGCTTAGAACACCAAAGCAGAAAATTTAATATAATAATAATATATTTAACAAATTTTCCTTAGCCCACCTTGACCATCTAAATTCAGCCATAACACATGTTAATGATGTCCACAAAATACAAAAAATACGTTTTTCTAAACAAAAATAATTAAAACATCTAAAAATCAATTATTTCGGAACTTCAGAACTTCAATAATTCATAATAAATAGCCCTTTTATCAGAAAATTCAAATCTCGCGAGTTTTTATAGGAAATTCAATTCTCTAGAATTTTGTAGAAGAAAGGTTTTCCAAATTCCAAACAGAAATTGACCGAAATCCACAAACGGACGATTTTACAGTCAATAATAAATTTTCGGTCAAGAATTGTGTCTACCAACACACAAAACATGTGTTAATCATTTAATGCCACAAAAATACTCTTCCTCCTCATATACTCATATATTCCACATTCATTGTAAAAATATCACCATCAATATATTATTAAAATAATATATTTAAATGAATTATTTTATCAGAAAAAGATAAAATATTAATTTTCAACAATTGTCACATTAAAAATTTTCTCCATCTATATCCACATAAAATTAATATTTTCCTCATCATATAAATCAATAATTAATTATACACAAATAATATTACAGAATCACAGTACTGGCAACCAGGCCGTTCCCAGGAAAGAGGGGGCTTTCCAATAAGGATCTCTTCCTTACTGGCGCGCAATTAGATGACCAAACCTCTCCTTAGACAGAACTTTCTAGACATTGCCAATAATGTTATCTAATAATATTATTCAGATAATATGAATTATTGCTCCGATAATAGAAAATACTGTGTAGTGACAATTATTAAAACAACAGAAATATAAAATATCAACGCAGCAATTATTGAATCAATAAAATAAAATACTGAACAGTAATTACTGTAATAATTATTGAGTAATGCCTTCTTACGTAAAAATCAATAATTGGTGTAATACCGTGTGCTACTGTGCAACAATGCGTATTACTGTATTTTAACCATCGGGTATTCCAACAGTGTTAACGGTAACAACTACCCCGTTATTTATAAACAACTTACTCTTGTCGTTTTCTTCATCCAATCGCTTTCCGTTATGGGGCCCACAAAAGACTGCGCCGTCGTACGAATATTCTCCGACAGTAAGAATATTCCACGACCAAGCGAATATTCCCCGACAACAATGAATATTTTATAACCACTTGTGTATTCCGAAAAAAAATTCATATATCACCCTTAACTTTAATATTTCTCAATTTAACCATTTACTAAATAGTAATTATAAGAAAAATTAAATACTTTTATTTCATAAAATTCGGGGTCTTACACTTATGATGATGATAGATCGTGAGCTCCGAATCTGAGGTTAGAGAACCTGGATTTGGGGGCGTCACCGGTTGGTCTCAAAGCTATAGGTTATAAACATTAGGAATGCGAAACCTAGGTTATAACCTTAGTAGAAAACTCTTATAGAGTATGTTAGGAGATGGATTGTGGAAATTTATCGAGTTTGTGTTGTACTTAATAAAATATTATTTCATTTTATCAATGAATATATTTTATTGTGGTACTGATGTTGGTTTTATTTATGGTGATTGTAGGATGTCTGACGAGCGCCAGGACAATCACTTAGTAGATCAGGAGCTCATTGAGCGTGAGGTTACGGAAGAAGCCCCTCAGGGTCCTCTTATAGGGATTTGTTGAGGAGAATCAATCAATTGGAAGGCAGGGTGGGAGAACTGGAGGTTGAAAACCACACACTTCAGTTCACAGAAGGTCAATACAAGGAGGTGGCTTATCAAGCCCATATGGAGGTAGTCGAGCAGAAGGGAAAGTTGGATGAGTCCCAGTTGCAAGTTGAGATGCTGAGGGTACAGCTAGAGCATGAAAAGGCAAAGTTCGGAGAGCTGAGCATAGAGCATCTGGCGATGCGGGGCGAGTTTGACATGGAGATTGCAGACAAGATTCGCGTGGAGGAGGCATTTTATGAGTCAGCCCAGCGGGTGGACCAATTGGAGTTAGCACTGCAGGCCATGAAGGTCAGGGCCGAGACTTTAGGACTGACGCTAGACACAGCGTATGAGGGCCAGCGCAGTGGGACTAGGAGGGCGCAGTTCGAGATAGGAGAGTCGAGTCGATCCGTTCGACGTAGAGCTATGGAGGGGTGGTTTCCCCCAGAGCCTGTTCAGGTGACCCAGCAGGGCCACCAGTGATGATTATTCTATGGACTAGTTGTAGATAGAGGCATTAGTACCCCTTTTGTGTAATAGGGTTTTATGTTGATGTAAACCTCAGCAGGTGTGAGGTAGTAGGTAGTTAGGTAGTATCCCTATTTGTGTTTGTAGGGAAGTATCATTTTGAGTTAATCACATCTTTTGTGTTTAAAATGGGATAGTAGTATTGATAAGAATATACATGTATTAATCATGTGAGACACTAAAGATTGGTATATGAATATAAATGCATTATTATTATGATATGTGTTGGAAAATTTTAAATAGTAAATTGTCTATTTAATGTTATGTGAGTCTAGTAGACTGATTTGGAAAATTTTCTTTAAAAACAAACTTAACCCACTAATTAGGGAGAAAGACTTCCAAAATCTTAGTAATTTAAAACTCTCCCATAATGATCATATGATTGTTGAATACAGTAGCGTGTTACATGCTAAGTACTTATATAATAATAAAACCCGAGTAACGTGTTAGAATTTTGTTCCACTAGATAATGCCGCCCAGACGTGTACTAAGGAACCAAGAGATCGAAGAGTCAGTTAATAATGCAGCGGGAGCTCAACCAAACCCAATGAAAAACTTTATCAACATGATGACTGAAGCTATGAGGAATCAAGCTCAACCTATAGGAAATCAGGCGGGAAACCAATTAGCCAACTTTAAGGACTTCAAAGGCGTAGGACCACCGGAGTTTAGAGGAACAACAGACCCGTTAGAGGCCCAGACATGGATGAAGGAGATTGAGAAGGCCTTCATTATTGCTATAGTAGCAGAAGAACAGAAAATAATTTTTGCTACCTACTTAATGAAGGGTGAGGCTAACTATTGGTGGGAGGCCAACCAGAACAAAGCCGGGACTGGAATCGTGACTTGAGAAGCATTCAAGAAGTTGTTCTTTGAGAACTACTTCCCTGAGAGTACACAAGCGAGAATGGAGATCAAATTTTTAGAATTGAAGCAGGAGAATATGTCAGTGTCAGAGTACGCTGCAAAGTTTAATGAATTGGCCAGATTCGCTCCACATCAGGTAGACATGGAGGTGAGGAAAGCAAGAAGGTTCGAAAATGGATTAAAGCCGTGGATTTATAGTAAGGTAGCGGTTCTACAAATCACGTCATTCTCAACTCTGTTGGAGAAAGCTCTCATAGCAGAAGGTGGAAGCGAAGCAGTCTCAAAGTACAATCAGGAGAAGAACAAGAAGAAAGTAGAAGGTGGGAATCAGAATGTTAGCGGTGGCGGTAGCAACAACAAGAAGCGGAAATGGAGCAGTAGGGGTAGTAATTTGGAGATTCAGCAAGGAAGTGTCCAACAAAAGAAGTCAGTGTGTGGAAACTGTGGAAAGGGTCACTCGGGAGAGTGCTTGAAAGGAAAAACGGTATGTTATACCTGTGGACAAGAAGGGCATACCTCACCCAATTGTTCTAAGGTGAAGAAGGGAAGTTGTTTTAACTGTGGTGAATTGGGACATCGGATCAAGGATTGCCCAAAGAAGAAAAGCACAGATGGCGGAAACGGCAATAGGGGCAATAACACTAAGACAACCAGTGGAGGACCAACCTATCCAAACAAGCCGACAGCGAGGACATTCAATATGACAGTGCAAGATGCCGTGGCATCCAGGGAGGTGGTGTAAGGTATAATTCTGATCAATGATATAAATGCCCATGTGCTATTCGATTCGGGAGCTTCATGTTCTTTTGTATCTGATGAATTTGCTCAAAGATTAAGTTTACCTCATGAACTATTAGAACACCCAATGAATGTAGAAGTAGCAAACAAAGAAATTATTCCTGTAGACTACATACATAGGAACTGTTGTGCTGATGTACGAGGGTTTAAGCTTAACGTGGATTTGATACCGATTCGTCTTGGAGAGTTTGATGTAATCCTCGGGATGGATTGGTTATCAAGTCACAGAGCGGTCATTGACTGTAAGAAAAAGTGCGTACACCTAAAGACTCCGAAAAAGTCAAAGGTGGTATTTTATGGCAGTAAATCGCCGAGACAATCTTGTTGTCTAACGATGATGCAAGCAAAGAAGTTGCTTAGGAAAGGTTGTATAGGTTATTTGGCTCACGTTGTGGATACCCGCAGAGTCGAGGGTGAACTGGGTCAGATACCTATTGTAAGGGAATTCGTTGACGTCTTCCCAGATGAGATTCCGGGATTGCCACCAGATAGAGAGATAGAGTTTGTTATCGATTTGGCACCAGGGACATCACCGGTATACAAAGCGTCGTATCGTATGGCTCCGGTAGAAATGAAGGAACTGATGATTCAACTACAAGAATTGTTAGATAAGGGATACATTCGACCGAGCGTATCACCGTGGGGAGCACCAGTCTTATTCGTAAAGAAGAAGGATGGGTCATTAAGGCTTTGTATCGACTACCGAGAGTTGAACAAGGTCACCATTAAGAACAAGTACCCGTTGCCCAGGATCGACGATTTGTTTGATCAGTTGAAGGGGGCGAAATACTTTTCAAAAATCGACTTGAGGACCGGTTATCACCAACTAAAGGTGAGGCGGGAGGATGTTCCAAAGACGGCATTCAGAACTCGGTATAGACACTTTGAGTTTCTGGTAATGTCTTTTAGGTTGACGAATGCGCCAGCAGCATTCATGGACTTGATGAATAGAGTGTTTAAACTGTATTTGGATAAGTTTGTTGTCGTGTTCATCGATGACATTCTGGTATATTCAGAGACAGAGGAAGAGCACGCTGAACATCTAAGGATAGTGTTGGAGACGTTAAGGAGGGAGAAGTTATATGCAAAGTTCTCTAAGTGTGAGTTTTGGTTGCGGAGAGTGCAGTTTTTAGGTCACGTTATCGACACGGATGGTGTTTCGGTGGATCCAGTAAAGGTAGAAGCGGTTATCAACTGGGAATAGCCAAAGACGCTGACAGAAATTCAGAGTTTCTTGGGATTAGTAGGATACTATCGGAGATTCATCCAAGATTTTTCAAAGATAGCATCACCATTGACCAACCTTACCAGAAAGACAGTGAAGTTCATTTGGACGGAGAAATGTGAAGAGAGTTTCATGAAATTGAAGAAGAGGCTCAGTCAGGCACCTGTGTTGACTTTACCAGACAACACGGGAGGATTTGTAGTGTATAGTGATGCGTCACACAAGGGTCTTGGTTGTGTACTGATGCAGCATGGCAAGGTCATTGCGTACGCTTCACGTCAGCTGAAGGACTATGAGAAGGGTTATCTGACTCATGACTTGGAATTAGCAGCAGTAGTTTTTGCCTTGAAGATTTGGAGGCACTATTTGTATGTCGAGAAGTGTGAGATATATACAGATCACAAGAGTCTGAAGTATATCTTCACGCAGAAAGAGCTAAATATGAGGCAGCGCCAATGGCTAGAATTGATCAAGGATTATGATTGTGAGATTTTATACCATCCAAGAAAAGCAAATGTAGTGGCAGATGCCCTGAGCAGAAAAGGCAGAGAGAAGTTACTGAAGTTGACCATTCAAGAGGAATTGGTGAAAGATTTCGAACGACTTGACTTAGAAGTTAAGTATTCGATGGAGACCAACGAGAAATTATTTACAGTAACAGCGAGCCCGACTTTATTAGATAAGGTTAAAGAGGCTCAAGAGAAGGATGAAGATTGCGACAACATCAAGAAGCGGTTAGCTGAAGGGGATGAATTGAAATACAAGATTGATGGCACCGGACTGCTGAGATTCGAAGGGCGAATTTGGGTACCGCTTGTACCAGAACTAAGAGAAGAGATTTTGCGAGAAGTGCACAGTACGAGGTACTCGATACACCCAGGAAGTACAAAATTGTATCAAGACTTGCGTCAACACTTTTGGTGGCCAAACATGAAGAGAGAGGTTACAGAATGCGTCAGCAGATGTCTAACTTGTCAGAGAGTCAAGGCAGAGCATCAACGACCGAGTGGATTACTACAGCCTTTAGAGATTCTAGAGTGGAAGTGGGAGCACATCACGATGGATTTTGTGGTGGAACTTCCAGCAACGCAAAAAGGACACGACGCCATATGGGTGATTATAGATCGTCTTACAAAGTTAGCTCACTTTTTGCCGATCAAGATCAGGTATAATTTAGACCAGCTAGCCAAATTGTATATCAAAGAAATTATCTTGAGGCATGGCGTACCAGTATCTATTGTGTCGGATAGAGATCCGCGATTCACGTCAAACTTCTGGAAGAGCCTTCAGGAAAGAATGGGGACGCAACTACGGATGAGCACCGCGTATCATTCGCAAACCGATGGGCAAAGCGAGAGAACAATTCAAACACTTGAAGACATGCTCAGAGCTTGTGTGATGGACTTCAAGGGTAGCTGGGAGGATCATCTTCTATTAGTAGAGTTCACATACAACAATAGTTATCACGCCAGCATCGGAATGCCGCCGTACGAAGCACTGTATGGAAGGAAATGTAGAACGCCCTTATGCTGGGATGAAGTGGGTGAACATCGATTGTTGGGACCAGAACTGGTACAGCAAACTATAGAGATCATCAAGGTGATAAGAGCCCGATTGGTAGCAGCTCAAGATCGCCAGAAGAAGTATGCAGACTTACATCGCCAGAAGAGAGATTTTGAGGTGGGAAGCCATGCATTTTTGAAAGTATCTCCCTGGAAAGGGAAGATAAGGTTTGGAAAGAAAGGTAAACTGAGTCCGAGATTTATTGGACCTTTTGAGATCTTAAGAAAGATAGGCGAAGTGGCGTACGAGGTAGCTCTACCTCCTGAACTGGAACATATTCATAATGTGTTTCATGTGTCAGTGCTACGACCATACAAGCCTGATTACAAGCACGTGATATCGTACGAGCCAATTCAGGTCGAAAAGGATTTATCGTACGAGGAAATTCCAGTTGAAATTTTAGATAGAAAAGAACAAAAATTACGAAATAAGGTTATACATTCTGTAAAGGTTCTCTGGAGGAACCACAATGATGAAGAAGCTACGTGGGAACTCGAAGAAAGGATGAGGGAAAGTTATCCACATATTTTTGAGTAAACCTGTAAGTAATTCCGGGGACGGAATTCTTATAAGGGGGGAGGATGTAATAACCGTGAATTTCAAGTCACTATATATGTATATACATTATTAATATTTAAAACTTTGTGTTATACAGTAATTTAATATGTGACAACATATGTGAAATGGTGCATGGGTCAATTAACATGTATGTTATAGTTATGGATATATACATTTATAGGTTTCATTAAAAATGAAAGCCTCGTAACCTAATTATAAATTAGGTGAGACAATTAAATAATCTAAGGGTTATGGTAATAAGGAGATGTTAGTATTTAATATGTATACTAACTTAAGTGGATAATCCTATTATTTCAAGTGACTAATAATTTTAAACCTAATTCTTGTGAACCTAATTAGGTTATGAGCTAAAGTCACATGTATAGGTAATTAAATTTCATAAGATTAGGAATGGAAACCATAAATAATTAAATTGGGTAACATATATTAAAATTGTTAGACTATGTTTATTACATAGCCAAAAACAATTAAAGGAGAAGCCCAAAAGAAATAAAATGCAAGCCCAAACTTAGCCCACTTGATTAAGGGTATTTTAGACATTTGATTTATCTAATTTATGCATTAAAATAAAAGCTAAATGAAGGAGTTAGTGGGCATAAATATGGCTGGCCACATTAGCCTTTTAAGGCAACTAATTAGACTAAGCAAGGTCCATTTGTAGTAATTCTTACACAAAAGGACATGGTTGTCAAGCTCCCATTGGTTGCCACTTTATTAAGCATCCTTAATCATGATTAGACTAATTAAAGTGATAAGGCAAAGCTTCTATCCATGGGTTAAAGAAAGTATGGGGGATAATTGCTAGATAAACTAAGTGTATCTATATTTTTGTAAGTATCCTTTTACTTCATCTTTTCATTTCATTTCATTTCTTCTCTCATTCTTCCTCTTATAATTTCTCCCAAGCTAGCCACTTCTAGAGAGAGAAAGGAGAGAGAGGTTTGGCCATATATATATATATATAGAGAGAGGAGTGCTAGTTTGTTAATGCATCCAAAGTTCATCACTTACTTTGGTAAATCAAGGAAGGTTGCCATTAAATCAAGGTATAACCTAACCTTCATCTTCTTCTTCTACTTTTTTTTTCTTTAGCTTGAGTTTTGTTGGGGTTATGAATAAATACTCAAGATACCCTAGTCCTACATATCATCATGTATAGAACTAAGTATCTTGAGTGTTAGATCAAAGGCTTAGAAGAAGAATATGAGCATATGTTCTCCAAGGGTGAAAACTCTTGTTTTCTTCCACTAAATCTTGTGTAACTCAAGTTTTCCAACTTAGATTTGTGATCCGTCGAAGGGGGGTGCTAGATACATGAGTTATCTAGTAAACCCAAGTGATAGAACACAAATCTAGCAAGTTTTGAATCCTTTGGAGCTGATTTTCCCAAAACAGCCCACTTGGAATGTTAAGGGTTCAAAAACCCTAAAATAGTTTCTGTCCTATTTTTCTTGGGTCTGTTTTGGACAGTTTCATGTCCCTTAAAACTCTGGGAAAATTCACAGAGGTACCTTGAGAAGTTATCTACGTGTAGAAAAAAGAACGGACACGTTTCGAGTTATAGATTGTGCGTAATGACTATTTCCGTAAAGGACTCCTAAAATTTTACCGTCGAATATCTCACTGTGTATACACTGGAAAATTCTGAAATTTTTACAGTAGGTTCATATATGTTAGAAGAACATACCCTGAACATTAATTTATTAAAACTCAATTTATTAAAAATAAAGCAAGATCTGAGTATTTTGGGAACTTTAAAAATAGTAGATCATTTTCTAAAATTCCAGAAACATTTTGGGATCCTTGTAGGTTCATATTGTGTCAAAGTACAGAAGCTGAGAATTTTTGGAGTAAGTTTACTATTTTTCCTAAAAATAGTTAAGTTATAAATAAAAAGAAATAAATAGTTAAATGATGTCTTTAATAAGAAAAATGTGATTTTTATGCTTGAATACTCATAATATATCATATCATGACTATCTTAGAGCACTTTGGTAATTTATGATAATAAATATTATTTATGACCTTTTATGGATATTAAATAAGAGGTTTAATAAATGATGAACAATTAGAATAAATTATTTATTAATCCAATAAATTATTAAAATATTATTATGATATTAATAATATTAGAATATGATATTGATAAGTAAATGAAAATATTAAGAATAAAATTTCTTTAAAATATTATTAAATGGTTAATAATATTTGATTTAAGCATTGATAAATGATTAAAGTATTATTAAATAATTAATAATATTAGTAATAGAATAAAATATTATTAAATGATTAATAATATTTGTAAATGAATAAAATACTATTAAATGATTAATAATATTAAATGATTAATGATACTAAAGCATAAGTAAGATATTATTAAAGTAATAATATTAATTAAAATATTATTAAGAGGATTAATAATATTAGTAAGGTATTAAAATATTATTAAGATGTTAATAATATTAGTAAGCAAATGAAAATATTATTAGGGAACTAATAATACTAAGAGGTGAATTAAATATTATCAAGATCAATAATATTATGTGGTTATAGTAATATTATCAAGACATGATAATGTTTATAAGAACTAAATGTAATGCATAATATTTATGTGATTACATAATCTAATGTTATACTATGACTAATTGAAAGATTAACTATAGGTCTCTCAAAGGAAGATAATTTAACTGCATAGTGGATATAAATTAATTGCATAGCCGTAATCTACAGACGAGGCAAGTGTCCTAACTCAAATTCGAGTTATTATTTTCAAAGCATGTTAGTGAATAATTATTGATGACTATTCACATCTATATTGATTATTGAAATTCGCACTTTGTGCAATTGAATTCCTGTTCTATTATTATTGAACTGTGAATTAAATTAAAATTCTTTCATTTATGAACTGTTTATGAGATAGATCTATGCTAATTGTATCAGCTAGATCAAGCATGTTTAAATTTGTTAAATCAAATGTGTTTTAAAAAGCTGTTCTTATTAAATTGATATGATACGAACTCTTGACTGAGAAAAGGACGAATTTGATTAAGGCATGATATCGATGTCGGAATATTAAGTGTTTATGCATAAATCACGGGGTATGAAAGGCTGATCCCCTTGAATACTAAAACTTATTAAGAGGTCCAGTTTAAATTACTGATAACCTTAGCAAATGTTCATGGTTATCTCAAAACCACTCAGTTCATATTATTCAATTATTCGAATATTCAATTGTTGATTATTAATTCATGTTCCTTCACAACCTTATATTATTGTTGAACATTGAAAGTAAAACTTCTTTCTAGTCATGATATATCTCCCTTGTATATAAACTTGCTAAGCAAATTAGTTGCTTACCCTTGCTATATCATGACATTTATTTCAGCTAAGCCTGAAGGATCCAATACGAAGGACAAAGGCAAGGGAAAGATCCAGGAATAGTTTGGAATGAATATTAATTATTATTATCTAATGGAAGTTCTTATGTAAACCTTTTGTAATATGAATAGTGTGTTTAAGTTAAGGTTAAGAAGACCTTGGGACCATGCTATAGAAACTTTATTATAATGAACAATGTATGTTTATTATTTCGTAATAGTTATAGAATGCTTATGATGATGATAGATCGTGAGCACCGAATCTGAGGTTAGAGAACCTAGATTTGGGGGCGTCACATTGCCTCCTTTTTACTTTAACAAAAAGGACTCTAACTCATGCAAGCATACATGGGTCAACAAGTAGTACAGAATAAGAAAAGTATCGATCCACGGAGAAAGGTGTTAAATCTAAATTATTCTGCATCAACTATATCACTATTTTTATATGCTTAAACGATTAACTCACTATTATATTTAACTCTAAATTAATTCATAAAATAACAAATATAATAATTAAATGATGTAATCAAATTAGAGAAGAATGAGATTCTAATTTCATTTAATGTTCCATCTAAACTGCAACCCTCATGTACTGTTTAAATATTTATCATGGAAAGCTAGTCAAGAGCACCAAAGTGGACATAGTCATTTTTCCATGAATTATGACCAATTTACATAAAATCCACATTTGATAGAAATCATGTAAGCATCACAATTACCAAAATCACTATATTTCTATGTGAGTTTGAAGAAAATATGATTTAAATGCAAGCTCTTTTAATGACTAGACACGATGAAACGGTATATGTCTATCCGGTCCATGAATCACAAAGCTTAAACAAATCAGCCTCAATAACATATGCCATTATGATTTAATCCATACTCATATTTCATTTTTCAAATTCATATAAGCACACAATGTGAATGGTGATCAAACATTCATTCATTAATCTCAATCATAATGGGTAATCCAATGATAAATATACAATAACACATTCAGATATACATATTTAAACGACACATCAAAATCCATTAGAATCCCATAATGTAGTTTAGTTCATTTCTGAACCAAAAGCCATTATGGGATCAAAGTAAAACATGGAATTAAGAAAATCAATCAATAGATGTAATAGAAATGATAAAACAAATCTGTTAATCTCTGATGCAAGTTCTATTCCCAGCTTGTTCCAAGTCACCAAAAATCTCCAGAGTTGCAAACTAATAATTATTCATTAATATAGATAAAGAGAGGAGTAAAAATGTATCATCAAATCATTTAAAACCTCTCTAGCAAAGCTAAGACTTAAGAACCCTAATAATAATAAAAAAACTGATAAAAAAAACTGCTCTAAAACACGTCTGGTACCAGTTATATCGTTCAGTTAAGCCAAATACGCTCAAATTTCAAATTACAAAAAGTCAACAAAACTGACTGTAAAGGACTCGCGTGGCCGCCCAAGATTATATTGCAAAACGGGCGCGAGCGTGCTATAAACATGTATGTCGAGGTCTTGGCACGAGCGTGTCATACTCCTTCGCTGTTGACGCGCGACCGCGCAACTGCATAATTTGCCTCTCTCTTGCCTTAGGCGCGGGCACGCCATGTTTAGTTCTTGAGGTAGCGCCGGCGCGCTGCTACTGTACTTTACAGTCTGCTGGCTTTTTGCTTGCTGTTGCTGATTGTTGTATTCTTCTTCTTCACTTCCTTACTTCTGCACTTCTCCATTTCTCCATTGCTTCAGTTCTTCATCTGCTCATGTTCACCTTGTCATGCCTTTGCTAGTTTTATGCCACCATGCCAATCCATGCCAATTCATGTCTTATGTTGTTAAAAGGAGTTCCAACTACATTTATTGCAAAACAAACATAAAATGCACATAACACATAATAAAACTACTTGAGTTGAGCATATTTCTCGTAATTTAGTGCCCAATAAGTAGGTATAAAATCTACTTATCAAATACCCCAAAACTTGAATTATTGCTTGCCCTCAAGCAATGCATATGACAATAAACAATGCAATTCAACTACATGCTATGCAAACTAAACTATGATGCAATTGCGTCCCAAGTTTTTCAGCCAAAATGAAATTTCAATCAAGAATGCCTCAGAGAATTATCTGGATTCAAGACTAAAGTTTCAAACCATACTACAGACATAATATCATACAATCAAATAACCCATACTCACTATAAAGATGTTGTGTGTGTGTGTGTTGTGTTCACAAATACACTTGACCAAGGAAAATACTAAACATGTTATAATGCTAAAAACAGAAAATTGAAGTCTAAGTCAAGAACCATGTATACTAATGCACAAAAATTACTCCAACACATCAAAACAAACTAAGGTTTAACAATGGGTTTAATCTGCTTTATTTTTACCCACGAGTGCGATTTTTGCACTTTTTAGTGGTGTTTATTGTTTTTTTATATAGCGAGTGCGTTTTACGCTCCATCTCGCCCCTTCTAAGGATTTAATAATTTAGCTCAGGAAGGCTCCAAGATGGATTTTTCTTTTCTTTTTCTTTTTTTATATACAGTAAGCATACCCATGTATTCCCAAAATTTGATTATCAATGTTTTTATAGCTTAAGTCCACTTTCTACATAATTCTATTTTTAAAAATAATATTTTCTACTAAGCAATAAAAACACATTATTCTTATACCAACAAGCATATGTGAACACGTATGTGCTAACCGAAAGCATCTAAACAACAAGCATGACTTACATCATGTAAAATATTATAGCTAAGCTCATGTTATCCACTAAATTCAAAAATCCTTCAAAATTCTATTGCATCATTGGCTAGACTAAAACTCCATAAAGCTATATACTTGGGATATGCAACTAACACATAACTAAAACATATAATAAGCACTAAAAATAAAAAATTTCTGCAATTATAAACTAACACATACTAGGCATATAAACATGCAAAAATTAAACTAAACATGCAAAAATGATGTAAATTAACTATATGCAACTACACTACTACCCAATACTCCTAAACTTAAACTATTCATTGTCCCAATGAATGAAGGTAAATGGTTTAAAGGAACTGCCCTAGTTATCAGATGTACCACCCTCTTCGGGTGGTGAATCTGGTGGTGGAAATGGTGCTGCGGTCCCAAATTGTGGACACTCAAGCATGGCTCCCTGCTGCGCAAAAGCTTATGCTAGAGACCTCGTCAAACCATTGACAAATACTACAAAATTGTCATACATAGCATCGACCTTCCTCTCCAATCTTCGGAGACGATGATCATCATGGACAGCAGTGGCTTGGGTTGACATGTCTGCTTCAGTTTCCTGCGTGGGCTGTGGTGAAGGCACCGATAATGTGGGTTGAAGGATAAAGCCTTTTCCCCTAGGGTGTGGCGTACCTCCTGCCCAATCCTCGAATTTAGAAATAGTCGCATGGGTGATATCTTGGCTAGGGTACTGCATTTGTTCATTACCCCAAGTGACTCCTTATTGTGCACACAGACTAGCAACAACGGACACATGTGGGATACTTCCTATAGTGCTCCCCCTCATATAACGTAACATATTCTGATGAATAAGGTGGCCCACATCGATGTACTTGCCTGTGACTATTCCCCATAAAATAATTACCCGTTCAGTTGTGATCTCGTGTTGATGCGATGATGGCATAAGATTTGCACAGACAAACAAGTTCCAAGCATTAGCATAGTGATTGAGGGCTGAAGCTTAGAAGGTTCTAGGCTGATTCGCTCCTGGCCTGTAATTCCACTGTGTCCCTGGTATGCATAAGTCAGTGATGACTATGTCCAAGTTAGTCTCAAAATATGCAGCCTCGAGCCAATTATCATATCCAGTTGGAGGTGTGTCGAGTATCCGAAAAACTACTCTGATCGATTGTGACCGATAGTCACTTGAACTCCTCTAACCATAGATATCCCACTCATAGTGTCTTTGGCATTTGCATAAAACTCCCGAACAATTCCCATTGGTACAGGCATAGGAGTAGCAGTCACTCCCCCCATCCTCTTTCACGTATCATATCCCATAACTGGCCATCTTGCTTCTTAGGCTTGAAATCTCGTTCCATCACAAAGGTCTTTGCTACTATCCTGTAGTACTCTATATGAGCATCAAGGCTGGTAAACTTTGTATGATCCACTACATCCTCACTATGACTGCTGGAGGAAGACGATGATGATGGAGTAAAGGAACGTGCTGTTTTTGGCCCCATTTCACTGAATGAAGAAGAACCTTAAATTGAAAAGAAGAACTGGACTGAGAGAATACGTGCACTGAACTCCCCCAAACTTACTATTTTTGCTCACCCTCTGAAGAAACCCTAGTTTCACTGTGTTTGAATTAGCAGATAAGGAAAGAAGTTTGAGTATTGATAGGAGAATGGAATGCGTATATAATGGAGTGAGGAGTTACAAATTTGAATGGAACGGTTTGGAGAATGAGAAGATAGGTGTCGGTTTGAATAGAAATGGAGAGGCGCAAGTCTTTAAAGTGTAACTGATATAAGAAATGGAAGGAGACACGTCTTAAAATTTTCAACTCCGGTCTCAGGCGCGGCCACGCAACATTTACACTGGATAAGAGCGCGGGCGCGCTATTGACTATACTGCACAGAAATATGGCGTGGGCTCGCAGTTTTTGAACTGTTACATTGCGCAGCCACGCGGCCCTGCATCCCAATCATACTGAACTACATCTTTAAGTGTAGCAAAATGGCTACTGATAATCTGCAATGCACCTGTACAAACAACAAATACTAGTATGAGATATATCAATTCTCCAAAATTAAAACATGAACTAATTACTATGCATGAATGACTATCCCAAAATAATGCTTTATATGATACTCCTAATCATCATATACATATTCAACTCCTCAAAACTTATACCAACACTTGTTATGCTATAAAAAACTAACATGAAAGTGAGAAATAAATATGATCTAAACAGAATTAAATAAGAGGTAAGGATAGAAATAATGGGGTGCCTCCCATCGAGCGCTAAGTTATAATCAATTAGCTTGACTAATCTATGATTCAATCATGTTGAAGAAAGAATGGAGGTGACTTTCTGTCTGTCAACCTCACCACCAAAATAATGCTTAAGCCGCTGTCCATTCATTTTGAACGACTTATCTGGGAATTTGTCGAATACCTCTACTACACCATATGGATACACTATCTTTACAGTAAATGGCCCTGACCACCTTGATTTGAGTTACCCAAGAAAGAGTTTAAGTCTGGAATTAAATAATAAAACTCTTTGTCCCGGCTCAAACACTCTCTCCAATATCTTACGATCATGTCATCTTTTCACCTTTTCTTTATACAGCTTGGAGTTTTTATAAGCCTGCAATCTAAATTCATCCAACTCATTGAGCTGGAGTAGGCATTTTTCACCTGCAGCCTTCAAATCAAAGTTGAGCTTCCTAATGGCCGAATACGCCTTATGCTCAAGCTCCATGGGAAGGTGATAAGCCTTGCTATATACTAGCTAAAACGGTGACATGCCCAATGGAGTCTTGTAAGCGTTCATGTAGAGAAGAGAATTGATTACATATTAAAATCATTGTATTTCGTTGTTAAATCAAAATCTTGATTCTGAGACTGAGAAAAAGAACCTTTTATACAAAGGAAACATTTTATTGGTCGTATATTCGGCCTTTGCACGCGATTAAGTATTATGCATAATATAGGGTATAAGAAAGTTGATCACTTGTTATACTTGTAGAGGGGTATGATTTAATCTTCATAGTTATCTGATACACCTGCGTATATATCAAAGTAAATCTTTGATAGATACCCGAGAAGAGAAGTTCTAGATCCAATGGATCGCTCATCATAAATCTGGAAAACATTCCACCTTGTTATTGCGTAGAATTGATTCTTGTTTATTCAATAGAATATCGTAGAAACTTTGAAAGCGTTGCACTCTTTCATTATCAAATTATTGTGTTACATAGATTGCGAGAAGACTTGTTAGTAATTAGAGATTTATTTAGCTATTTCAAAGTTCCCCAAACTTTGGTGTTATTCTATTAAATTAGATAGTCTGTTATTCTTGATTCTTATACATTTATTATATGTCTTAACTTGCGGGGTAAATTTATTGCTCACACTTGCTAAATAAAACTTTTCAAATTGGGACGAAGTGGTAGGAGGTACTGTGAAGGACAAAGACAAAGGCATAATGATAAATTAGTTATGAATAACATTATTATTATGTTGTATTTGTGAATCCTTTTTGTATATCTAAAGGGTATGTTTGTAATGTTAATGTTAGAGGACCTAAGACTTATGTACGAACTATATCAGTTAATGATGTGCATGTTCCTATTTATAATTAAATGGGTAGTTAAATGTTATTTATATTATAGATCGTGAGCACTAAACTCGGGGGTCAGATAATCCAAATTTGGGGGTGTCACAGGTTGGTATCAAAGTTGTAGGTTATAAACCTTAAGTTGGGTGGGAAAACCTTAGGATTATAACCATAAGCAAGATAGAGAAAACTCATTTAAAGTTCAAGTGAGGGATTGCCGAAGTGGATCAATAATGAGATATGTGGACACATAGTGTGAGAATTTCGTACTGGTGAAGTACTAATCAAGTTATTTAAACTGATTGTAGGATGTCTGGAGAAGATAAGAGGAGTACGGAGATACTAACGGCTGTAGCACCAATGCCAGTAGCCGAGGTGCCAGCGCAAAGTGAATCAGTTGAGAAGATGGGAAAGGATGAACCCATGGTGAATATGGGGAGTGATCATGATGATTATCCCGAGATGTATCTGAGTAGTGATGAGGAGGCAGAGTCCAAAGAAGCTAAGGTGAAGCAAGAGAATAAGAGTAAAGTTGAAGAACAAGATCAACTATCGGCAGAAGTTTAAGAACTCCGGAGTAAAGTATTTCTCTTGGAGGAGTTGTGGAAGACGGAGCGAGTATTACACGAAATGACTGAAGAACGAAACGAGCTGAAAGCACTGGTGGAAAGGATGAAGACTGAAGGTGGTGGATCGTATGAAGGAAATATTAAGAAGCAGAAGGGCAAGAATAAGCGAAAGTGGGACAACGACAACCCTAATTCTGAAAAGTCAAACTCGAAGAAGAAGCAAGTTTGTAGCAAGTGTTGGAAGACTCACGCGGGAAAATACATGATGTGGAAGAACATATGCTTCAATTGTAAGCAGGAAGAATATATTTCCCTACATTGTCCTAAGCCGAATATGAGGAAGTGTTATTCATGTGGAAGAACGGGTCACGGATTCAACAAGTGTCCCAATAAGAAGAAGACCGGAGAAGGGAGTGGACGGTAGATATCTTAAGTATAAGTATTAATATCTTTTGGTAGTAGGTTATGATATTAATGATTGTAATGTCGAGAACAGTATGTAGGCATATCTAAATATAAATATGTTTGTATGAATGAAATCTTTATTTTCTATATGAATATAAGATTAAGATTAATTTTTGAGTTCTTAAAACTCATACCTATGGTGAGTTTATGACTCATAATTACATGAAATATTTTGAACCCCTCAGCAAATGGATGCCAAAGGTCTGACTAGGATAAGTACATAAACTCATATAAGTGTGGCAAGTTCTTAAAACGCTAGGTGTGGTAAGTTTTGTAAAGCCCCCAAATCCAGGTACTTGAAACCTGAACTCGGTGCTTCACGATACTATTTCTATGAGCGGAATAATAATAATAATAATAATAATAATAATAATAATAATAATAATAATAATAATAATATAGATCAACTTAATTTACATATTTATCAAAGTCTGAATCCCAAGTACGTAACCTTTAAACATTCATTACAACCCATGATAGATAATATATATCATACTTGTCTTAATAAAGTCAACTATTACATAACAAAAGCATTTGCGTTCATTCAGCAACCTTTCCATTTCCTTTATTCTTAGCAGAGCTTTCTAGTTGTTCACACTTAGCTGAAAATATTTAAATTAAACAAGGATGAGCATTTGAGTGCCCAGCAAGTATTAACAATTATATATATATATGCTAAAAGAATTTAAATATTTTCTTTATATTACCCTTCTACAACAAATCAATAGTTGTGAAGTAATCTGTACCAATAATAATAACACAACAACCCTATTTCAAATTTTTAAAACTACGTAATGGCTATAACTAGGGTTAAGGTGACGTACTATAAATATTATTTTTATTTTCAAAAAGGTTAAACAGAACTTTATCTGTAAATCGTTATGACTTATGGGCACGGGGGTGATCAGCCCGTTATACCCTGTATTGATCAACACTACATGCAAGAAAATTTTCCCGTGTAGGGATGTTCATACTTGTCTGGGTTCCAAATTAAAGGTTGTATCTTGTTCAACAATAATTTATAATTCATATATATATATATATATATATATATATATATATGGATAATTGACAAAGGTGTATCAACATGTGATTAAATACAATGATTATCCAAGCGGGGACACTTGTATAACCATTTATAAGAATTAACGAACAATATATATATATATATATATATATATATATATATATATATATATATATATATATATTTGAATTACCATATACTAACATGTTGATAATCAATGAGCGTATATAATATAGGGTTAATAATATGTACAGTAATAATATAAATTTAGAAACATGCTTACTCCTGTCCATTGCATACAGGAAATGCAAGCTGCTTACAGTTCGTAACTTAGTTCTATCTTTTATATAACACCTATCAGTAATAAGATCATTTTACTAATTAGAATAACATATTATAAAACATAGCACTGCTTATTGCAGTCAGCACATTACCTAATCACATTATCACATATGTTTAACAACTATTGAATCACAAATAAACACTTATCAAATCAAATTATCTAAGTCCAGATCAATTTCTGAATTATGTCGGTGTACCGACGGCTTTATCGGGTAATTATCGAGTCTAGGACTCTATTCTGTAACTTAATATCTTTAAGTATCAGTCATATTATTTTTAAATGACTTATAATAATTTTTAAACATTTATTATAATTTATAATGAATTTTCAAACACTGGAATCATTTTTCAATGATTTAAATATTAAACAATTCTATTATCATTAATATTTAATTAATATTAAACTATTAATAAAACTATTGCCAAAATATTAAAGTTATTTATAATAACTCAAAATATTTTTAAAGTATTAATATTACCCTTAAATAATTTTTAAATTATTAAAAATCATTTTTAAATAATTACCATTAATATTAAAGCATTAACATATTATTTAACAAAATATTCAAAGTCATTAATTATAACTTAAAATATTTTTAATTCATTTATGCCCTTTTTAAATGATTTTTAAATTAATAAAATCATTTTTAAACTATTTATTTAATATAATTATTAAATAAATTTAATATTATTTAATATTAAATTAATATCATTAATATTAAATTATTAATAAAATTATCATTTAAATATTAAAATTTATATTTTATAACTTAAAATATCTTTAAATACTTTATTTTCATTTAAAATAATTTTTATAATAATAAAATCATTTTTTAAACTAATTTATTTAATATAATTATTAAATAACCTTAATATCATTAATAATAATTAATTAATGAAATTTATCTTTAAATGTTAAAAGTTATATTTTATAACTTAAAATATTCTAAAATACCTTATTATTATTTAAAATGATTTTTAATATAATAAAATTATTTTTAATTAATTTATTTAATTTATTTAGTAAATAACTTAATTATCATTAATATTAATTTATTAATTAATTTCATCACAAAATATTAAAAGTCATTCAAAATAACTTAAAATATTTTCTTATATCATAATATAATTTTAATGATTTTTCAAGTATTAAAATAAATTTTAACTAATTTATTTACTATTATAATTAAATAAATTAAATGCCAATAATATTTTAAAAATATTAAATATTTATGAAATATACTTAAAATAATTAAAAACTAATTTTTAGAATTTAAAATAATTTAAAATAATTTATTATATATTTTTAATAATTAAAAACTAATTTTTTATAATTATTTAATTAAATTAATTAATTTTAGAAATAAACTGTCGCTAAAGGACCCTATAGCAACGAAACTGTCGCTATAGGTGTTCTTGAGCTATTATTGGCCAACCCAGAAAATCATGTCAATGAATGAGTGACCAAGTTTGACCATGAATAATTCAGTGTGTAGTGTGCTTCTAGACCAAGTAAGCATCAGATCGTGTAGTACTAGTGTAAGATTACATAATACAAAAACAATCATGATCATAAAACATATAACCAAGATCCGTGTGACAACCCCAAAATAGGTCCATTCCATCCAACCTATTCTGAGTCGCCAAATACATGGTATAGAAAATAACTAAAACTTTATTACAACAATTGTTGTCCAAAGTATAACAACACATTTGCTGTGAGTTTTAATACAAATATATACCAAATGTGACTCATGTCCCAACCATGGATAGCACGTCACAATGGCACCTTACATAAAGGTATAGTCAAAAACTGTTTTAGAAATTAGAATCTTTGGGAAGTGCTCAAGAAAACCTTCGTACATGGGAGGCCATGCATCTAGGTTATGATAGATATCATATGTCCACAGAATTATCCTTGGTTGACCCAATAGACCCCAAAGAAAAATAAGAAGATTACTATCATATTCTTTTCAATGGTAAGTCTTCTCTTGACATATCATTATCTCCACCGTCTCTAATTGAGAATTAGACTTCAAACAAACACCAAGATTATATAGGTAGTGCTCGTAGATATACTCAGTAAGTGGATGTGCACAATCCTGTCTTATGATGACACGAGGTTGTATGTCATTAGACATCTTGTATGATAGTGACAAAACACCCTTCCAACGTTGGGTTCGCCTCACCCAATTTGATTCACCAAATATAACTACTAAATGAACTTTTCTATACTGCTTAGGGAGAACTCCACAGCTAGAGACCACTATTCTATTCCCTTGTTACCCCCGCTCGACCCAGCTACACTTTTATTACCTGAAAGGAATTGTGAAGTAAAAGGTTGAGCTCAACTAGCCCAGTAAACAATATCATGACTAAAGATAAATAAGTTATCAATAGCCTTCAACATAATTAAATCAGAGATTTAGAACATTTGGTAGATGATAAAAATTTCAACCATAGTTGCAGCGGAACGAGCAATCCATTAGAAGAGTCAAATAGACTACAAAGTCTATTATCTTCTCCATGTTAAAAATCTACCAACAATGTTTTATCCCTGTAACATCAATCAACAATTCTGGTCCACAATCATATGAATAACTCATAATTATAATTGTAGTTCTAAATTCCTCTTCTCATCCAGGACGAAGATAATTTTCATCACCTATCTTTACCTGAAACATCAAAGATCACGGTTATACCAAATCACAGTTCATGTTCATAATCATACTAATAAATTTATCTTTGCACTACGGGCCAAAGATATTCGTCACCAGTTCATCTTTGCACTACTGGCCAAAGATATTCAACAACAGGTCATCTTTCCACTACGGGCCAAAGATATTTATCAACAATTCATCTTTGCACTACAGGCCAAAGATATTCCTCAACAGTTCATATTTGCACTACAGGCCAAATATATTCATCAACAGTTCATATTTGCACTATAGGCCAAATATATTAATATCTAAAAGAAATATATAATCATTTCAGAATTTATATAAACAATAATTATAACCATGTTGATCAATTCACCTTTGCACTTAAGCTAAAGATATTCAATTATAAATTCAATGGTCATGATCATACCAGTCAACAATTCAACTTTGCACTACTGGCCAAAGAGAACCCATAGTCATGATCATACCAATAATCTACCCATCTTTACACTCAAGTGAAAGAGAATTTCAACATCAGGGTTATAAAAATGTTATATATGATAATAAAAATAATATGATCAAAACATGGATTTAATTTCAAGAGTAATATTCAGAAACCAATTTTATCATGAATAGTACCTGTGAATAGTAACTCGTGAATAACTCATGAATAGTAACTCGTGAATAGTAACTCATGAATAGTAACTCGTGAATAGTAATTCATGAATAGTAACTCGTGAATAGTGCTCCATATTCATACATAGTACCGTATACGTAAATAATGTCATATACGTAAATAGTGTCATATGCATGAATAGTGCTGTATACGTGAATAGTATCGTATACGTGAATAGTAACCCCGACTCAAAAAGGTAGAAATTCTACAATAAAATTCATACCAATATTTTAGTATATTGATATTGAAAGAATAACATCATTATGAACAATATAGCATCCCTTAATATCCCTTACTGTCCCTTACAATCCCTTACTATCCCTTACAATTCCTTACCTCAAAAGAGCAGCACTTCTGACTGGATATCGGATATGACGCTGAAGAAAACTTGTACTGATGAATAACAACTCACCAAGTATCTAAATACTCACAAAATACACTCGATAATCTAGAGAAAAAGAGAGAGAAAACTTATGAATTCTGATGTGATTTTTAATTCTAACTTAGCCCTCTATTTATAGGAAAATGTTAGCACACCGAAGCAGAATTGACCTGCTACCTGATGGCTTTACCTGCTACTATTCCACCCACCAAAAATCAGCCATCTTCCCCAACAACCAAAAGTGGGGCCCACCCATTTCTAGAATTTTCCACCAAAATCATTTATAAACCTAATTTCTGAATCAGTCACCACTTAAAATTCATAACAAATCACTCGTTCATTTTTAACGGTTCAAAATTTGTGAACATATACTCAACTTATATATGTATAACGTATCTAAAAATCATAACGATCCAATGGTCAGATTAATAATTATAACTCACACAATAAAGCTGTAAGAACACTGATTTGATCTTTTAATACATCCAATCCGACAAAATACTGATAAAATATCTCAACATTAATTTCTTCATTTATAACCACATAAATAAATCCATCATTTATATCCACATCAAATAAATATTTCATTATCATATAGATCAATAATTAATTATTCACAAATAATATTACAGAATCACAATAATGACAACTAGGCAGTTCTCAGGAAAGAGGGGGCTTTCTGATAAGGATTTCTCCTTACTGGCGCGCAATTAGGTGACCAAACCTCTCCTTGACAGAGCTTTCTAGACATTGCTAATAATGCTATCTAATAATATTATTCAAATAATATGAATTATTGATCTGATAATGGAGATATTGTGCAGTGACAATTATTGAAACAACAATAATATAAAATATCAACACAGTAATTATTGATTCAATAAAATAAAATATTGAACAGAAATTACTGTAACAACTATTGAGTAGTGCCTTCTCACGTAAGAATCAATAATTTAAAAAAATACTGTGCAATACTGTGTGCTACTGTGCAACTGCGCGTATTACTGTATTTTAACCACCAGGTATTCCAACAGTGTTAATGGTAACAACTACGTCGTTATTTATAAAAACTCAAATTTGTCATTTTCTTCATCCGACAGTTATTCTGTTACGGGGCCCACAAATGGCTGTGCCGTCGTACGAATATTCCCCCGACAGAAAGAATATTCCACGACTAAACGAATATTTCCCGCCAACAATGAATATTTTATAACCACTTGCGTATTTTGAAAAAAAATTCATATATCACCCTTAACTTTAACTTTTATGAATTTAACCATTTACTGAATAGTAATTATAAGAAAAATTGAATACTTTTATTTCATAAAATTCGGGATCTTACAATCTGAGCCTCCAAAAGTGTTGTCATGACTGTTCTTCATTTCTGGGTTACCCAGAAATGAAGAACAGATCATGGGTCATACTTTGAGCCTTCACTACATGCTATCCTTGTAATGTTTTTGTGATCTTTAAGCTGCAGTGTGTAGCCAACATGCAAGGGTAGAGATCCATTACATAAAAACAACATAACAACCACTTAGTTAGCAGATCTATGCCGGTCAACCCATGTCAGACGACAAGGGCAAGAGTTTTCTAGGTTACCCAGAAAACGACTTTCATGCTCGTCTGGCTTGGTTTGACCGTCGACTACGCTTCACCTGTTAACTGTTTAGGTGATATTAAGGCACAACAATGAAGTATAACAAACGTAATACAACCTAGATGCATGAACAATAACATAACATCAAATTACAGCCAGATCCAATCTCTTGAAAAGCCTGTCAGAAACTTCTGGGCACATTCTGGGTTACCCAGAACTTGTCCAGTCATGGTTGGTCAACGCACTTTGACCTTGAATAACTTACAAAATAAACTGGTTCTGACCCTGATTCGAGTTCTAGTGGAAAGACCTCATAACATACTTCAAGATCAAATACTTAAACAACAAAAATAATAAATAGGTAGAGATTTACAAGGTCTGACATTCGTTGTCAGACCACGAAAAAATAAATTCCCAGATTTTTGAAAACTCTTATTTTGAGTATCTAGATGTTATGGATTTGCAAGATACCAACCCAGATTACTTAAATATAATACAAACAACAAGTTTTAACATAAAATCCTAACATCTAACATAACAACTAAGATCAGATTTTAAAATTAGGTTTATACCTTCTATGAATGATTTCTGATTCTGGCTTCTGATTTTGGTATATGTGTTTTGTGGGGCTTGATTTGGGAGCTGATATACTACAATATTTTGTGGGTCTTAGAGAGATATGGTCTTGCTAGAGAGTTTTGCAAAATAAGCTAATAAAATGTTATTTTCTCTCTCCCAAACTATTTATATTAAGTTAGATGCATTGTATGACTGGTAATTGACTGGTGGCTTGCTGAATTGGTGTTGCTATGTGTCACATGGTTGGTCAAGAGTTGGCCAACCACTCTAAATTTGCCTAGATTTACAAGTAAGCTCAATTATTCAATTAAGGGCAAAATGGTCTTTTGTTTTGAAAAATTAATGTCATTATGGTCATTTGACAAACCCTTAGGGTTTGACCTTTAGAGTTTAACCCTAAGGTTTAGCACAAATAATTTGTGGGATGTCTAATTAGGGTTTGCACAAATAAATAAATAAATTTTAGTTTCTAAAATTGTAATTAGGGTTTCTTGAAATAGTTTAGGTTTTCAATTAATAAAAACATGGTAATAAGGTTTAGGACCACTAATTAACATTAAACATTCTAATTTTACAATTAGGGTTAATATAGAAAATTAGGATTTTTAAATATTATTTAGGGTTTTCAAAATTAGGGTTTTGTAAACATTATTTAGGGTTTCTAGATTTTAATTAGGGTTTACCTAATTAATCAAATCATTATATAATACACAACATAAATCATATAACACAGTTATATAATAGTCTTAAACTCACAATTGATTTTCAAATTAAGGTTTCCCACAGTGAAATTAAGATTTTGACAATAAACACCATAATTGACCAACCATCCTCAATACGTACATACAGTACATATTTATAACACTGAAAAATTAAAATATAATATTATTATATTATTATTCTCAGTCCTTGATAAAAATCCAAAATTAGGGTTTAGATTCCATATCTGATTTATTTTCTTCCCGATTTAACCTTAATAATTAAGGTAAAATAATTAACTTAATAATCTGTACTAAAATTCATATAATAGAATAATTATTATAATTATTCTAAAAACCACTCCATATATTATTTAAATAATATATGATTATATATTCATGGAAAATAATTAATAAAAACATTTCTGATATAATATTAATTATTATAAGAATATACTTTATAATAATCAATAATTCTAAAATAAAATTATTTGAAAATATTCATGTAATAAATATATTTTTATTTATCACATAAATACATATACATCTTATCTTGTACAAATCCTCATCCTTAAAATATATATAAAAAAAATTATACGTAAAATTTCTTATTTATTTATATAGAAAATATCTGGTTGTTACATTCACCCTCTCTTATAAAGATTCCGTCCCCGGAATCACTGTTTTAAAACTCATACATACAGGGGTACATAGTATACACAATCATTGTAAGTAGATCTCGATCATAATTTGATCGAACTGATCTTTAACTATTCATATAAAGCTTGTCTTTCTGATTAAACGGAAATTTGATTTCTAAAAGAACTTAAATTCCTCCCTCAAATTTTCTTTATAAAATACTTTACTATATATAGGAAAATCATGTAAAAGAAAATAAAATTTATACGAATAATACCTGGAATCCCATTGTCAGCTGTCATCGCGTCCTAGATGATGTTGTAGACCCTTGCTGTTGATTTTGTTGGCTTACTGGATGACGTAGGTCCCGTGATTGCTAAAGTCCCGCTGCCAGTGCCAGTATTCACACTTCCTGCCTCCGCCCTCCTCTTCGGACAATTCTTCACTTTGTGCTCAGTCGATCGGCACAAAAAACACCCACTATTCAATCTTGGATTGGGGCAGTTGGGAGAGATATGGCCCTCCTACCCGCACTTATAACAAACAAATTTCCCCTTCAGATATTTCCTAGAGTGGTTCTTTCCACACGTCTTACACTATACCGCTGGCTTCTTAACACCTTCCTGCTTGATCTGAACATTCCCAAAGTTATTCACCTTCCTCTTTCCATCTTCACTCTTGCTCCCACTATTAATTCCTACCTTCCCAGCTCCTTCGGTCTTACTCTTATTCTTCCTCTCCTTGTTGTAGAGGCTCATGGCCTCACTTTCCTCCTCAGCAATAATCGCCTTCTCCATGAGTGCTGTAAATGTAGGGATCTGCAACACTACCACCTTATTGTAGAGCCAGGGTTTTAATCCCAGCTCAAACCTTCTCGCTTTCTTAGCCTCCGTATCAACTTGATGCGGGACAAACCTAGCTAACTCAATAAATTTGGCGGCATATTCTGATACCGTCATATTCTCCTGCTTCAACTCTAAAAATTTGACCTCCATCCTAGCCTGCATACTAGATGAAAATTAATTTTTGAAAAATAGTGTTTTAAACCTATCCCAAGTAACTACGCCTTCTCCTGCCCTCGCCTGATTCACTTCCCACCAAAAGTTTGCCTCACCCTTCATCATGTAGGTGGCAAAAGCGGTCTTTTGCTCCTCAGCTAGCCTAGCTATTATGAATGCCTTCTCAATCTCTTTGACCCAAGTTTGGGCTTCAACAGGGTCAGTTGTACCTTTAAATTTTGGAGGTCCTACAGCCTTAAAGTCTTTGAAGTTAGCTAAGCGGTTGTCTGACTGGTTTCCTGTGGCTGGTATTCCCTGTTGCATAGCATGTGCTATCATGTTTGCAAAGTTCTGCATCGGGTCTGCTTGTTGTTGTCCCTCAACGTTATTAACAGATTCTTATGCCCTTTGATTGCGAGTTCGACGTCTTGGCGACATTATCTGATTAAATAAAATCATAAATTTAACTTACATCCTAAGCCTTATCTGATAAGTTTAATATATTAAACTTGTTTCATTACTCAAACATAGATTCATATTTATTTAACGAATATTTTATATAGCATAGCACATACTGCTTTAAACATCATTCATCCCTTTGTGACTATAAAAGTCGGGATTTACAGTCTTGACTTAATACAAAAGTTGGAAACATTACATTACACAGACATACATATCATATATATATATATTACTTTAAACACACCTATATCACATAACCTATTCTACCTATTTGCTACGCCTTTTTCCTTGGATAACCTTTCGCTTGATGACCTTCTATCCCATAAATAAAGCATGCTCCTGGTTTGTAGTCAGGACAATACAGAGTGGTATGTTCCTCATAACCGCACAGATAACATATTCTTTTCCCTTTCTTCTTATTGAATTTTTCTAAGTCATGGTCTTCTATCTTTTTTTTCCCCTTCTTGCTCGGAGCTGCACATGATGTGTTGCTTGTGGCTCCCATCTGATCAATTTGGATTTTAAGCTTATCTTGTTCTTCCATTGTTTTTATTAACGCTTGACGCAACTGACTATTCAATAGCTTTTCTATTTTCCACAACTTTTCTAGAGAAGATACCTTGTTCCTCAGATTCTGCACCTCCGTTGATACTTGTTCAGCTTCAACTTTAGTGTCCGAATCACTATTGGTCAGTTCTACCATCTCTGGATCCGGTATTACGTTTTCTACAATAACTACCTCGTCCGAGTTGGTTTCATTGTGAGCCTCTATTTCAGCTATTGACATCGATATTAGCTCGGGTGTATGGATTTGATCCTTCTTCACGCTATAAGCATATAACAAGCCTTTTCCATCAGACATCTACACACATAAATTACCTTGATTAGTATATACACACAACAATTAAGAGTTTTATATAAGTTATCTTTTATTTTGTTTGACAATGAATTTATTCAATTCATCTCTTTTTAAACTCTATATGAGTTATTTATATTTTCAACGTTTCCCTCTGTTCTAAGGTTATAGCCTAAGGTTTAGCCCACTTAAGGTTTTTAACCCTAAGCTCTGACACCAACCTGTAAAGCCCCCAAATCCAGGTACTTGAAACCCGAACTCGGTGCTTCACGATACCATTTCTATAAGCGGAATAATAATACTAATAATAATAACAATAATATAAAGATCAACTTGATTTACATATTTATCAGAGTCTAAATCCCAAGTACGTAACCTTTAAACATTCATTACAACCCATGATAGATAATATATATCATACTTATCTTAATAAAGTCAACTATTACATAACAATAGTATTTGCGTTCATTCAGCAACCTTTCCCTTTCCTTTGTTCTTAGCAGAGCTTTCTGGTTGTTCACACTTAGCTGAAAATATTTAAATTAAGCAAGGTTGATCATTTGAGTGCCCAACAAGTATTAACATATATATATATATATATATATATATATATATATATATATATATATATATATAAGCTGAAAGAATTTAAATATTTTCTTTATATTACCCTTCTATAGCAGATCAATAGTTATGAAGTAATCTGTACCGATAATAATAACACAACAACCCTCTTTCAAATTTTTGAAACTACGTAATGGCTATAACTAGGGTTAAGGTGACATACTATTAACATTGTTTTTATTTTTGAAAAGGTTAAACAGAACTTTATCTGTAAATCATCATGACTTACGGGCACGGGGGTGATCAGCCCGTTGTACCTTGTATTGATCAACACTACATGTAAGAACGAGGGTATCGTTCACTCTGTCCACCTTGGGCGCATAAAAGTTTTCCCGTGTAGGGATGTTCATACTTGTCTGGGTTCCAAATCAAAGGTTGTATCTTGTTCAACAATAACACACACACACACACACACACACACACACACACACACACACACACATATATATATATATATATGGGTAATTGACAAAGGTGTATCAACATGTGATTAAATACAACGATTATCCAAGTGGGGACACTTGTATAACTATTTATAGAAATTAACGAACAGAATGTATATATCTGAATTACC
Organism: Panax notoginseng; assembly: GCA_016801055.1. Classification (NCBI taxonomy): domain Eukaryota; kingdom Viridiplantae; phylum Streptophyta; class Magnoliopsida; order Apiales; family Araliaceae; genus Panax; species Panax notoginseng. The sequence continues at coordinate 146,773,578 of CM029022.1, read as the reverse complement.
ATATACTAACATGTTGATAATTAATGAGTGTATATAATATAGGGTTAATAATCTGTATAGTAATAATATAAATTTAGAAACATTCTTACTCATGTCCATTGCATAAAGGAAATGCAAAGGTAAGATACTTGCCTGATGCGCTGCTTATAGTTCGTAACTTAGTTCTATCTTTTATATAACACCTATCAGTAATAAGATCATTTTACTAATTAGAATAATATATTATAACACATAGCACTGCTTATTGCAGTCAGCACATTACCTAATCACATTATCACTTATCAAATCAAATTATCTAAGTTCAGATCAATTTCTGAATCATGTCGGTGTACCGACGGCTTTATCAGGTAATTATCGAGTCTAGGAATCTTCAAGTATCAGTCATATTATTTTTAAATGACTTATAATAATTTTTAAACATTTATTATAATTTATCATGAATTTTCAAACACTGGAATCATTTTTAAATAATTTAAATATTAAACAATTCTATTATCATTAATATTTAATTAATATTAAACTATTAATAAAACTATTGCCAAAATATTAAAGTTATTTATAATAGCTCAAAATATTTTTAAAGTATTAATATTACCCTTAAATAATTTTTAAATTAATAAAATCATTTTTAAACTATTTATTTAATATAATTATTAAATAAATTTAATATCATTTAATATTAAATTAATATCATTAATATTAAATTATTAATGAAATTATCAATTAAATAGTAAAAGTTATATTTTATAACTTCAAATATCTTTAAATACTTTATTTTCATTTAAAATAATTTTTATACTAATAAAATCATTTTTTAAACTAATTTATTTAATATATTTATTAAATAACCTTAATATCATTATTAATAATTAATTAATGAAATTTATCTTTAAATATTAAAAGTTATATTTTATAACTTAAAATATTCTAAAATACCTTATTATTATTTAAAATAATTTTTAATATAATAAAATTATTTTTAATTAATTTATTTAATTCATTTAGTAAATAACTTAATTATCATTAATATTAATTTATTAATTAATTTCATCACAAAATATTAAAAGTCATTCAAAATAACTTAAAATATTTTCTTATATCATAATATAATTTTAAATAATTTTTCAAGTATTAAAATCATTTTTAACTAATTTATTTAATATTATAATTAAATAAATTAAATACCAATAATATTTTAAAAATATTAAATATTTTTGAAATATACTTAAAATAATTAAAAACTAATTTTTAGAATTGAAAATAATTTAAAATAATTTATTTTATATTTTTAATAATTAAAAACTAATTTTCTATAATTATTTAATTAAATTAATTAATTTTAGAAATAAACTGTCGCTAAAGGACCCTATAGCGACGAAACTGTCGCTATAGGTGTTCTTGAGCTGTTCTTGGCCAACCCAGAAAATCATGTCAATGAATGAGTGACCAAGTTTGACCATGAATAATTCAGTGTGTAGTGTGCTTCTGGACCAACTAAGCATCAGATCGTGTAGTACTAGTGTAAGATTACATAATACAACAACAATCATGATCATAAAACATATAACCAAGAAGATCTGAGCCTCCAAAAGTGTTGTCAGGACTGTTCTTCATTTATGAGTTACCTAGAAATGAAGAACAGATCATGGGTCATACTTTGAGCCTTCAGTACATGCTATCCTTGTAATGTTTTTGTGATCTTTAGGCTGCAGTGTGTAGCCAACATGCAAGGGTAGAGATCCATTACATAAAAACAACATAACAATCACTGAGTTAGCAGATCTATGCCGGTCAACCCATGTCAGGCGACACAGTCAAGCGTTTTTTGGGTTTCCCAGAAAACGACTTTCATGCTCGTCTGGCTTGGTTTAACCGTCGACTACGCTTCAGCTGTTAACTGTTTAGGTGATATTAAGGCACAACAATGAAGTCTAACAAACGTACTACAACCTAGATGCATGAACTATAACATAACATCAAATTACAACCAGATCCAATCTCTTCAAAAGCCTGTCAGAAACTTCTGGGCACGTTCTGGGTTACCCAGAACTTGTCCAGTCATGGTTGGTCAACGCAGTTTGACCTTGATTAACTTACAAAAAAATCGGTTCTAACCCTGATTCGAGTTTTAGAGGAAAGACCTCATAACATACTTCAAGATCAAACACTTAAACAACAAAAATAATAAACATGTAGAGATTTAAAAGGTCTGACATTCGTTGTCAGACCACAAAAAAATAAATTCTCCGATTTTTGAAAACTCTTATTTTAAGTATCTAGATGTTATGGATTTGTAAGATATCAACCCAGATCACTTAAATATAATACAAACAACAAATTTTAACATAAAATCCTAACATCTAATATAGCAACTAAGATCAGATTTTAAAATTAGGTTTATACCTTCTATGAATAATTTCTGATTCTGCCTTCTGATTTTGGTATATGTATTTCGTGGGGCTTGGTTTGGGAGCTGATATACTACAATATTTCGTGGGTCTTAGAGAGATATGGTCTTGCTAGAGAGTTTTGCAAAATAAACTAATAAAATGTTATTTTCTCTCTCCCAAACTATTTATATTGAGTTAGGTGCATTGTATGGCTGGTAATTGACTGGTGGCTTGCTGAATTGGTGTTGCTATGTGTCACATGGTTGGTCAAGAGTCGGCTAACCACTCCAAATTTGCCTAGATTTGCAAGTAAGCTCAATTATTCAATTAAGGGCAAAATGGTCTTTTGTTTTGAAAAATTAATGTCATTATGGTCATTTAACAAACCCTTAGGGCTTGACCTTTAGGATTTAACCCTTAGGGTTTAACCCTAAGATTTAGCACAAATAATTTGTAGGATGTCTAATTAGGGTTTGCACAAATAAATAAATAAATTTTAGTTTCTAAAATTGTAATTAGGGTTTCTTGAAATAGTTTAGGTTTTCAATTAATAAAAACTTGCTAATTAGGTTTAGGTCCACTAATTAACATTAAACATTCTAATTTTACAATTAGGGTTAATATAGAAAATTAGGGTTTATAAATATTATTTAGGGTTTTCAAAATTAGGGTTTTGTAAACATTAGTTAGGGTTTCTAGATTTTAATTAGGGTTTACCTAATTAATCAAATTATTATATAATACACAACATAAATTATATAACATGGTTATATAACAGTCTTAAACTCACAATTGATTTTCAAATTAAGGTTTCCCACAGTGAAACTAGGATTTTGACAATAAACACCATAATTGACCAACCATCCTCAATACGTACATACAATACATATTTATAACACTGAAAAATCAAAATCTAATATTATTATATTATTATTCTCAGTCTTTGATAAAAATCAAAAATTAGGGTTTGGATTCCATATCTGATTTATTCTTCTCGATTTAACCTTAATAATTAAGGTAAAATAATTAACTTAATAATCTGTACCAAAATTCATATAATAGAATAATTATTATAATTATTCTAAAAATCACTCCATATATTATTTAAATAATATATGATTATATTTTCATGGAAAATAATTAATAAAAATATTTCTGCTATAATATTAATTATTATAAGAATATACTTTATAATAATCAATAATTCTTTAATAAAATTATTTAAAAATATTCATGTAATAAATATATTTTTATTTATCACATAAATACATATACATCTTATCTTGTACAAATCCTCATCCTTAATATATATATATATATAAAAAAAAAATTATACGCAAAATTTCTTATTTATTTATATAGAAAATATTGAGTTGTTACAAGTTTGATGAACTGGGAATAGTTATGTGTGAATGGAGAATTACGACTTTTTGTTTAAAGTCGGAGAATTACAACTTTTGTTTAAAGTTATGTTATTAATCTCGATATTATTTAAAAAGAGATAGTCCTATATGTTAAGTGCTAAATGTACTGTGTGCTATTTGAATAAATAGGCGATTATATGAGAATTTTTTTTAATTCTTATTATGTTATTAATAAGAATTTGTGTAGAGAAGAAGAATTAATGTAAGACGTTTATCAGCTAATGCCGCCACGGAAGGGAGGTCAAAAGGGAAATATGGAAGAATAATTTTTGAATCTGAAACAGAAGAATATGACTGTGACAGAATATTTTGTCAAGTTCAACGAGTTAGCTAAATTTGCTCCACATCGAGTGGGCACTAAGGAGCTTAAACCACGATGTTTTAGGAACGGATTAAAATTGTTGATACTCGAGAAGTTGGATGTGCTGCAAATTAATTTATTTTCAACGTTATTAGAAAAAGCCGTTATCGCTGAGGGAGAAATTGAAGCTGTATTAAAGAATAGTCAAGAACAAAGAAAGGAGGCTGAAGGAAATAATATGATAGGTGGTAGTGGAGGTAGTGATCTTAATAAATGTAAGAGGGATGGTGATGTTAATTCAGGAAATAATCTAGAAGAGATTAGGAAGAAAGGTGCGCCGTGTGCAGTTTGCGGGAAGCATCCTCAAGGAGTTTGTTTGAAGAAACAAAGAGTCTATTATAACTGCGGCCAAAAGGGACACATGTCTCCTGAGTGTCCCATTCCAAAGAAGACACAAGGTTATTTTGCGTGTGGATCGGCCGATCATCTGGTTCGGAATTGTCCGAAGAGAAACGTGGAGAAGGAAAATGTCAACAAGGGAACCAGTATCGGAATAATATGGATTAAAGAATCAGCTCAGCAGGGAAGACCAACATCATTTACTTTTAACATGATAGTTTCAGACCCAAAGGCTACACAGGAGTTAGTGGAGACAGGTAACGATTTCGTTGAGAAATTAAATTACGTAAGAAATACGAGTTAGATATTACTGTGAATTATTTTCTTTTATATATTCAAGTCACAGGTTAGAGTATGAGACATAAATTAACATTGTGTTGATAAGAATGAATTGATGATACAACTTCAAAAGATAGTTGAAAATAAGAAAGCGGTGATTCCGAGGACGGAATCCTTTTAAGGAGGGGTGAATGTGATAACCCAGAATTTCGAATAATTCTAATTTTATGAATACTTTTTTTTATTTAATATTAATATTGATTATCAATTTTTTGACGAATATATGTGATACGAGTCTCGAGAAGTAGTCAATTTGTGTATTAACTGAGAAAATAAGAGTAGAGTTGTGCTTAACATATTTAGAAAGCCTAACCCTAAGTCCGGATAGGGATTCGATAGAAAATATAATTAAAATAATTATATTGATGAGTACGTGTTAGTGCTATATAGAATTTTGATCAATGATTGATCGAGTAGGGTACAAAATTAGTAAACCCTAATGAGGGATTAGAAACCCTAATCTCTGGATCAAAAACCCTAACGTACCGTTAGAAACCCTAATCGAAAGCCGGGAAACCCTAATTATAAATTCGAGAATCCTAAACCCTAATTAAAAAACTCTAATCTTAATTAGTAAGCCCTAAAGTGATTAGTAAACGTTAATATAATTAGGAAACCCTAATTATACTTTAGAAATATTAATTTCTATTTAAAACCCTAATTATATTTTTAAAATCTTAATTTTTGTAACACCCCAACTTTTATAAATAAAGATAAATTTTCTATAAATATCATTTTTGAATATTATGGAGTTAATTTGATATAATGTTATAGTTGTGGGTAATATTTATAAATTTTGCGAAGTACGCAAGTTGTTATATAATATTCGATTGGTCGGGGAATATTCATTTTAACAGGGAATATTCGTTCAGCGATACAATCATTGGTGGACCCCACAATAGAATTATTGTCGGATTGAGAAAACGATAAAAATATTTTATTAAAAATAATGGCGGAAGTTTTATCATTGATACTGTTGAACTACTCGGTAGTAAAAGTACAGTAATACGTGTGGTTGCATAGTAACACACGGTATTGATTATTAATGCTTATGTGAGAAGTCACTCAGTTTGATTCAATTATTGTCAGTTAATAATATGAATTATTTAGCGATAATGAAGTTTTGTTTTATTCGTATTATTAACGTAATAAAACAGAAACATCTTTTTATATAAAACAGAATACTTTATTAAAGTTATTCTATAAATAGAATATATTATATTTTATTTAAAAGATTTTTCTTTAAATATGGACCGTCAGATTAAAGTAATCAATCTGAACTGTTCATGAATTAGTTACTATGCATTCCATTTTTCTATAAATAGCAGTTCATTCATTCGTTATTTCTTACGAATTCACTAAACTCTAGAGAGAGAAACTATAGAGAGAAACTATAGAGAGAGAGAGAAGAAAAGTATTCTGCTACTTAACTACTTCCTTATTTCAGTTCTTCTTTAAAACGGTAAGGGGTGTTATTCTTTCTTATTCATGAAGAGAACTGTTGTTATTCCATTTCTTATTATTCTGTTGGAATAACTTGTATACGCGGTCTACCCTATACTTGGTGACATTCTTCTATTATTCTGTTGGAACATCCTGTCTGTGTGTTTTAAACCGGACCTGGTTCCGTCTTTATTATTATTCTGTTGAAACATCATGTCTGTGTGTTTTACATCAGACCTGGTTCCGTCTTTATTATTATTCTGTTGGAACATCCTGTCTGTGTGTTTTACACTGAACCTGGTTTCGTCTTTATTATTATTCTGTTGGAACTGTGACAACCCGAGAATTTAGATAATTATTAAAAATCCTAAAATGATGGATTAAAGGTTATAAGATGAACCTAGACAGAAAATAAGTGTATGGAATTGACGTTTCTGTGAAGGAATTTTAAGGATTTCAAAATTTTTAAGAAGAATCTATATGGTTTCTTAATTGAATGAGAATACAGAAATATGGGTTACAAAATTCTAAAACCCTAGAAATGAATTAATATGTACTTGAAGGAATATCAAGAATAAGGTATTATGATACCTGTAAAATTTGATGTGAATTGAATAGTGTAAGAAATGTTATGCTAATGCAGGTGAAATTTTATTAAGGAGATAAGATTTCACATGAAGAGATGTTATAAGGTTAAACGAAGATGAGTATATGTATAGAAATATATATACTTAGTAAGGTGCTATATATATTTTAGCAAGAGGAATGATGAATTAAGTTAATGATATAAGGATCAAGATAAAACTATGTTAGTAATTAACATAGGTTGAACGTTGGCCTTGAATGGCAAATAAGAAGATAAATAAGTTTAAAGTCGTTAGTTAATACGATTAGCAATAAGAGGGGAGTAATTTAAAACTCAAAATTTGAGTTAGAGATAGAATTTTGAAGCATGGACTGCTCGGTTGCGTCCGGGATGTCAAGTTTATTCAGAATGGACAGTAAACACAAAATGTGTAAATGTTGACTTTTGGTCAAAGTCATTAGTTGACTGTTATGGAGAAAAGTCAAAATTATTGTGAGAAGTAAAAATATGAGAGGAGATTCAATATGCAAATATGTATATTGGTATCAAGTAGTTAGTAAGTTAAATTCATATTTGAATAAATGATTGAATATATTAAATTATATATTTAGTATATAAATAAATTGTTTGAAAACAATTTATGGAGAGGAGGAGGAAATTAAATTTAAGTATACAATATGAATTGTATAACTTAAATAAGTTATTTAAATTATGTATGAGAATTAAATGACCTAAAGGGTTATTTTTATTTAGTGGTCCTAGTATTTATATATATACCAGTGTCCTAATCTAAGAGAATTGTGGAGCATGTCACAATTTATTTAATGATTATGTGAGTAAGTGAATACGAATATTATGTGATGACAAATAAAAGAAACTAGTATGATCCTAATTATATATTAGGAATGAAGAATTAAATAACTTAAGGGTTATGGGATGAGAGAATTATAGTATATAAAATATATACTAATTTTAAGAGATTTATTTTATACATCTCGGTTAATTAATTTTATAACCTAATTATAACAAGTCTAATTGGGTTAAGAAATTAAGTGTATGTGAGTAAGGATGTAAATTATAATTTTGTAAATGAAAACCCTAATTAAATAATAAGGGAAAGATAATATTAAAAGTATTGGACTATGTGAATTTCAAGGCCCAAATATTTTTATTAGAAAGCCCTAAAAGACTTAAGGGGTAGACCCAAGAGTTGGCTCAAATAATTAATTTAAGAAGCCCAAAACTTGATCCAAGTATGGAAGGACATAATGATCATTTGGTAAGTAAAATAAAAGCTATAAAAATCTAACCAATTTGGGCTAAAAGAAGACCACTTGGCCGGATATGGTGGAGAGGAAAAGAAGGGAGTGCATGTCATCATGCTAAGCCATAAGTTTACAAAAGATAATTACCAACCCAAGCTAGGTGACATTCATTTTAAGGAGCCACTTTGCACACTAAGAGTCCACATATCTATGTAATGATGATTAAGGAAAGAGATAAGAATAGTAGAGATATTGGAAGATATAGATTAGATATACAAAATATATCTATAAATTTTTTTTTACAAGCAAATAAACCCATTTTCTCTTTCATCTCTTATTTCTTACCAAAAAGAAAGCATAGAGAGAGAGGGAGAGAAATTAGGTGAAGAGAGGGAGAGAGAGAGGAAGGAGCTACACCATTGATGCTCCATAAGTTCATCTCCTACTTTGGAAGAATAAGGAAGGCTAGCAAAATATTAAAGGTATAAACTCCTTTTGTTCATGTAATTTTTGATTATTGTAAATCAAATCTTGAATCAAGTTTTCTAAACTCATAAACCATGTATATACATGTTAATAAGTGTTTCATGTTTAGATATACCCATATTGGGTGTTATTTTAGTTGGAAATCAAAAGTAAAGAAAAAGTGATTTTCTAGTTTATAAGTCCTAAAATTTCTATGTACTTTGGATTTCTACCGTTTTTGATCTACACCTTCTTTTTGCAATCTGTCAAAGGGATGTGTTAGATATGTAAGTTAACTACTAAACCCAAGTGGTATCACTCAAAAATGTGAAGTACACAAGTCGTAGTAACTGTTTTAGCAAAAATAGTTTTGTGCATTTTGAGAAAAATGGACTGTTTATGAACAGTCAGGACTAGGGGTAATTTAGTCATTTTTCGGGCATTCAAAAATTCTAGAAACATTTGGGAGAATAATATGATAAGTTTTCTAACATCTCCAAGTGGAATCACTGAAAAAGGAGTTGTAAATTTCCGTATAGAATATTTTTAGCAAAGCACGAAAAACTGTAAAATGACATTTAGCTTCTGTCCAAAATTTTAAAATGGCAGTTTCGGCCACTTAATTTGTGAGAAACATTATGGCCTTTGGAGACATGAAAATATATGGATTAAGTACCTCCTGTCCAAAAATGAGCTCATTCCGACTTAAAATGACCAAGTTATGGCCATTTCAATTTCTGTGATTTTCTGACGAAAATGGCTATAACCGGAGTTCTATAACTCCGATGGCCACGAAATTTAAACTGGAGTGTCACGTTAACACGTACAAGATTGTGTCAAGAGGTGGAAATTTTTAGAGTTAAGCACGAGGTAGCTAATTTCTTAAGGAATTAACCAAGAATGATTTTTGAAAAATACCAAAGGAAGTTGGAAAATTTTGGAAAAATACTTTTTATGTATGAAATATGTGTATATATGTTTGGACAAAGGATAGAAAAATAATAAGTTGATTTGGTATTTTCGTGAAAAGGATATGGAATTCAGCTTGCTGGGTTAGAAAATCTGATGAATCCAGCTTGCTGGATTGAAAAGAAGTTTACTGAATTAAAAATTTGTTGTATCCAGCTTGCTGGATTGCAATCTAGTTGCTGGATATAGAATCCAGTTTGTTGGATTGAGGTTGGGTTTGTGAATTGACCATCTAGGTTGCTGGATTTGGAATCCAGTTTGCTGGATTTGAAATCCAGGTTGCTGGTTTGGTATTTGACTTATTAAAGTGTTAAATCATAATGTATATGATATAATGATTAAAGAATTATCAAAGGATGATAATAATGCTGATGGGTTAAGGTGTTATCTAATTATGTGATTAAGTGTTAGATAATTGATTTATTAAGTAATGGTATTATGAGCTAACATGTATTTTATGCTAATTAAAAGATCAATCTTATAACTGATAGGTCTTTCGTGAGAGATTAAATTAGATTGCTTAGCAGTAATCAGTGGTACAGGCAAGTTTTTCCTTAACTCAAACTTGAGTTACATGTTCAAAGCATGCTAATGAATAATTGTTGTTGATTATTCACGTCTATATTGATTATTGATTCGCACGTTGTGCATATTATAAATGTTCATCAGGTATGAAAGGCTGATCACCTTCATTACCATTTGGTTCAGTTAATATGTTCATGTTTATGCTTGACCATTCATTTTTATTGACTTGGTCGTTCATCTAAGAAAATTTGTTCATGCTCTTTCACAATGTTTATATTGTTGAAAGTTAGCTAGCTTATTGTTCAATTCTTTCAATCATGATATATCTTTATTGAATTTAAACTTGCTGGGCAAATTTGATGCTCACCCTTGCTATATCATGATAAAAATTTTCAGATTAAGATGAAAGTTTGAATAAAGACAGAGGCAAAGGCAAAGTCCAAGATTAAGCTATTATGCAGTTGGATCTATTAAATTTTCTGACGAAAATAGCATTGTAAACCTTTTTAGATATTGAATGTATGTATTAAGTTAAGGTTGTAGAACTTGGGAATGAGATGTAAAAGTTTAATGTATAAACAATTTATGTTTATATCTTCCGCAATAGTTGTAGAAATAGTATACCAGATCCTTGGTGATTAGGACCGGGATCTGGGGATGCTACATGAACATCCTGTCTGTGTGTTTTACACCAGACCTGGTTCCGTCTTTATTATTATTCTGTTATAATATCCTGTCTGTGCGTTTTACGCCGGACCTGGTTCCATTATTTATTATTCTGTTGGAATAACCTGTCTGTGCGGTCTATCGCATGCATGGTGATTTCTTTTGTTATTCCATTCTTTATTATACTCAGTTGGTTAAGTTTTGACTTCTATACTCCATGAAATTTGTGGAATATCCTTGATAATTGCGTTTCATCCAGTATCTTTTCATGAAAATATTCTTCTAAACATTTTTTGAATTTTACTCCACAAAGCAGTATCATGTTAACAATTTGGACGTTGTTAATTCTTGGATAAATTAATTCTTAAACTTGTTTTTATTGAATTCTTATATCATTGTCATCATCCTCATGTTTATAAAATGTTGAAAGTCATCTGTGGCCTGTAGTGCATAGATGGACTTGGCATGATTATGACCAGAGATTATTTGGCATAATCATGACTGTAATATTACAAATGATGTGGTAAAAGTCCTCATTGGCCCGTGGTGCATTGATGGACAGTTGTTGGCATGATCATGACCATTAATGAATACACGAATATCCTTGGCCGTAGTGCAGGGGTGATTCAATGATGTGGATTATTTTATTAAGCTGAGTGCCAGCGATAACAGTGTTGACAAATCTTTTAAATCATAGAAGATAGTAGATTTTATTTTCTACTTAACTCTTTTAATGTATTGCTTGTTCCGCTGCAGTTAAACTTGATGTTCGTTATATTTTATTAGTTTAGCACTGTTGAAGGCTAATGATAATTTATTCTGCATTATCTTAGTCATAATATTTCTTACTGGGCTAGTTGAGCTCACCCTTTCTTTCACTGTTCTCTTCAGGAAATGAGAATATAGCTGGGACGAGTTGGGAAACGGAGTGATGGACCAGATGATAGTATTAGTAGTCCTCACTATTCTGTTAAATAGTGTGACAATAATTGTAATGAGGACTCCTTTTGAGTTTGTATAGTCTCTAGTAGACAATAATTGTATTCAAACTCACAGTTATGTTTTGTCGTATTGTACACGACAGTTATATTAGTAAGTTTTATTTGTATTCTGTACCATGTATCTGACGACCCAAGATGGGTGATGTATACCTAATGTTGGGGGCATCACAGTTGGTATCAGAGCTTAGGGATATGATCCCTGGCTAAGATGTGAGAATAGAACTAGGAGGGGAGAGACGGGGAATTCCTTCGCTAGTATGGCCTACCTAAGTTTATTTGCATGGTATTTAATTGGTCGGTCAGAATATAAGGATAATATATGACATATCAATTAACTTTTATTTTGTGGCAGTATCTGAAAATGGCATCCGAGAATGTTGAGAATATCAATGGAGCACAGGCGGCTGTTGATTCACCACATATCAATAATCGGGATAATGTGCATCAGGAAGGAGACAATCCTCATGCAAACAACAATATTGACCAAATGATGAATGATGAAATGTTCAGAAGCTTTATGTAGTTAATGTAACAGCAGTCGAGAGCGGCCCCTGTTCAAAATATAGGTGGAAACACTGAAAACTCTCGGACGGTCACCGCTAAACAGTTCAAGGAGCTGGGACCACCAGAGTTTAAGGGAGAGCCAAAATCACTTATAGCGGAAACATGGATAAAGTAGATCACCAAGATATTTGATGTATTGGGATGCTCCGAAGAGCAAAATGTTCCCTTTGCCGCCTTTATGTTGTGAGGAGAGGCAGATTACTGGTGGGAATCGATTAAGCATACTCAACCTGCCGCACTGAAGATGTCTTGGGAGAAGTTCCAAGAGTTGTTCAATGACAAATACTTTCCCGAAAGTGTTCGACACATGAAGGAGGTGGAGTTTATCAAATTGGAGCAGAATAATATGACCGTGTCGCAGTATGAGGCTACATTTGCTGAGTTGTCCCGGTTTGCGTTCCACTTGGTGGATAATGAAAAGCGAATGACGCGAATGACGCGAATGTTTTTGCGGTTTAAAACCTGAGATACGTCAACATCTTATTTCTCATAAACTGTGTTTGTATTCAGATGTTGTGAATAGGGCTCAGTTAGTGGAGCGCGATAACGAGTCAACGCAACCAAAAGAGAGCAGTCGACAAAATGATAATACCAGTGAGAGCAGTCATCGAAGCGGTGACAACAAGCGTGGTGGGAATCAACAGGCCAGAAATGATAACCACTTCGGTGGTAATCAGGGCCAAAATAATAAGAATGGTCATTTCAAGAAGAAGAGATTCAATAATGATGGAAAGACGTCAGCACCAGCACCCGTTGTTAAGGAAGGAGAACGACCACCTATCATATGTTTCAAATGCGGAGTGGAGGGGCACATTAATCTAAATTGCATGATGCCATCTAAAGCATGTTATAATTGTGGAAGAGAAGGTCATTTAGCTCGATTTTGTCGTTTACCAAAAATAAGTTCAGTCAGGATGGAGGCACCAAAGGTCGTCCCAGAAAAGTCAAAACCGGTAGTGCAAGGGAGAGCGTTTGTTGTGACCTCCCAGAAAGTAAGGAACCCGAATGAGGTCATCACGGGTAAGCTTATCATAAACTCTAACGAAGTCTATACTTTATTTGATACCGGTTCTACCCATTCTTTTGTTTCTCCTACTTGCGCTAATCGATTAAATTTGACTCCGGAGAAATTAGACTTTGACTTATCTGTTGAAACTCTATTGGGAGAAACCTTCATTACATCCACGGTTTATAAGTCTTGTTTGGTTCAAGTTGGTACCCACACATTACCTGTCGATCTGATTTTATTAAAAATACTTGCATTTGACGTGATTCTAGGGATTAATTGGTTAACTACTCATCATGCAAAAATTAATTATTTTCGTAAGGTTGTTAGCTTTCATATTCCTAATCGACCTATTATGCGAATTCAAGCAACCAAACCATTAAAATCAATCGCTGTCATCTCAAGCCATAAAGCTATTCGTTTATTGAAAAACGGATGTCAAGCTTTCTTAGCTCATGTCACGGATCTAAACAAAAATACGTCAGTTTTGAATGATATTTCTATTGTTAATAAATTCCCTGACGTATTCCTTGAAGAACTTTTTGGCCTACCCCCAAAGCGTGAAATTAAATTTTGTATCGACCTTGAACCCGGTACAAAACCCATTTCCAAAGCCCCATATCGAATGGCTCCTATTAAACTTCAGGAGTTAAAGATCCAACTGCAGGAATTGTTAGACATTGGCTTTATTCATCCTAGTACTTCTCCTTGGGGTGCTCATGTTCTATTCGTGAAGAAGAAAGATGGAAGTATGCGACTTTGTATTGATTATTGGGAGTTGAATCATGTCACCATCAAAAACAGGTACACATTGCCACGTATTGATGACCTGTTTGACCAGTTGCAAGGAGCACAATTCTTTTCAAAGATCGATCTTCGTTCTGGATATCATCAGCTGAAGGTTAGAACTGAGGATATTCCAAAGACGGCTTTTAGAACTCGGTATGGGCATTATGAATTCCTAGTCATGTCCTTTGGATTGACTAATGCTCCTGCCGCCTTCATGGATATAATGAACCGGGTATTCAAGGAATATTTGGATCACTTTGTGGTTGTCTTTATTGATGACATCCTTATTTATTCCAAAAGTCATGAAGATCATGAGCAACACTTGAGGCTGGTACTCCAAAAGCTTCGTGAATACAAGTTTTATGCCAAGTTGAAGAAATGCGAGTTCTGGCTAGAGGAGGTAGCATTCCTTGGGCACATAGTATCAAGTCGTGGAATATCTGTTGACCCGACAAAGATTGAAGCTATTCAAAGCTGGGAGCAACCTAAATCAGTAACCGAAGTACGTAGCTTTCTAGGTTTAGCTGGTTATTATCGGAGATTCGTGGAAGGATTTTCTCGAATCGCTACTCCACTAACTCAGCCGACTCGGAAAGATATAAAGTTCCGTTGGAGCGAAGAATGTGATAAGAGTTTTCAAGAACTCAAGAGGAGTCTCATTTCAGCACCTGTTCTAACAATACCATCTGGCTCGGAGGGATTTGTCATCTACAGTGATGCTTCGAGCAAAGGGTTGGGATGCGTTCTCATGCAACATGGAAAAATCATAGCCTATGCATCCAGACAACTCAAGGAATATGAGAGGAATTATCCTACTCATGATCTAGAGTTGGTAGCTGTTGTCTTTGTACTTAAAATTTGGAGGCATTACTTGTATGGGGAGAAGGTGGAGATCTTTACGTATCATAAAAGCCTCAAATATTTTTTCACTCAAAAAGAGCTCAACATGCGACAACGACGTTGGCTTGAACTGTTGAAAGATTATGATTATATCATTCAATACCATCCTGGAAAAGCGAACGTGGTAGCTGACACATTGAGTATAAGATCATATGCAAGTACGAGTGCGATATTGTCAACACAAATGCCCATTTTGTGTGACTTGCAAAGGATGGAGATAGAGTTAAAGACTCCAGGGACCCATGTGATGATGGCGAATATACGAGTAGAACCGACTTTAATCGATAAAGTTAAAGCTGCTCAAGCTACAGACCTGAAGCTGATGCATATGAGGAAGAAACTGCAAGAAGGTGCTATGCCAGAAGCAAGAATCGATGAAGAATGAATACTTCGAGTCAACTCCAGACTTTGTGTTCCTAACGACCCTGATTTAAAGTATGAAATCATGATGGAGGCGCACAACACATCGTTTGCAATCCATCTTGGGAGTACCAAAATGTATCATGATCTTCATCATACATTTTGGTGGAGCAATATGAAGCGAGAGATAGCGCTGTTTATCTTAAGGTGTCTAACTTGTCAACGAGTCAAGGCAGAGCATCAAGTACCAAAAGGTCCATTGCAACCACTTGAAATTCCAAAATGGAAGTGGGAGCACATTACCATAGATTTCGTTACCGGTCTTCCTAAGGTTTCTCAAGGTATTGATGCGATTTGGGTCATTGTTGATAGATTGACCAAGTCTACTCATTTTTTACCGATACGAGAAAATTATACACTTGAACGTCTTGCTCGTATGTACATAAACGAGATTGTATGACTGCATGGTATGCCAGTATCCATAGTTTCTGACTGAGACCCAAGATTCACTTCACGATTTTGGATTAGCTTACAAAAAGCTATGGGCACGGATTTACGATTTAGTTCGGCATATCATCCTCAGACGGACGGACAATCAGAGAGGACTATTCAAACTCTGAAAGATTTATTAATGTGACGCCCCCAAAATAGGTATACATCACCCATTCTGAGTCGCCAAATACATGGTACAGAAACAAATACAACTTCAATAATACAATTGTCATGCAAAATATGACAACACATATTGTGAGTTTAAATACAAATATTGTCTTCTAGACAATATCCACACTTAAATAAGTCCTCATTACAATTATTCAAACACTATTTTACAGAAAAAGTGAGGACAGCTAAAACATCTTTCTAGAACCATCACTCCATACCCCGACTAAATCCTGCTATGTTCTCACCTCCTGAGAAGAAAAATAGAACAAAAAGGAAAAGGGTGAGCTCAACTAGCCCAGTAAAAAATATTATGACTAAGATAATATACAATAAATTATCATTAGTATTCAACAGGAAAAAATCTGATAGAATATAATTGACAACAAGTTTTAGATCAACAACTGCAGCGGAAATAACAAACCATTAGAAGAGTCAAGTAGAGAATGAATTCTACCATCTTCTAAGATTTAAAAGTCCATCATCAATATTTTATCCCTGTAACATCAATTAATAATCATCTTTATCCAAATATTCATCTTTGCACTACAGGCCAAAGATATTCATTTGTATCACCTGTCAGTCATGTTCATCTCAACACCTGTTCATCTTTGCACTACAGGCCAAAGGTATTCATCAAGTAATCATACATCTTTACACTACAGGCCAAAGATATTTATTAATATCATCATTTAGGACTGAGGATGATGAAAAATATCTTAAAGAGAACGAATCTAGTGAGACAGAAGGACAAATAGTAGGGATTCGTATAACAGTTTATCCAAGATCAATAATACTTCATAATAATTAATTGTGAAGCAGAATTCAAAAATAAAGATCAAAACATGGATACAATCAAAGATAGTAACCATAATAGACATCTTGGACAAATAGAGAAAATTTTATTTTTCGGTGAATAGTGCCGTATTCGTGAATAATGCCGTATACGTGAATAGTAACGTATACGTGAATAGTAACTCCGACACCAAAAGTTCCAAATTTGATAAAATGTTCATATCAATATTTCAGCATAATGATATTGAAGAAAATAATATCATTAAGAAGAAAATAATATCCCTTACCTCAAAATATCAGTACTTCTGGTCGGAATACCGATATAAGGCTGAAAGAAACTTGCTCTGATGAATAGAAACTCTCAAAGTATCTAAATACTCACAAAATACACTCAATAATCTAGAGAGAGAAAGAGAGAAAACTTGTTTCTGGTGTGATTTTTAATTCTAACTTAGCCCTCTATTTATAGGAAAATGTTAGCACGCCGAAGCAGACTTAACCTGTAACCTGATGGCTTTACCTGCTACTATTCAAGCCTACCATATTTGAATAAAAATCTCAACACATTTCTTCACCAACCAAGAGTGGGCCCACCGATTCTAAAATTTTCTACCAAAATGATTAACTCCGAAAATTCAAAAAGTTCCAAATTTGATAAAATTTTCATATCAATATTTTAGCATAATGATATTGAAGAAAATAATATCATTAAGAAGAAAATAATATTCCTTACCTCAAAATATCAGTACTTCTGGTCGGAATACCGATATAAGGCTGAAAGAAACTTGCTCTGATGAATAGAAACTCTCAAAGCATCTAAATACTCACAAAATACACTCAATAATCTAGAGAGAGAAAGAGAGAAAACTTGTTTCTGGTGTGATTTTCAATTCTAACTTAGCCCTCTATTTATAGAAAAATGTTAGCACGCCGAAGCAGACTTAACCTGCAACCTGATGGCTTTACCTGCTACTATTCAAGCCTACCACATTTGAATAAAAATCTCAGCACATTTCTTCACCAACCAAGAGTGGGGCCCACCAATTCTAGAATTTTCCACCAAAATGATTAACTCCGAAAATTCAACAATTTCTGAACCAGTCATCTCGTAAAATTCATAATAAATCATACGTTCATTTTTAACGGTTCAAAATTTGTGGACATATACTCAACTTATATATGTATAACATATCCAAAAATCACAACGATCAAACGGTCGGATTAACAATTAGAACCCCCGCAAAATATCTCAAAAACCTTGATTTTTAATACCTCAATTCTGACAAAAATACTGATAAAAACCTCAACATTAACTCCTTCATTTTTAACCACAAAATATATCCCTCATTTATATCCACATAAAATAAATATTTCCTTATTATATGAATCAATAATTAATTATTCACAAATAATATTACAGAATCACATTTATGACAACCATGTTGTTCCAAGGAAAGAGGGGCTTTCCAATAAGGACTTCTCCTTACTAGCGCACAATTAGATGACCAAACCTCTCCTTAAACAGAACTTTCTAGACAGTGCCAATAATGCTATCTAATAATATTATTTAAATAATATGAATTATTGATCTGATAATAGAAAATACTGTGCAGCAATAATTATTGAAACAACAATATATAAAATATCAACGCAGCAATTATTGAATCAATAAAATAAAATATTGAACAGTAACTACTGTAACAATTATTGAGTAGTGCCTTCCTTCGTAAGAATCAATAATTCTAAAATACTGTGCAATCCGTGTGCTACTGTGCAACCACGCGTATTACTGTATTTTAACCACCGGGTATTTCAACAGTGTTAACGGTAACAACTATGTCGTTATTTATAAAAACTTAATTTTTATCGTTATCTTCATCCAATCGTTTTCTTTTATGGGGCCCACAAATAGTTGTGCCGTCGTACGAATATTCTCCGACAGAAAGAATATTCCACGACCACACGAATATTCACCGACCAAAATGAATATTTTATAACCATTTGTTTATTTGAAATATTTGCGCATTTTACCCATAACTAAACACATTAATCAAATCAACCCTTTCTATTTCAAAATAATAAATAGAGGAAATTTAATTTCATTTATTAATAAGTTGGGGTCTTACAACCTCCCCTCCTTATGAAATTTCGTCCTCGAAATTGACGTATGTATCTGGTGTTTCGAAAAGGTGAGGATACCTCGCTTTCATTTCTGATTCCAACTCCCAAGTCATTTCTTCAATAGCATGGTTTCTCCACAAAACCTTAACTTGTGGTATAACTTTCGTGCATAGGACATGTTCTTTTCTATCCAATATCTTAACAGGTACCTCCTCGTACGTTAAATCTTCGGCTATCTCGTCTGGTTCCAACGCAATAATATGATTCGGGTCGTCCACATATTTACGTAACATCGATACGTGAAAAACGTTATGAACACGCGACATACTTAGCGTTAAGGCGAGTCTATAGGCCACAGTTCCTACTCAATCAAGAATTTCAAATAAATCAAAGGCTTGAGCTTTCTTCTTTTCATCGACTCTTACTTCTAGAATAACACATTCTTGCACCTTCTTCTTTATATTCATCAGCTCCAGGTCTGTAGCTTGAGCGGCTTTAACGTTATCGATTAAAGTCGATTTTAATCGTATATCATCACGTGGGTCCCTAGAGTCATTAACTCTATCTCTATCATTTATAAATTATACAAAATTGGTCTTTGTGTTCAACAATATCGCATTCGTACTCGCGTACAATCTTCTACTCAACGCGTCAGCTACCACATTCGCTTTTCCAGGATGGTATGGTCAGAACAGGTTCCGAATGAGTCGTCTCTTGAGCTATTGGAAAATCTTATTGCATTCCTCGCTCCATACGAATTTTGTATCTTTCTGAGTCAGCTAAGTTAACGGAGTAGCGATTCGAGAAAATCCTTCCACGAATCTCCGATAATAACCAGCTAAGCCCAGAAAGCTACGTACTTTGGTCACCGACTTCGGTTGCTCTCAATTGTGATTCATATCCCAATCTTGGATAGCACGTCAAAATGGCACCTATTGTTTTACCACTACACAAATATAGAGTCCCTTACGGAGAGTCTGGCTTTGGTGCATTCCACAAAGGAAGTCACCAGATAGAGGCTCGGGGTACCAACTTCTATAGTTGGGTTTTTAACTCCTAAAGTTCATTAGGAGCTATTCAATATGAGATTTTAGAAATGGGTTTTGTATCGGGTTGAAGATCAATACAAAAATTCAATATCACGCTCTGGGTTAGGCCAGGAAATTCTTCAGGAAATACGTCAGAAAATTCACTAACAACAGAAATATCATTCAAATCTGACGTATTTTTGTTCAAGTTCATGACATGGGCTAAGAAAGCTTGACATCCATTTTTCAATAAACGAATGGCTTTATGGCTTGGTATGACAACGATTGATTTTAGTGGTTTGGTTGCTTGAATTCGCATAACAGGTTGGTTAGGAATATGAAAACTAACAACCTTACGAAAACAATCAATTTTGGCATGATGAGTAGTTAACCAATCAATTCCTAAAATCACATCAAAAGCAAGTATCTTTAAAGAGATAAGGTCAACAGGTAATGTGATTGTGCCAACTTGGATTAAGAAAGATTTATAAACTGTAGATGTAATGAAAATTTCTCCTAACGGAGTCTCCACAGATAGGTCAAAGTCTAATTTCTCTGGAGTCGAGTTTAAACGTTGAGCACAAGCAGGAGAGATAAAAGAATGGGTAGAACCGGTATCTAGTAAGGTATAAACTTCGCAAGAATTTATAATTAACTAACTCGTTATACCTTCGTTCGGGTTCCTAGCGTTTTGGGCAGTCACGACAAATGCTCTTCCAGAAACCGTCGACTTTATTTTGTCCATATCCGCCTTTGGTGTCACCGTCCCAGCTGGACTTAGTTTCGCAAAACGACAATCTTTAGTTATATGACTTTCCTTTCCACAGTTATAACATACCTTAGATTGTTGTGGGCAGTTTGGGCTGATATGTCCCTCTTTCTCGCATTTGTAACAAACGGCCGGTGCTCGTTCTCCTCCCCTAAAAGCAGTTGATGTTTGTCCTAACGTCTTCACGTTATCATTGTTGTACCTTCTTTTCTTGAAATCTCCTCCCGACTCGCTCCTTCTATTATCACGGCCAAGATTACCACCAGAGTGGTTACCGCTTTTGTCCGAATGTTTTCCTCCTTGCTAGTTTTCATTGGTCCGATGACCGCTGCCACCGGTATTACCTTGGTTGTGTTCCCTCGGTTGAATATAATCATTATCTCGCTCTAATAATTGAGCCCTATTTACAACATCTGAATATAAAGAAAATTTATGAGAGATAAGATATTGCCGAATCTCGGGTTTTAAACCTCTCAGAAACATCCTTGTTATTCGTTCCTCATTCTCGACCAAATGAGGTGCAAACCTGGATAACTCTGCAAACTTCACCTCGTACTGGGACACCATCATGTTATTTTATTCCAGTCTGATAAACTCCACCTCCTTCATATGACGAATACTTTCAGGAAAGTACTTGTCATTGAACAGTTTCTGAAATGTTTCCCAGCACATGTTGAGTGCGTCAAGCTGGGTACGCTTCACAGACTCCCACCAGTAGTCTGCCTCACCACGGAACATTAAGGTGGCGAATGGAACCTTCAGTTCCTCCGTGCATCCCAAGACATCGAATATCTTAGTAATTTTCTTGACCCACGTTTCTGCCATGATCGGATCTGGCTTTTCCCTTAAATTCTGGTGGTCCCAATTCTTTGAACTGCTTGGTTGTGACAAACTGCGCGTTATTATCATTTCCACCCGTATTCTGCACACGAGTCTCCCTCGTCTGATTTTGCATGAACTGCAAAAAGCTCCTAAACATTCCATCATTCATCGTTTGCTCGGTAACGTTGTTTACAAGAGGAATATTGCCTTCTTGTTGCACGTTCCCCTGGGTGGTGATTAAAGGTGTCTCCACAGTCTCATTCACTCCATTGTTAACGTTCTCAAATACTGCCACAAAAGAAGGGTTAATTGACATGTCACATATTATCCCTATATCTGACCGACCAAATAATTACCAAATAAACTTATTCAGGTCATACTAGCGAAGGAATTCCCCGTCTCCCCCCTCATAGTTCTCGTCTCACATCTCAGCCAGGGATCATATCCCTAAGCTCTGATACCAACTGTGATGCCCCCAAAATAGGTATACATCACCCATTCTGAGTCGCCAAATACATGGTACAGAAACAAATACAACTTCAATAATACAATTGTCGTGCAAAATACGACAACACATATTGTGAGTTTAAATACAAATATTGTCTTCTAGACAATATCCACACTCAAATAAGTCTTCATTACAATTATTCAAACGCAATTTTACAGAAATAGTGAGGACAGCTAAAACATCTTTCTAGAACCATCACTCCATACCCCGACTAGATCCTGCTATGTTCTCACCTCTGGAGAAGAAAAATGAAACAAAAAGGAAAAGGGTGAGCTCAACTAGCCCAGTAAAGAATATTATGACTAAGATAATATACAACAAATTATCATTAGTATTCAACAGGGAAAAATCTGATAGAATATAATCGACAACAAGTTTTAGATCAACAACTGCAGCGGAAACAACAAACCATTAGAAGAGTTAAGTAGAGAATGAATTCTACTATCTTCTAAGATTTAAAAGTTTATCATCAATATTTTATCCCTGTAACATTAATTAATAATCATCTTTATCTAAATATTCATCTTTGCACTACAGGCCAAAGATATTCATTTGTATCACATGTCAGTCATGTTCATCTCAACACCTGTTCATCTTTGCACTACAGGCCAAAGATATTCATCAAGTAATCATACATGTTTGCACTACAGGCCAAAGATATTCATTAATATCATCATTTAGGACTGAGGATGATGAAAAATATCTTAAAGAGAACGAATCCAGTGAGACAGAAGAACAAATAGTAGGGATTCGTATAACAATTTATCCAAGATCAATAATACTTCATAATAATCAATTGTGAAGCAGAATTCAAAAATAAAGATCAAAACATGGATACAATCAAAGATAGTAACCATAATAGACATCTTGGACAAATAGGAAAAATTTTATTTTTTGATGAATAGTGCCGTATTCGTGAATAGTATCGTATTCGTGAATAGTGTCGTATACGTGAATAGTAACCCCGACACAAAAAGTTTTAAATTTGATAAAAAGTTCATATCAATATTTCAGCATAATGATATTGAAGAAAATAATATCATTAAGAAGAAAATAATATCCCTTACCTCAAAATATCAGTACTTCTGGTCAGAATACCGGTATAAGGCTGAAAGAAACTTGCTCTGATGAATAGAAACTCTCAAAGCATCTAAATACTCACAAAATACACTCAATAATCTAGAGAGAGAAAGAGAGAAAACTTGTTTCTGGTGTGATTTTCAATTCTAACTTAGCCCTCTATTTATAGGAAAATGTTAGCACGCCGAAGCATACTTAACCTGTAACCTGATGGCTTTACCTGCTACTATTCAAGCCTACCACATTTGAATAAAAATCTTAGCATATTTCTTCACCAACCAAGAGTGGGGCCCACCAATTCTAGAATTTTCTATCAAAATGATTAACTCCGAAAATTCAACAATTTCTGAACCAGTCATCTCGTAAAATTCATAATAAATCATACGTTCATTTTTAACGGTTCAAAATTTGTGGACATATACTCAACTTATATATGTATAACATATCCAAAAATCACAACGATCCAACGTTTGGATTAAAAATTATAACCCCCACAAAATATCTCAAAAACTCTGATTTTTAATACCTCTATTCCGACAAAAATACTAATAAAAACCTCAACATTAACTCTTTCATTTTTAACCACAAAAATATATCCCTCATTTATATCCACATAAAATAAATATTTCCTTATCATGTGAATCAATAATTAATTATTCACAAATAATATTACAGAATCACATTTATGACAACCAGGCCGTTCCCAGGAAGGAGGGGGCTTTTCGATAAGGATTTCTCCTTACTAGCGCGCAATTAGATGACCAAACCTCTCCTTAGACAGAACTTTCTAGACATTGCCAATAATGCTATCTAATAATATTATTTAAATAATATGAATTATTGATCTGATAATAGAAAATACTGTGCAGCAACAATTATTGAAACAACAATAATATAAAATATCAACGCAGCAATTATTGAATCAATAAAATAAAATATTAAACAGTAACTACTGTAACAATTATTGATTAGTGCCTTCCTTCGTAAGAATCAATAATTCTAAAATACTGTGCAATCCGTGTGCTACTGTGCAACCACGCGTATTACTGTATTTTAACCACCGGGTATTCCAACAGTGTTAACAATAATAACTACACCGTTATTTATAAAAACTCAATTTTTGTCGTGCCGTCGTACGAATATTCCCTGACAGAAGGAATATTCCACGACCACACGAATATTCCCCGACCAAAATGAATATTTTATAGCCATTTACTTATTTGAAATATTTGCGCATTTTACCCATAACTAACCACATTAATCAAATCAACCCTTTCTATTTCAAAATAATAAATAGAGGAAATTTAATTTCATTTATTAATAAGTTGGGGTCTTACAATTAAGACTCTGTGTCCTTGACTTCAAAGGAAGTTGGGACAAGTTCTTATCATTGGTGGAGTTTTCCTACAACAACAGTTATCAAGCAAGTATTGGCATGGCTCCATTCGAAGCGTTGTTCTCCAGTATGCTGGGATGAGGTAGGTGAAGCAACGTTGTTGGGACCGGAGTTGGTACGTATGACTACAGAAAAGATTCAAACGATCCGACAACGTATAAAAATCTCATAAGATCGACAAAAGAGTTATGCTGATCTTCATCGAAAGGACGTGGAATTTGATATAGGAGATCATGTGTTCTTACGTGTTGCTCCATTGAAAGGAGTTACGAGATTTGGAAAGAGAGGAAAGCTCAATCCTCGATTCATCGGTCCATTTTTAATCCTCGATCGTGTAGGAACTGTGGCTTATAGACTCGTTTTACCGCTAAGTATGTCTCGTGTTCATAACGTTTTTCACATATCCATGTTACGTAAATATGTGGAAGACCCGAACCACATTATTGAGTTAGAACCGGACTAAATAGTGGAGGATTTGACGTATGAACAAGTTCCTATTCAAATCTTGGATAAGAAGGAACATATTCTACGCTCCAAGGTTATACCTCAAGTCAAAGTTTTGTGGAGAAATCACGATGTTGAGGAAATGACTTGGGAGTTAGAATCTGAAATGAAGTCAAGGTATCCTTACCTCTTCGACATACCAGGTACGTACCCTAATTTCGAGGGCAAAATTTCATAAGAAGGGGAGGTTGTAAGATCCCAACTTTTATAAATAAAGATGAATTTTTTATAAATATCATTTTTGAATATTATGGAGTTAATTTGATATAATGTTATAGTTGTGGGTAATATTTATAAATTTTGCAAAGTACGCAAGTTGTTATATAATATTCGATTGGTCGGGGAATATTCGTTTTAACAAGGAATATTCGTATAACAGCACAATCATTGGTGGACCCCACAACGAAATTATTGTCGGATTGAGAAAATGATAAAAATATTTTATTAAAAAAAACGGCAGAAGTTTTACCGTTGATACTGTTGAACTACTCGGTAGTAAAAGTACAGTAATACGTGTGGTTGCATAGTAGCACACGGTATTGATTATTAATGCTTATGTGAGAAGTCACTCAGTTTGATTCAATTATTGTCAGTTAATAATATGAATTATTTAGCGATAATGAAGTTTTTTTTATTCGTATTATTAACGTAATAAAACAGAAACATCTTTTTATATAAAACAGAATACTTTATTAAAGTTATTCTATAAATAGAATATATTATATTTTATTTAAAAGATTTTTCTTTAAATATGGACCATCAGATTAAAGTAATCAATCTGGACCGTTCATGAATTAGTTACTATGCATTCTATTTTCCTATAAAAAGCAGCTCATTCCTTCATTATTTCTTACGAATTCACTGAACTCTAGAGAGAGAAACTATAGAGAGAGAGAGAGAAGAAAAGTATTCTGCTACTTAACTACTTCCTTATTTCAGTTCTTCTTTAAAACGGTAAGGGGTGTTATTCTTTCTTATTCATGAAGAGAACTATTGTTATTCCATTTCTTATTATTCTGTTGGAATAACCTGTATACGCGGTCTACCCTATACTTGGTGACATTCTTCTATTATTCTGTTGGAACATTCTGTATGTGTGTTTTACACCGGACCTGGTTCCGTCTTTATTATTATTCTGTTGGAACATCCTGTCTGTGTATTTTACACCAGACCTGGTTCCATCTTTATTATTATTCTGTTGGAACATCCTATCTGTGTGTTTCACACCAGACCTAGTTTCGTCTTTATTATTATTCTGTTGGAACATCCTATCTGTGTGTTTTATACCAGACCTGGTTCCGTCTTTATTATTATTCTGTTGGAATATCCTGTCTGTGCGTTTTACACCGGACCTGGTTCCATTATTTATTATTCTGTTGGAATAACCTGTCTGTGCGGTCTATCGTATGCATGGTGATTTCTTTTGTTATTCCATTCTTTATTATACTCAGTTGGTTAAGTTTTGGCTTCTATACTCTATAAAATTTGTGGAATATCTTTGATAATTGCGTTTCATCCAGTATCTTTTCATGAAAATATTCTTCTAAGCATTCTTGAATTTTACTCCACAAAGCAGTATCATGTTGACAATTTGGACGTTGTTAATTCTTGGATAAATTAATTCTTGAACTTATTTTATTGAATTCTTACATCATTGTCATCATCCTCATGTTTATAAAATGTTGAAAGTCATCTGTGGCCTGTAGTGCATAGATGGACTTGGTATGATTATGACCAGGGATTATTCGGTATAATCATGACCGTAATATTACAAATGATGTGGTAAAAGTCCTCATTGGCCCGTAGTACATTGATGGACAGTTGTTGGCATGATCATGACCATTAATGAATACACGAATATCCTTGGCCGTAGTGCAGGGGTGATTCGATGATGTGGATTATTTTATTAAGCTGAGTCCCAGCGATAACAGTGTTGAAAAACCTTTTAAATCATAGAAGATAGTAGATTTTATTTTCTACTTGACTCTTTTAATGGATTACTTGTTTCGCTGCAGTTAAACTTGATGTTCGTTATATTTTATCAGTTTAACACTGTTGAAGGCTAATGATAATTTATTCTGCATTATCTTAGTCATAATATTTCTTACTGGGCTAGTTGAGCTCACCCTTTCTTTCACTGTTCTCTTCAGAAAATGATAATATAGCTGGGACGAGTCGGGGAACGGAGTGATGGACCAGATGATAGTATTAATAGTCCTCACTATTCTGTTAAATAGTGTGACAATAATTGTAATGAGGACTACTTTTGAGTTTGTATAGTCTCTAGTAGACAATAATCGTATTCAAACTCACAGTTATGTTTTGTCGTATTGTACACGACAGTTGTATTAGTAAGTTGTATTTGTATTCTGTACCATGTATCTGACGATCCAAGATGGGTGATGTATACCTAATTTTGGGGGCGTCACAATTTTCTATTTTTAAAACCCTAATTTAGAAAATCCTAGAAGCTAAGGTTGTAAAACCTAAGGTTAGAACCTTAGGGTTAAACCCTAAGGGTTTGGTCAATTGCCTAGAAAGCCATTAAAATTACATGATCAAAGTCTAAATTGCCCTTTTTTTAGATTTTTATGAGGTGACTTGCAAATCTTGCCATATCAAGAGTTGGTGACCAACTAAAGGCAGCCATTGGACTTATATCTCATCCAAGATCAGATCTAGCATGACACCTTGCATTACATACATGTTTTGTATCTAATTATAAGAGATAAAGAGAGAGAAAGTCACAAAATTTGTTCATTTTGCTATCTTGCACTCAACAACTCTTTCTCTCTCCAAGACCTCCGAAATTCTTAAGTAAATCAGTCCCATAAATAGCCCCTAGATCACTAAGATAAGCTAAGGAGATCATAGATCAAAGATTGGACAAAGAAGGTATTAAAGCCCTAACCGTATTTGATCTTATGTAGTAAGAAACATTTTGTGTTTAAGTGTTTAATCATGTGTTAGGAGATGTTTTTAGGTGATCTATGATGATCCATCATGGATCTATAGCATCAAAGTGCCTTAACATGATATTTTTCAAAAACTGTTCTTGAGCTTGAAATGTGTTCTGACAAGCTAATGTCAGGAGCCACAGATTCTTCTATGTTTATTATTTTTCTTGTTTTATGTTTTGGATCGGTAGTCTGATATGAGGACTGTAATATGGAAGTGGAATCAGAGCCATTCCATGTCCAGATTGCATGATATTCATGGTCAAAGTGAGTTGACCGAGCATGACCGAAGCTTTCTGGGTAACCCAGAAAGTGTGAACCAGCGTCTGACAAGATTTTCATATGCCTTGATCTGTCAGTTTTTATGTTTTATGATGATATGTTTGTAACACATTTGTAGCCTGTTGTCTGGACTGTAGACCCATGCCTTAAGATCTTTTAAAACATCAATAGATCGAGTGTAAATAAGTGGTCAAAATAGGCCAGTCGAACACGGATTACGTTTCTGGGATTTCCAGAAACCATAAGAATAAGCCGTCTGACAGGGTTTGGCTGAGCTAAATCTGGAGATTTTAATGTAGTTGGACAGATCTAGTTATGTATATATGTTCCTTTTTATGAGTACTACATGCTGGGACCATGAGAACAACAAAACAATTACCAGAAGCTAGAGATTATCGGGCATCAAAGTGGGTACTCGAAACTGCCTGGGTTTCTGGGTAACCCAGAAAACCCAGGAACCCTCCGACAACATATTTGGAGACTTAGATCCTGCAGCTATAATGTTGTATAATCGATATGATGATTGATAATGGTAGTACTACATACCTACTACCAGATCAGTGTTCAAACAAACCCGGAGCATGATTAAGCTGAGAATTACATCCGGTCAAACAGACACCCTTGAGAGATGGACTGTCAGTGTTCTTGAGCTCAAGAATACCAACAGCGACGGTTTTATTAATTTTAATTTTTGATTTTTTTCGAAAATTAATTAAAAATATAAATAAATTCTAAAAATGGTTTTAAAAATTATTTTAAATTCTGAAAATTAACTTTTGACTATTTGGGATATTTTTCATTAATATTTATAATTATTTGAATATTAATGATATTTAATTTATTTAATTAGTATATTAAATAAATTAGAGAAAAATGATTTTAATATATTAAAAATTATTTTAAATAAGAATAAAGTGTTTAAAAATATTTGGAGTTATAAAATATAACTTTTCTTATTTTTAGAGAATTTTTATTAATAATTTAATATTAATAATATTAAATTTATTTAATTATCATATTAAATAAATGAGTTAAAAATGGTTTTATTGAATTAAAAATTATTTTAAATGAGAATAAAGTGTTAGAAAATATTTTGAATTATAAAATATAATTTTTAATATTTTTGGAGAATTCTCATTAATAAATTAATATTAATGATATTAGGTTTATTTAATTAAATAAATGAATTAAAAATAGTTTTATTGATTTAAAAATCAATTAAAAATGAGAAAAATGATTTTAAAATATTTTAAGTTATAATTAATGACTTTTAATATTTGAATAATAATTTTATTAATATTTAAATATTAATGGTGATGGTTTAAAAATGATTTTAATGATTCTAAAAATCATTTAACTAGAATATTGATGATTTAAAAATATTCTAAGTTATTTAACAATAACTTTAATATTTTGACAAGTATGTCATTAATATTTTAATATTATTAAATATTAATGATAATGGAATTAATTAGTATTTAAATCATTTAAAAATAATTACAGTGTTTGAAAAATTATTATAATTTATAATTATTTTTAGAAAATTTTTAAAAGCTTCCGAAAAATATTATAAATGATATATGACTTATCTAAAATAATATTAAAGCTTTGAGACCGAGTTTAAGTGACAATCAATGTGTAAATTATCGAATAGGGTGATCAGTACACCGAAATGAGACCGAAGTCCAACCGGACCGAACTAGTTAGACTTGATAAGTGTTTAAATGGGCTATAAACACTAATGTGGTTATGTGATAATGTGTCTAGGAGAAGTATTGACTGTAATTATAGTGATACGTGTTGTGATTTATTGTGCTAATTGTAAGACCAATATTGTGATTATAGGTCTTGTGAACGCAGATAAGTATATTGGGTAGCAATAATCAACGCGAAAGATAAGTTTCCTTAACTTAACCTTGAGTTATACTTTTTAAATGTTATGGCGGTTAATTATTGTTGATTAGACCACATCTGAGAATTATTATTGATTATTCGCAGTTAGTGCATGTTTATTAATTTAAATTGAATTAGTGATTTTGAGAATATACTTGTAGAATAACTATTGTTGGATATTCACATCCGTAGATGCTATTATTGATTTCAAATAGTACAATTAAATTTTGTCTATTGTTTAATCGTATTGAAACATGTCTTAGCTAATTATTTTGGCTAGACGAACACTTATTAGAACTTGATAGGTACGAGAAGAGAAGAGAAGAGAAGAGAATTCAATTATTATTAATAGATCAATGCCAGTTGTTTCGGCTAGATCGAAAAAAAAAACTTGATAGGTTTGAGAAGAGAAGAGAAGAGAAGTGATTAGATATTGAAATCATTTTATTTCGTTGTTAAATCAAAATCTTGATTCTGAGACTGAGAAGAACAACCTTTTATACAAAGGGAACATTTTATTAGTCGTATATTCGGCCTTTACGCGCGATTAAGTATTATGCATAATATAGGGTATAATAAAGTTGATCACTTGTTATACTTGTAGAGGGGTATGATTTAATCTTTATGGTTATCTGATACACCTACGTATATATCAAAGTAAATCTTTGATAGATACCAGAGAAGAGAAGTTCTAGATCCAATGGATCGCTCAGCATAAATCTGAAAAACATTCCACCTTGTTATTGCGTAGAATTGATTCTTGTTTAATCAATAGAATATCGTAGAAACTTTGAAAGCGTTGCACTCTTTCATTATCAAATTATTGTGTTATATAGATTGCGAGAAGACTTGTTAGTAACGAGAGATTTGTTCAGCTATTTCAAAGTTCCCCGAACTTTGGTGTTATTCTATAAAATTAGATAGTTTGTTATTCTTGATTCTTATACATTTATTGTATGTCTTAACTTGCGGGGAAAATTTGTTGCTCACCCTTGCTAAATAAAACTTTTCAACTAGGTACGAAGTGGTAGGAGGTACTATGAAGGACAAAGACAAAGGCATAGTGAAAAATTAGTTATGAATAACATTATTATTATGTTGTATTTGTGAACCCTTTTTGTATATCTAAAGGGTATGTTTGTAATGTTAAGGTTAGAGGACCTGGGACTTATGTATGAACTATATCAGTTAATGATGTGTATGTTCCTATTTATAATTAAATGGGTAGTTAAAAGTTATTTATATTATGGATCGTGAGCACCAAACTCGGGGGTCAGGTAACCCGAATTTGGGGGTGTCACAGGTTGGTATCAAAGTTGTAGGTTATAAACTTTAAGTGGGGTAGGGAAACCCTAGGATTATAACCATAAGCGAGATAGAGAAAACTTATTTAGAGTTCTAAGTGAGGGATTGTTGAAGTGCATCAATAGTGAGATATGTGGACACATAGTGTGAGAATTTTGTACTGCTGAAGTACTAATCAAGTTATTTAAACTGATTGTAGGATGTCTGGAGAAGATAAGAGGAGTACGAAGATACTAGCGGCTGTAGTACCAATGCCAGTAGCCGAGGTGCCAGCGCAAAGCGAATAAGTTGAGAAGATGGGAAAGGATGAACCTATGGTGAATTTGGGGAGTGATTATGACGATTATCTCGAGATGTATCTGAGTGGTGGTGAGGAGGCGGAGTCCGAAGAAGCTAAGGTGCAGAAAGAGAATAAGACTAAAGTTGAAGAACAAGATCAACTATCGACACAAGTTCAAGAACTCCGGAGTAAAGTATTTCTCTTGGAGGAGTTGTGGAAGACGGAGCGAGTGTTACGTGAAATGATTGAAGAACGAAACGAGCTGAAAGCGCTGGTGGAAAGGATGAAGACTGAAGGTGGTGGATCGTCTGAAGGAACCGTCAAGAAGTAGAAGGGCAAGAATAAGCGAAAGAGGGACAACGACAGCCCTAATTCTAAAAAGTTAAACTCGAAGAAGAAGCAAGTCTGTAGCAAGTATGGGAAGACTCACGCGGGAGAATGCATGATATGGAAGAACGTGTGCTTCAATTGTAAGCAGGAAGGACATATTTCCCTATATTATCCTAAGCCGAATATGAGGAAGTGTTATTCATGTGGAAGAATGGGTCACGAATTCAACAAGTGTCCCAGTAAGAAGAAGACCAGAGAAGGGAGTGGACGGTAGATATCTTAAGTATAAGTATTAATATCTTTTGGTAGTAGGTTATGATATTAATGATCGTAATATCGAGAACAGTGTGTAAGCATATCTAAATATAAATATGTTTGTATGAATGAAATCTTTATTTTCTATATGAATATAAGATTAAGATTAATTTTTGAGTTCTTAAAACTCATACCTATGGTAAGTTCATGACTCATAATTATATGAAATGTTTTGAACCCCTCAGCGTATGGACGCCAAAGGTCTGACTAGGATAAGTTCATAAACTCATATAAGTGTGGCAAGTTCCTGAAACCCTAGGTGTGGTAAGTTTGATGAAATGGGAATAGTTATGTATGAATGGAGAATTATGACTTTTTGTTTAAAGTCAGAGAATTACAACTTTTGTTTAAAGTTGTGTTATTAATCCCGATATTATTTAAAAAGTGATAGTGCTATTTGTTAAGTGCTAAATGTACTGTGTGCTATTTGAATAAATAGGCTATTATATGAGAATTTTGTTTTTAATTCTTATTGTGTTATTAATAAGAATTTGTGTAGAGAAGGAGAATTAATGTAAGATGTTTATCAGATAATGCCGCCAAGGAAGGAGGTCAAAATGGAAATATGGAAGAACAATTTTTGAATCTGAAGCCGACGAATACGATTGTGACATAATATTTTATGAAGTTCAACGAGTTAGCTAAATTTGCTCCACATCGAGGAGCTTAAAGCACGATGTTTTAGGAACGGATTGAAATCGTTGGTACTCGAGAAGTTGGATGTGCTGCAAATTAATTCATTTTCAACGTTATTAGAAAAAGCCATTATCGCTGAGGGAGAAATTGAAGCTGTATTAAAGAATAGTCAAGAACAAAGAAAGGAGGCTGAAGAAAATAATATGATAGGTGGTAGTGGAGGTAGTGATCTTAATAAACGTAAGAGGGATGGTGATGTTAATTCAGGAAATAATCCAGAAGAGATTAGGAAGAAAGGTGCGCCGTGTGCAGTTTGCGGGAAGCATCATCAAGGAGTTTGTTTGAAGAAACAAAGAGTCTGTTATAACTGCGGCCAAAAGGGACACATGTCTCCTAAGTGTCCCATTCCAAAGAAGACACAAGGTTGTTTTGCGTGTGGATCGACCGATCATCTGGTTCGGAATTGTCCGAAGAGAAACGTGGAGAAGGAAAATGTCAACAAGGGAACCAGTATCAGAATAATATGGATTAAAGAATCAGCTCAACAGGGAAGACCAACATCATTTACTTTTAACATGAAAGTTCCAGACCAAAAGGTTACACAGGAGTTAGATATTACTGTGAATTATTTTCTTTTATAGATTCAAGTCATAGGTTAGAGTACGAGACACAAATTAACATTGTGTTTGTGACGCCCCCAAAATTTGGTATACATCACCCATCTTGGGTCGTCAGATACATGGTACAGAATACAAATATAACTTACTAATACAACTGTCGTGTACAATACGACAAAACATAACTGTGAGTTTGAATACAATTATTGTTTACTAGAGACTATACAAACTCAAAAGGAGTCCTCATTATAATTATTGTCACACTATTTAACAGAATAGTGAGGACTACTAATACTATCATCTGGTCCATCACTCCGTTCCCCGACTCGTCCCAGCTATATTCTTATTTCCTGAAGAGAACAGTAAAAGAAAGGGTGAGCTCAACTAGCCCAGTAAGAAATATTTTGACTAAGATAATGCAGAATAAATTATCATTAGCCTTCAACAGTGTTAAACTGATAAAATATAACGAACATCAAGTTTAACTGCAGCGGAACAAGCAATCCATTAAAAGAGTCAAGTAGAGAATAAAATCTACTATCTTCTATGATTTAAAAGGTTTTTTAACACTGTTATCGCTGGGACTCAGCTTAATAAAATAATTCACATCATCGAATCACCCCTGCACTACGGCCAAGGATATTCTTTAGTATCACGACCACAATTATCCATGCACTACGGGCCATGAATATTTGTGTACTCATTAATGGTCATGATCATGCCAACAACTATCCATCAATGCACTACGGACCAATGAGGACTTTTACCATATCATTTGTAACATTACGATCATGATTATACTGAATAATCCCTGGTCATAATCATACCAAGTCCATCTATGTACTATGGGCCACAGATGACTTTCAACATTTTATAAACATGAGGATGATGACAATGATATAAGAATTTAATAAAACAAGTTCAAGAATTAATTTATCCAAGAATTAACGTCCAAATTGTCAACATGATACTGCTTTGTGGAGTAAAATTCAAGAATGCTTAGAATAATATTTTCATGAAAAGATACTGGATGAAACACAATTATCAAGGATATTTCACTAATTTCATGGAGTATAGAAGCTAAAACTTAACTAACTGAGTATAATAAAGAATAGAATAACAAAAGAAATCACCCGGCATGCAATAGACCGCACAGATAGGTTATTCTAACAGAATAATAAATAATGGAACCAGGTCCGGCGTAAACGCATAGACAGGATATTCTGACAAATAATAAATAATAGAACCAGGTCCGGCGTAAACGTACAGACATGATATTCTGACAGAATAATAAATAATAGAACTAGGTCCGGTGTAAAATACATAGACAGGATGTTCCAACAGAATAATAACAAGACGGAACTAGGTCCGGTGTAAAACACACAGATAGGATGTTCCTACAGAATAATAATAAAAATGGAACCAGGTCCAGTGCAAAACACACAGACAGGATGTTCCAACAGAATAATAGAAGAATGTCACCAAGTATAGGGTAGACCGCGTATACAGGTTATTCCAACAGAATAATAAGAAGTAGAATAACAAAAGTTCTCTTCATGAATAAGAAAGAATAACACCCCTTACCGTTTTAAAGAAGAACTGAAATAAGGAAGTAGTTAAGTAGTAGAATACTTTTCTTCTCTCTCTCTATAGTTTCTCTGTCTAGAGTTCAGTGAATTCGTAAGAAATAATGAAGGAATGAGCTGCTATTTATAGAAGAATGGACTGCAAAGTAACTAATCCATGAACGGTCCAGATTGATTTACTTTAATCTGACGGTCCATATTTAAAGAAAAATCTTTTAAATAAAATATAATATATTCTATTTATAGAATAACTTTAATAAAGTATTCTGTTTTATATAAAAAGATGTTTCTGTTTTATTACGTTAATAATACGAATAAAATAAAACTTCATTATCGCTAAATAATTCATATTATTGACTGACAATAATTGAATCAAACTGAGTGACTTCTCACATAAGCATTAATAATCAATACCGTGTGCTACTATGCAACCACACGTATTGCTGTACTTTAACTACCGAGTAGTTCAACAGTATCAATGGTAAAACTTTCGCCGTTATTTTTAATAAAATATTTTTGTCGTTTTCTCAATCCGACAATAATTCTATTGTGGGGTCCACCAATGATTGTGCCGTTGTACGAATATTTTCTGTTAAAACGAATATTCCCCGACCAATCGAATATTATATAATAACTTGCGTACTTTGCAAAATTTATAAATATTACCCACAACTATAACATAATATCAAATTAACTCCATAATATTCAAAAATGACAATTATAGAAAATTCATCTTTATTTATAAAAATTGGGGTCTTACAGTGTTGATAAGAATGAATTGATGATACAACTTTAAAAGATTGTAGAGAATAAAAAAGCGGTGATTCCGAGGACGGAATCCTTTTAAGGAGGGGTAAATGTGATAACCCGGAATTTTGAATAATTTGAATTTTATGAATAATTTTTTTTATTTAATATTTATATTGATTATCAATTTTGTGACGAGTATATGTGATACGAGTCTCGAGAAGTAGTCAATTTGTGTATTAACTGAGAAAATAAGAGTAGAGTTGGGCTTAACATATTTAGAAACCCTAACCCTAAGTCCGGATAGGGATTCGATAGAAAATATAATTAAAATAATTATATTGATGAGTACGTGTTAGTGCTATATAGAATTTTGATCAATGATTGATCGAGTATGGTACAAGATTAGTAAACCCTAATGAGGGATTAGAAACCCTAATGAGAGATTAGAAACCCTAATCTCTGGATTAGAAACCCTAATCGAAAGTCAGGAAACCCTAATTTTAAATTTGGGAATCCTAAACCCTAATTAAAAAACCCTAATCCAAATTAATAAGCCCTAAAGTGATTAGTAAACGTTAATATAATTAGGAAACCCTAATTATACTTTAGAAATATTAATTTCTATTTAAAACACTAATTATATTTTTAAAATCTTAATTTTCTATTTTTAAAACCCTAATTTAGAAAATCCTAGAAGCTAAGGTTGTAAAGCCTAAGGGTTAGAACCTTAGGCTTAAACCCTAAGGGTTTGGTCAATTTCCTAGAAAGCCATTAAAATTACATGATCAAAGTCTAAATTGCCTTTTTTTTGGATTTTTATGAGGTAACTTGCAAATCTTTCCATATCAAGCGTTGGTGACCAACTAAAGGCAGCCATTTGACTAATTTCTCATCCAAGATCAGATCTAGCATGACACCTTGCATTACATACATGTTTTGTATCTAATTATAAGAGATAAAGAGAGAGAAAGTCACAAAATTTGCTCATTTTGCTGTCTTGCTCTCAACAACTCTTTCTCTCTCCAAGTCCTCCGAAATTCTTAAGTAAATCAGTCCCATAAATAGCCCCTAGATCACTAAGATCAACTAAGGAGATCATAGATCAAAGATTAGACAAAGAAGGTATAAAAGCCCTAACCCTATTTGATCTTATGTAGTAAGAAACATTTTGTGTTTAAGTGTTTAATCATGTGTTAGGAGATGTTTTTAGGTGATCTATGATGATCCATCATGGATCCATAGCATCAAAGTGCCTTAACATGGTGTTTTTCAAAAACTGTTCTTGAGCTTGAAATGTGTTCTGACAAGCTAATGTCAGGAGCCACAGATTCTTCTCTGTTTATTATTTTTCTTGTTTTATGTTTTGGATTGGTAGTCTGACATGAGGACTGTAATCTGGAAGTGGAATCACAGCCATTCCATATCTAGATTGCATGATATTCATGGTCAAAATGAGTTGAACGAGCATGACCAAAGCTTTATGGGTAACCCAGAAAGTGTGAACTAGCGTCTGACAAGCTTTTCATATGCCTTGATTTGTCAGCTGTTATGTTTTATGATGATATGTTTGTAACATATTTGTAGCCTGTTGTCTGGACTGTAGACCCATGCCTTAAGATTTTTTAAAACATCAATAGATCGAGTGTAATAAGTGGTCAAAATAGGCCAGTCGAACACGGATTACGTTTCTGGGATTTCCAGAAACCATAAGAATAGGCCGTCTGACAAGGTTTGGCCGAGCTAAATCTGGAGATTTTAATGTAGTTGAACAGATCTAGTTATGTATATATGTTCCTTGTTATGAGTGCTACATGCTGGGACCATGAGTGTAAGACCCCGAATTTTATGAATTAAAAGTATTCAATTTTTCTTATAATTACAATTCAGTAAATGGTTAAATTGATAAAAAGTTAAAGTTATGGGTGAAATGTGAAATTTTTTCAAAATAAACAAGTGGTTATAAAATAATCATTGTTGTCGGGGAATATTCGTTTGGTCGTGGAATATTCTTTCTATCAGGGAATATTCGTACGACGGCACAACTATTTGTTGGCCCCATAACGAATAATTGTCGGATGAACAAAACGACAAATTTGAGTTTTTATAAATAACGGCGTAGTTGTTACCGTTAACACTGTTGAAATACCCGGTGGTTAAAATACAGTAATACGCGTTATTGCACAGTAGCACACGGTATTGCATAGTATTTTTGAAATTATTGATTCTTACGTAAGAAGGCACTACTCAAAAATTGTTACAGTAGTTATTGTTCAATATTTTATTTTATTGATTCAATAATTGCTGCGTTGATATTTTATATTATTGTTGTTTCAATAATTGTTGCTGCACAGTATTTTCCTTTATCAGATCAATAATTCATATTATTTGAATAATATTATTAGATAACATTATTGGCAATGTCTAGAAAGTTCTGTCTAAGGAGAGTTTTGGTCACCTAATTGTGCGCCAGTAAGGAAAAATTCTTATTGGAAAGCCCCCTCTTTCTTGGGAACGGCCTGGTTGTCATAAATGTGATTCTGTAATGTTATATGTGAATAATTAATTATTGATTCATATGATAAGGAAATATTTATTTTATGTGGATATAAATAAGGGATATATTTTTGTGGTTAAAAATGAAGGAGTTAATGTTGAGGTGTTTTATCTGTATTTTTGTCGGAACGGAGGTATTGAAAATCAAATTAGAATTTTTGAGATATTTTGCGAGGGTTATAATTTTTAATCCGACCGTTGGATCGTGGTAATATTTGGATGTGTTATACATATATAAGTTGAGTATATGTCCACAAATTTTGAACCGTTAAAAATGAACGTATAATTTGTTATGAATTTTACGAGATGACTGGTTCAGAAATTGTTAAATTTTCGGAGTTAATCATTTTGGTAGAAAATTCTAGAATTGGTGGGCCCCACTCTTGGTTGGTGAAGAAATGTGATGAATTATATTTCAAATGTGGTGGGTGGGAATAGTAGCAGGTAAAGCCATCAGGTTGCAGGTCAAGCCTACTAAAATTTTCCTATAAATAGAGGGCTAAGTTAGAATTGAAAATCACACCAGAAACAAGTTTTCTCTCTTTCTCTCTCTATATTATGAAGCATATTTTGTGAGTATTTAGATACTTTGAGAGTTGCTATTCAGTGCAAGTTTCCTTCGGCTTTGCATACCGATCAGAAGTACAGCTCTTTTGAGGTAAGGGATAGTAAGGGATTTTAAGGGTTGTTATGTTTTTCAGTTTTGTAATTTTTCTTACCTTCAAAAATTTTGAAAAAATTTGAAATGATATTTTGATGAGTTTTCTTGATTGTGTCCAAAAATGGTGATTTTTGGATGTATAGATTGAGAGTTATGAATTTTATGAGAAAAGACTATTTTAAAAGTAACTGCTTATAATTCCTTGCGGTTAACTCCAAAATTGATAAAATTTTTATTGGGAGTACATGTATATGATAGAAGTTTACTCTGTAAATTTCAGAATTTTTGGACAAAAGTATAATTTTTGATAAATGTCTAAATATTCGGCTGTTTTGGCCATATGAAAAATAGTAAATGACTTTTAAAAATTCTGAGAAAAATATATGTTCACTATGGGACTATATTATGCTAAATTCCAGAAAAAAAGTATTTTTGGAACTGATTTGGTATTTTTTATGAAAATAGTCTAGTTATGAGTAAATGAATTAAATATGTTATGTGAAGTAAGAAAATTGAAAAATAGGATTTTATGACTTGAGAATCCTATATGAGGTATATGCAGATTTTTTATGAGGGTTTTGGTTATTGGTGATGAAATCTTATGAGTTTGGCATTTTAGAATGATTAAATGTATTATTTTAGTAAAGTGTAAACAATTAAAACAAATTGTTTATAAATTTAAGAAATGTTATTCTTTCAATATCATTATACCGAAATATTGGTATGGATTTTATTGTAGAATATCTATCTTTTGTGTCGGGGTTACTATTCATGAGTTACTATTCACGATTTACTATTCATGAGTTACGAATATTACTCTTGAGATTAAAACTATATGTTGATCATATTATTTTTTATTATCATATATAACATTTTTATAACCCTGATGTTGAAATTCTCTTTCACTGGAGTGTAAAGATGGGTAGACTATTGGTATGATCATGACTAGGGTTCTCTTTGGCCTGTAGTGCAAAGTTGAATTGTGACTGATATGATCATGACCATTGAATTTATAATTGAATATCTTAAGCTTAAGTGCAAAGGTGAATTGATCAACATGGTTATAATTATTGTTTATATAAATTCTGAAATGATTATATATTTCTTTGAGATATGAATATATTTGGCCTGTAGTGCAAATATGAATTGTTGATGAATATCTTTGGCCCGTAGTGCAAAGATGAACTGTTGTTGAATATCTTTGGCCTGTAGTTCAAAGATTGTCTGTTGATTAATATCTTTGGCCTGTAGTGCAAAGATGAACTGTTGTTAAATATCTTTGGTCGTAGTGCAAAGATGAATTTATTAGTATGATTATGAACAGGAACTGTGATTTGGTATAACCATGATCTTTGATGTTTCAGGTAAAGACAGGTGATGAAAATATTCTTCGTCGTGGGTGCGAAGAGGAATTTAGAATTACAATTATGATTATGAGTTATTTATATGATTGTGGACCAGAATTGTTGATTAATGTTATAGGGATAAAACATTGTTGATGGATTTTTAACATGGAGAAGATAATAGACTTTATAGTCTATTTGACTCTTCTAATGGATTGCTCGTTCCGCTGCAACTATGGTTGAAATTTTTATCATTTACCATATGTTCTAAATCTCTGATTTATTATTGATGAAGGCTATTGATAATTTAATTATCGTTAGTCATGATATTCTTTACTGAGCTAGTTGTGCTCACCCTTTTGCTTCACAATTCCTTTCAGGTAATAAGAGTGTAGCTGGGTCGAGCGAGGGTAACGGGGAAATAGAACGGTGGTCTCTAGCTGTGGATGTTCTCCCGAAGCAGTATAGAAAAGTTCATTTAGTAGTTTTATTTGGTGAATCCAATAGGGTAAGGTGTACCCAACGTTGGAAGGGTGGTTTGCCACTATCATACAAGATGTCTAACGACATACAACCTCGTGTCATCATAAGACAGGGATGTGCTCATCCACTTGCTAAGTATATATACGAGCACTACCTATATAATCTTGGTGTTTGTTTGAAGTATAATTCTCAATTAGAGACAATTGAGATAATGATAAGTCAAGAGAAGACTCACCATTAGAAAGAATATGATAGTAATCTTCTCGTTTTTCTTTGGGGTCTATTGGGTCAACCAAGAATAATTCTGTGGCCATATGATATCTATCATAACATAGACGCATGGCCTCCCATGTACGAAGGTTTCGTTGAGCACTTTCCAAAGATTCTAATTTTTAAAACAATTTTTGACTATACCTTTATGTAAGGTATCATTGTGAGGTGCTGTCCACGATTGGGACATGAGTCACATTTGGTATATATTTGTATCCAAACTCACAGCATATGTGTTGTTATATTTTGCACGACAATTGTTCTAATAAAGTTGTAGTTATTTTCTGTACCATGTATTTGGCGACTCAGAATAGGTTGGATGGAATGGACCTGTTTTGGGGTCGTCACAATGAGAACAACAAAACAATTACCAGAGCCTAGAGATTATCGGGCATCAAAGTGGGTACTCGAAACTGTCTGGGTTTCTGGGTAACCCAGAAAACCCAGGAACCCTCTGACAACATATTTGAAGACTTAGATCCTGCAGCTATGATGTTGTATAATCGATATGATGATTGATAATGGTAGTACTACATACCTACTTCCAGATCAGTGTTCAAACAAACCCAGAGCATGATTAAGCTGAGAATTACATCTGGTCAAACAGAGACCCTTGAGAGCTGGACTGTTAGTGTTCTTGAGCTCAAGAACACCAACAGCGACGCTTTGTGTCGCTATAGCCTATAGCGACGGTTTTATTAATTTTAATTTCTAATTTTTTCGAAAATTAATTAAAAATAGAAATAAATTCTAAAAAATTATAAAAATAGTTTTAAAAATTATTTTAAATTCTAAAAATTAACTTTTGACTATTTGGGATATTTTTCATTAATATTTATAATTATTTGAATATTAATAATATTTAATTTATTTAATTAGTATATTAAATAAATTAGAGAAAAATAATTTTAATATATTAAAAATCATTTCAAATAAGAATAAAGTATTTGAAAATATTTTGAGTTATAAAATATAACTTTTCAAATTTTTAGAGAATTTTTATTAATAATTTAATAATAATAATATTAGATTTATTTAATTATCATATTAAATAAATGAGTTAAAAATAGTTTTATTGAATTAAAAATCATTTTAACTGAAAATAAAGTGTTAAAAATATTTTGAATTATAAAATATAATTTTTAATATTTTTTTAGAATTCTCATTAATAAATTAATATTAATGATATTAGATTTATTTAATTAAATAAATGAATTAAAAATAGTTTTATTGATTTAAAAATCAATTAAAAATGAGAAAAATGATTTTAAAATATTTTAAATTATAATTAATGACTTTTAATATTTGGATAATAATTTTATTAATATTTAAATATTAATGGTGATGGTTTAAAAATGATTTTAATGATTCTAAAAATCATTTAAATAAAATATTGATGATTTAAAAATATTTTAAGTTATTTAACAATAACTTTAATATTTTGACAAGTATGTCATTAATATTTTAATATTATTAAATATTTATGATAATAAAATTTAATTAGTATTTAAATTATTTTAAAATGATTACAGTGTTTAAAAAATTATTATAAATTATAATTATTATTAGAAAATTATTAAATGCTTCCGAAAAATATTATAAATGATATATGACTTATCTAAAATAATATTGAAGCTTTGAGACCGAGTTTAAGTGACAATCAATGTGTAAATTATCGGATAGGGTGACCAGTACACCGAAATTAGGCCGAAGTCCAATCGTACCGAACTAGTTAGACTGGATAAGTGCTTATATGGGCTACAAACACTAATGTGGCTATGTGGTAATGTGTCTTGAAGAAGTATTGACTTTAAATTATAGTGATATGTGTTATGAATTATTGTACTAAATGTAAGTCCGATATTGTGATTATAGGTCATGTGAACGAAGATAAGTATATTGGGTAGCAGTAATAAACGCGAAAGGCATGTTTCCTTAACTCAACCTTGAGTTATACTTTTTAAATAATATGGTGGTTAACTATTGTTGATTAGACCACGTCTGAGAATTATTATTGATTATTCGCAGTTAGTGCATGTTTATTAATTTAAATTGAATTAGTGATTCTGAGAATATACTTGTAGAATAACTATTGTTGGATATTCACATCCGTGGAAGCTATTATTGATTTCAAATAGTACAGTTAAATTCTGTATATTATTTAATCGTATTGAAACATGTCTTAGCTAATTATTTTTGCTAGACGAACACTTGTTAGAATTTTATAGGTTCGAGAAGAGAAAAGAATTCAATTATTATTGATAGATCAATGCTAGTTATTTTGGCTAGATCGAAAAAGAAAACTTGATAGGTTTGAGAAGAGAAGTGATTAGATATTGAAATCATTGTATTTTATTGTTAAATTAAAATCTTGATTCTGAGACTGGGAAGAACAACCTTTTATACAAAGGGAACATTTTATTGGTCGTATATTCGGCCTTTGCGCGCGATTAAGTATTATGCATAATATAGGGTATAATAAAGTTGATCACTTGTTATACTTGCAGAGGGGTATGATTTAATCTTTATGGTTATCTGATACACCTGCACATATATCAAAGTAAATCTTTGATAGATACCCGAGAAGAGAAGTTCTAGATATAATGGATCGCTCAACCTAAATCTGGAAAATATTCCACCTTGTTATTGTGTAGAATTGATACTTGTTTATTCAATAGAATATCGTAGAAACTTTGAAAGCGTTGCACTCTTTCATTATCAAATTATTGTGTTACATAGATTGTGAGAAGACTTATTAGTAATTAGAGATTTGTTCAGCTATTTTAAAGTTCCCTGAAGTTTGGTGTTATTCTGTCAAATTAGATAGTCTGCTATTCTTGATTCTTATACATTTATTATATGTCTTAACTTGCGAGGTAAATTTGTTGCTCACCCTTGCTAAATAAAACTTTTCAGCTAGGGACGAAGTGGCAGGAGGTACTGTGAAGGACAAAGGCAAAGGCATAGTGATAAATTAGTTACAAATAACATTATTATTATGTTGTATTTGGGAACCCTTTTTGTATATCCAAAGGGTATGTTTGTAATGTTGAGGTTAGAGGACCTAGGACTTATGTAT
The DNA here is from genome assembly GCA_016801055.1 of Panax notoginseng. Classification (NCBI taxonomy): domain Eukaryota; kingdom Viridiplantae; phylum Streptophyta; class Magnoliopsida; order Apiales; family Araliaceae; genus Panax; species Panax notoginseng. The sequence continues at coordinate 146,729,163 of CM029022.1, read as the reverse complement.
GAACTATATCAGTTAATGATGTGTATGTTCCTATTTATAATTAAATGGGTAGTTAAATGTTATTTATATTGTGGATCGTGAGCACCAAACTCAAGGGTCAGGTAACCCGGATTTGGGGGTGTCACAACTGTGACTCTCATTCCAACCTTGGATTGCACCTCACAGTGATACCTATCAGCTTGCCACCGTTATTCACGGCGTCCCCTACGGAGAGTCTGGCTTCGGTGCATCCCATATAAGGAAGTCACCAGTGAGAGGCTCAGAGCTCTTTACTTATAGCTCTGATACCAACTGTGACGCCCCCAAAATAGGCCCACACAACTCATTCTGAGTCACCAAATACATGGTACAAAAAATAACTACAAACTTCATTATTACAATTGTCGTGCAAAATACGACAACACATGTGCTGTGAGTTTTAGTACAAATATTATCTTCTAAACAATATTCAAACTCAAATAAAGTCCTCATTATAATTATTGATACACTATTTTACAAAAGAGTGAGGACTGCTAGAATAACTGTCTTGAACTATCACTCTAGACCCCGACTAGTACCAGCTATATTCTCGCCTCCTGAGAAGAAAAATGGAACAAAAAGGAAAAAGATGAGCTCAACTAGCCCAATAAAGAATATTATGACTAAGATAATGAAAAATAAATTATCGTTAGCCTTCAATAAATCAGATAAAATATAATGGACAACAAGTTTAGATCAATATTCGCAGCGGAAATAACAATTCATTAGAAGAGTTAAGTAGAGAATGAAGTCTACTATCTTCTATGATTTAAAAGTCCATCATCAATATTTTATCCTTGTGACATCAATCAATATACATCTTGAATCAAATATTCATCTTTGCACTACGGGCCAAAGATATTTATTTGTATCACCAGTTGGTCATGTTCATCTCAACACCTGTCCATCTTTGCACTATGGGCCAAAGTTATTCATCAGGTAATCATTCATCTTTGCACTACATGCCAAAGATATTACACAAGTAATCATTTATCATTGCACTACAGGCCAAAGATATTCAGTTATATCACCATTTAGGACTGAGGATAATAAAAAAATATTTTAAAGAAAACAAATCCATTGAGATAAAAGGACAAAGATTAGGGATTTGTACTTTAGTTTATCCAAGTTAAAAAAAATACTCCATAAAAATCAATTATGGAGCAAAATTCAAGAATGAAGATCAAAACATGGATACAATCAAAGATAGTAACCATAATAGACAACTTGGACAAAGAATTTTTTTTAATTTTTCTATGAATAATGATGTATTCGTGAATAGTGTCGTATACGTGAATAGTAATCCCGACTCGAAGAGGTAAAAAATTTCATATCAATATTTCGATATAATGATATTAAAAGAAATAACATCATTTATAATAAAAATAACATCCCTTACCTCAAAAGACAAGTACTTCTGACTAAAATATTGGATATAGTGCTGAAGAAAACTTGCATTGTTTATCAACTCTGAAAGTATCTAAATACTCACAAAAATATGCTCGATATTATAGAGAGAAAAAACTTCTAATTCTGGTGTGATTTTTAATTCTAACTTAAGCACTCTATTTATAGGAAAATGCTTAGAACACCAAAGTAGAAAATTTAATAAAATATTATTAAATTTATTTTTTTTCTTACGCACACCACATCACAATCTCATCACTCCACAAGTGGGGCCCACCAAATTCAGCAAAATTAAGAGGTAAAAAGGACAAGTGGGTCCCACCCCTTGTTTTTAATTTAAACAATATTCAGAAACTTCAATAATTCATAATAAATAGCCATTTTATCAGAAAAATACGAACCTTATGTCCATTCCATATGAAATTTAATTCTCTACAATTTTGCAGAAGAAAGTTTTTCTTAATTTCGAACAAAAAATGACCTGAATTTACATACAGATGAAATCTCATAGCATTCCATCCTTGGAAATTTACTTACGGATCAAATCCACCTCACACCCACTTTGGCCAACAAAAATCATCATATTTCACACACAAGTGGGGCCCACTCAATTAGAATAATCCTCCACCAAATATTTCACACGTTTTAATCCTCAAAAATACCATTCAGACCCAATTTGCACTCTTCCTCCTCATTTATTCATATACCGTGAATTTAGTATAAAAATATCACCGTTATTATATTATTGTATTATCACATTATACATTTATAATGTAATATAATAATATAGATAAAATATCAATTTTTAACAATTGTCACTTTTCTAAAAATTCCTCTATTTATATCCCAATTGAATAAATATTTCCTTATCATATCAATCAAAAATTAATTATTCACAAATAATATTACAGAACTATAATATTGACAACCAGGTCGTTCTCAAGAAATATGGGACTTTTCGATAAGGATTTCTCCTTACTGGCGCGCAATTAGGTGACCAAACCCTTTCCTAGACAGAACTTTCTTAGACATTGCCAATAATGTTATCTAATAATATTATTCAAATAATATGAATTATTGATCTGATAATGTGAAATACTGTGCAGTGACAATTATTGAATTAACAATAAAAAATATCAACGTAGCAATTATTGAATCAATAAAATAAAATATTGAACAGTAATTATTGTAATAATTATTGAGTAGTGACTTCTTACGTAAGAATCAATAATTAGAATTATTGTGCAATACCGTGTACTACTGTGCAACACCACGTATTACAGTATTTTAACCACCGGGTATTTCAACAGCTTAACGGTGACAATTACGCCGTTATTTTTAAAAAAACTCATTCGTGTCGTTTTCTTCATCTGATAGTTTTTCGTTGTAAGGCCCACAAATGGATGCACCGTCATACGAATATTCCCCGACAACAAGAATATTCCACGACCAGACAAATATTTCCTGACAAAACGAATATTTTATGACCGCTTGCTTACTTTGAAAAATTTGCACATTTCACCCATAACTAAAGCATTATATTAAATCAACATCTTATTATTCAAAAATAATAATTAGGGAAATTAAATTTTTATTCATAAAAGGTTGGTGTCTTACATACTTGATCTCTTCAATACATGGGAATACATCGGCGACCATCTGTGGGGCGGTTAAACCACACCTCATCGGCTTAGACCACAAGGATGGAACTACCTAGTTTCCCCACATAAATGAGAGAAAAACCCGGTAACTATCTAAGCTGCGGTTGAATCCTCAAAGAGAAAAACTAATAAGAGATGGAACTACTTGGGCTCCTCCATACATGGGAGTACTGGGGACCATCTGTGGTACGGTCAACCTCAAAGAGGAGAGCCAAAATCCTCTCCAAAACCACATTCAGAAACCAGTCCCAAGACACTAACAATCTTGGGAACATAGAGATCGATGATCCATTCTGAAAGATCCTGAGACTTCTCAATGTCCATCCATCAAGGAGGAGTTCAAAATACATCGAGATCGCAAGTCCTGATGAGTAGCCAACTATCAAGCAAGTAACAAGGCATATCTATTAGGGAAGTGAATCAAAACCTATTTCCTTGCCATATAATACCGTTTGATATATACAATGTGTCATATACATAATAAAAAAGGCTAACCTAGTCTATGCAGGAAAATCAAAGCTAATCCTATAAACTAGTGGATAAGCGAGCCATCAAGTCCAATATGGCATCCCTCTCAGTAGATGGAGGTAAATCTATGAGATCCTGCCCTAAGGCATTCACACGAGCCAGGAGATCTATGGTCATCTGCATGGTGCTACCGTGCTCATCAATGAATGCACTCATCTCTGCAATAATTTAAGCAGTATGAGATCTCAATACAATACTATCTGTAGTGGCAGTATCTTGAGTAGCTAGAGCCTTGTTGACTTATGTCATACTCCATGTTTTGATGATGACCATATTATTCCTCTAATCATGCTATATAACATTTCAGGGAAAGTATGACATTACAGGAACATCAAGGAGGAAATTACAAAGACAAGGAATCTTTGAAGAAGGAAAAGCAAATTGAGTCCTAGGAAAAATAGGTAAGATCTTAGCATTTATTACTTTCAAATACAAGGATTTAGGGCATGCGCATTTTACATATAATCCGGAATTTAGTAAATAGACTAAAACTTATTAAAATGACGTGTTAGGTAGATCTATTGAGATTTGGGTTAACAGGTTTCAAAAGTAATTGATTTATCTCGTGGGTCATAAATCAAGGAATCTATCTCTGATTAATAAGGTAACTCAATGTTGGCTAAATAAATTACCATGAATCATGTTTCATATCAATGCCTAATCTAAGGAAAGAAAGTAGACTGTCTCTAAACCACCAGCTTGATAAGTGGACAATACTTTTAGACGTGTTGGCTTTAACGACTACATAATATGGAAATATGATATCATAATATTTATCCGGTAATTGACATATAGCTATATTACAAGATGGGATATAATCAAGCTATCACGTGATCAGGAATGATCACCTCGTAAATCACTAATGTATCACTATACTAAGCATGATGTGTCTTATTGGAAAGAATAGTGATCATGGGCACAATATCTGGAAGTCACCACAATTACATGATTTGCGTATTTTGTTTCAAAAAGTCATATTACACATTAAATCTATGAAATGGTAACTTCTCATGATTGGCTATAAAAGAACTAAAACTATTGATAAGAAAGACGTAAGAATTACATACTGAAACTAATTACATATATACTACAAAACTGTGATTCTTCTGATTACTATTCACTGCTATTAACGGAGCTATTGCAAAGGTGATCTTGTAGAAAAAAAACAATGGTAATAATTTTCTTACATTCCATTACATACTAGAGCCTTGCATTGGTAAGTGATATATTGCTTGATCATTAGACCTTTATTATGTATCTTATATTTTCTCATACAAATTAATATTCTCTATATTGTAATCTGGTTTGGGTTACTGTATTGTTACAATCAAATTTAAAGAAAGCATAGGTGCTTGAGGGTGCATAGGTGCACAAGGAGCAAAGGTGCTCAAGTGGTTGGAACTTGTATTGTAATTGGAAAAGTTTAATAAAAGTAAGTCTCCAAAACTAGTTGGTATTGGACGTGGATTAGGCTACTATTATAGAGGGTAGTAGTTGAACCACATAAAAATTTCTGGTGTTTATGTGATTGCATCTTGTGCTTTATTATTCTGCTAACTATCCAGCAGCCTGCATTCTATATCTATTCATATCACTAAACTAATTCAGAAAATTGTTTTATCATAATCAACTTTGGAAAAAGTTAAGTCTCGAAATTATACTTTTTGGAAAATGATACATTAATTCAATATTTTGTATTATCATTTTAATTTATAAAGATATAGAATCCAACCTACTGCATTGAATATCCGAAGGAATTTTTAGTTAATCAAAAGTTAGACATAGTTTGTCCCTACACTTATTTAACCCCCCTTCTAAGTGTGCCTACTTAAATTTCATTTGGTATTAGAGCTTGGATCTACTTACCTTGGTCTTAAAGGTGACTTGTAGGGAAAGATTTTGACATGGCACAATTTTGAAATGCTCATCACGAAGGTCAATCAACAAACCGACCTCCACTACTCTTTGGAACAGAGAACTATAATTTCTAGAAATTCTGAATAAGGATATATCTTAAGCGAGACCCATGGGAATGGTGGGTGGTAGAGAATGGACCAGTAATCCCAAGGAAAGATGATGGCACTCCAAAAACTCTACTCGAGATGGACTCAACAGAAACATATATGGTTTCATACGATTCAAAAGCAATGAACACTCTTCTCAGCGGCATGGTGCAATTCAAAATAGATAAAGTCTCTTCATGCAACACATCAAAGGAGATATGGGATACCCTAGTGGTAAGTCACGAAGGAACTTCCAAAGTATGCGAAGTTAAGCTAAGTATGATCATGCATGACTACGAAATGTTCAAACTGGAAAGAGACGAAACAATCAAAATGGCTCAAGTACGATTTTTGGTACTTATAAATTCCTTGAAGTTGCTCGACAAGTCAATTCCACAAAGTGAAATCAATCGTAAGCTACTTCGGGCTATGCCCAAAAGGTTTGCATCTAAAATTACTACTCTTCAAGATTCTGTCAATATTTCTTCTATGGATACGTTAACTCTCTTTGGTGAACTAGAAGAATATGAACACCAATTAAAAAGATATGATGACGAGGAAGAAGTTCCTCGAAAGAAAGTGTTAGCTCTAAATGTAGGAATTGAAGAAGAACTTGAAAACAACTCGGATGATGAAATAGCTATGATCTCAAGGAGACTCAAGGGACTACTTCAGAGAAAGAATAAAAGAAGGAATACATTCAATTCAAACCAATTCAAAGCGAAGCAATCTGAAGAAACTTATTTTGAATGCGGACGACCAGGCCACTTCAAGAAGGACTGCTTCCAGCTCAAAAACAAAGGGAATCAAGGCAATAAAGAGTTTAAAAAGAATAAAGCCTTCTTAACATGGACTGATGATGAAGAATCTGATGTGGAGATAAATGCAAATGATGAACTGGCTCAAATATGCTTCATGGGACTTTAAGGTGAATCTAGTGAGGTATCTTTTTCTGATATTAGTATTTTTAAACAAGAAAATGAAAAGCTAAAAGAAAAAAATATGTACTTAAAAGATCTAGTAAACACACTAATGGGCGAAGTTGAGTCACTAATAGATGAAAAGAAGGAAATAGAAAAAGCAACACACACGAACGAAGAAAAAGTATTAGCTGCGAAAAATGAGTACTTAGATAATTACAATAAAATACTTTTCAACAAAGTAAAGCTGTAAGACCCCAACTTATTAATAAATGAAATTAAATTTTCTCTATTTATTATTTTGAAATAGAAAGGGTTGATTTGATTATTGTGGTTAGTTATGGGTAAAATGCGCAAATATTTCAAATAAACAAGTGGTTATAAAATATTCATTTTTGGTCGGTGAATATTCGTGTGGTCGTGGAATATTCTTTCTGTCAGGGAATATTCGTACGACGACGTAGCTATTTGTGGGCCCCATAACGGAAAACGATTAGATGAAGATAACGATAAAAATTGAGTTTTTATAAATAACGACGTAGTTGTTACCGTTAACACTGTTGGAATACCCAGTGGTTAAAATACAGTAATACGCGTGGTTGTACAGTAGCACACGGATTGCATAGTATTTTAGAATTATTGATTCTTACGAAGGAAGACACTACTCAATAATTGTTACAGTAATTACTGTTCTATATTTTATTTTATTGATTCAATAATTACTGCGTTGATATTTTATATTATTATTGTTTCAATAATTGTTGTTGCACAGTATTTTTCATTATCAGATCAATAATTCATATTATTTAAATAATATTATTAGATAACATTATTGGCAATATTTAGAAAGTTCTGTCTAAGGAGATGTTTGGTCATCTAATTACGCGTTAGTAAGGAGAAATCCTTATTGGAAAGCCCCCTCTTTCCTGGGAATGGCCTGGTTGTCATAAATGTGATTCTGTAATATTATTTGTGAATAATTAATTATTGATTCATATGATAAAAAAATATTTATTTTATGTGGATATAAATGAGAGATATATTTTTGTGGTTAAAAATGAAGGAGTTAATGTTGAGGTGTTTTATCTGTATTTTACTATGTCTAAAGTCACCATCAAGCAAACATCCTGGTTTTAGATCATCAGATCACCAGTCATTCTGGTTTTTTAAACCTTCATTACATACAACTTCGCTTCACACTCATCTGCCCCATTAGGGACAAACACTTTTCTAACCAGTAGCCTAGTTTCGAATCACTAGATCCTTTTCTCTCCACTTGGTTTTTAACCATTACTCATCTTTGGTTATCCCACTAGGGATTGAACCTTTCACACCTGCAGTTTTACCCCGCTATTGATAAGACTTTTCACACATGCAGTTTATCCTACACATAGGATTAAACTTTCTTCCCCGCAGTTTGTCCAGAAGACGGGATCAAACTTTTCTTTGGCTACAAATCGTCCTGAAAACGGGGCAAACTACACCGACCTGATCTCCTTGATACACGGGAGTACGTAGGCAACCATATTTTATATGGTCCGGTCGCAATAAAATAAAAATAACAAAAACATTTCTACACCATTTTCCTTACAAAAACAAAAATAACAAAAAACATTCCTACACCTTTTCTGCCACATATAGCGTTGAACCTCTTACACTAGGTTCGAACTACGTAGACCTGATCTCCTCTTCAACAGGAGTACATAGGCAGTCATTCATGGTTCGGTCTCACCCCCTACCAAAACATAAACACTTGTCAACGGTACTGGGATAATCCTTCAATCCATTGCATTTCATCGGCTTCAAACCTCAGGGATGGAATTACCTGACCTCCCCATGTAAACGGGAGACTCGGCGACCATCTAAGCAGTGGTTGATTCCTCAAAGAGTAACACCAATCTATAAGAGATGGAATTAACTAGGCTCCTCCTAAATAGGAGTATTGGCGACCATCTGTGATTCGGTCAACCTCAGAGAGGAAGGCCACATTCCTCTCTACGTTTCCATACAGAAACCAATCCCAACACACCAAAAAATGGTAGGGAAAACACACAAATCAACGATCCATTCTGAGCTATCCAGAGATAATTCAATGTCCATCCATCAAGGAGGAATTCAGAATACATCAAGATCATAAGCCCTGAAGAAGCAGGAAAATATCAAGCAAGAAACAAAGCATATCTAAAAGGGAAGTGATCAAAAATATATTTTCCTGCTATATATATAATGCTGTTTGATATACATAATATAAATTGTACATGACAAAATGGCTAAGCTAGTATGTGCAGGAAAATACAAGCCCATCTACAAATTAGTGTATATGTGAGCTATCAAACCCAACATGGCATCTCTCTCAGAGGAAGGAGATAATGATGTGGTCTCTTGTACAAGGGTATCCACACGAGCTAACAGATCTACAGCCATCTACATGGTGATGCGATGCTCATCAATGTATATGTTCATCTCTACAATCATGCCAGTAGTAAAGGACCTCACTGTGGTACTATCTGTGATCGCTACATCCCAGGAAGATTTAGCGCCATCCCGCTCAACTATCACGGCATCTCTGGCTGATCTGGCCTCGTCCCGCTCAACAGCATCGTCATCTCTATGTGCTAAGGCATTGTCTCTCTCTAATAGAGTTGCGTTTCTCCCATCAAGAGCTGTCAACATCAAGGCTCAAGCATGATCTCTCTCGAAGGTCATCAAATGGAGACTCTGCTTGAAGTACTGTGCTGAATGCTGAATAACAACAGTGCTAGTACTGGGAGAATCTAAAAGAGCTGCTGGCAACCTAGGGAATGACTCATCCTCTGTGGGAGAATCAATGTCCTCTATGGGCTCTCCATCATCTGAATCAACACCCGACATTGTGGATACTGCCGCAACCGATGAAGTCTCTATCTTTATCCACGCAGAATACCCTGGCGAACGACCAGTGGGTGGTTGGTAGTCATTCCCCTCAACCTAGCCAGAGGGAGATAATCCATGCTCAGAGTATGAGTAATGAAGCTATAGGGTGAGCTGAGCCCTGAGCATGGCAGGATGCCAAATAGATCTATGATCTCTGCCAAGAATACCGACCAAGACATAGCGTCTGTACACTTCAATGGCTGAAAGGAGTAAGACATAGCTATATCATGGGTAAAGCAGTACCCGTGTCAATGAAAAGTGCCAATCAGTCTCAAATGTGACATAAACCACACGTACAACATGACCAAACTGCCTGTAAATACCCCTGCCGGGTAGGTGCTGTAAAACGTTACCGACCGCAACGTCTCCACCAAGATCATCGGAATAATGGTATGACCCTCCCTGAGAGCTCTTAATGCCATGATAACACTGATGCCCAGCTCATCCATATACCGTGGCATGTACACATACGCCACTATGCACATCACAAATACGTCTACTCTAGCCAAATGCCACTAATCCTCTGGTGGGTGAAATCCCCAGAATACCGAGCATAGCTGTCCAAGGAGCCAAACCTATCTATCATGAAACGCTGGGATAATACATTGCTGGATGTAATCTCATCCTCTACTACTCTACGCCGTAACCCGGTAAGGGTCATGAACTGTCGACGCATATCTCCGACAGCCATGTGAGCACAAGGTCTGTCTAAGGGCAAAGCCATCAACTGCTTGTACTCCTCCAATGTAGGAGTCAACTCCTAGGTACTAAACCGAAAAACCTGCATCTCCGGTATCTAATGCTCCAGCATACCCTCTACAAAGCCTGCGGGAACCTGAAACATCAGGAGGGTCATTAAATGCTATAATAGCTGATCTACAATCACCCTATCTGTAGGTGACATACTACCATACCACGACCTCAGACGGGAAGCTACCAATACTGGTGGGGTATGATCTATGCGATTGACTGTCGAAGAAGACATCTGTGTAGGCTGTATCATAAGACCATCTAGGGGTCAATGCTAAATACCTCTAGACATAAATACATATGCATAACATGATAAATGCATAACAGATAATAGATGGCAATATGATGTAGGAAATGGAAAATAGTACGTACATTCTTAAGTACATCATCATCTAAATATATTATCTCTGTACGACTAAAAAATATAGGGAAATGGGGAAAAGCCGCCCAACAACTAAAAAAGTCCCCTAGGTGGGGCCCACCCCTCCGGCTCGGTCCAATTCGAGTTACAAAGGAGTTCTCACAAGCTGAAAAGGCCAAATCAGGGATAAAAATGCTACGCGATTGAGCAGAATAGCCTGAAATCCTGGTTTTCCTGGGCCCGACTGTGGCTTTCATATCATTCATTGGAATTCGGCCAAACACAGGGTATACTATATCGATGATCTCAGCAGTTGCAGATCACATTCGGCAATACCGCACAAAGGTCTAATGTCGTCAGTTTGGGATCTTCATTCTCAAGAACTTCCCCGGCGGGGGTATCACACATCTGCATCTGTTGATGCATCATCCCCGGCGGCGCATCACACGTTCTAACACACATCCCCGGTGGGGGTATCACGCATCTGCATCTGTTGATGTACCATCCCCGGCGGGGGTATCATGCGTTTACATGTGGCGAAGCACCCATCCCTGGCGGGGGTATCACGCATGGTCATCTGTCCAAATATAGATTCCCCGATGAGGGCATCACGCATTCTACAGTACACATCCCCGGCGGGGGCAGCACGTATTCTCAAGTAGTTTCCCCGGTGGGGGCATCACGCATTTTCATGTGTCAAAGTACATATCCCCGGCGGGGGTGTCACATATTTTCTGTTGATGCACAAGTCAGTGAAGGTCAAGCAACCTTGATAGTTTACCCAACAGGGATATTATCCGGTGATGTACATATCAGCGAAGGTCAGGCAACCCTGACAACATAAATTATTGGCAGTAAATCCGACAGAACATTTATATGTCCTGGCGATACGAACCAGGAAGGATCATCCTCATCGGGGAGGACCGATGATGAAATATGTTATACATATTCTCAAACAGACAAGGATACATCCCCACGGAGTCTCTGATACATGAGAGATACATCTTCAGTATAAAGTCTGTATCAAGGATTCAAGACTTTGGTGATAACCCCAATGTCAACAATCCTAGAGATTCCTGGTAGCTGTGGATCACACGTCCATCAGGCTGCTTATTTATTGCCATCCTCGGTAGAAGCAACAGGGAGCTCGCAATCTTCCCACCCTGTTGGAGAACAATCTAACAAAACATATGCATCATATATTTGCATTATGATGTTGTACATGGCATCATGTTTATCTTGATGCATTTCAAGTGTCTAGGATTCTTTATCCTATCCATGCCATTACGTTGCATGAATATGATAAAGAGGGGCATCTGTAGACACTCGAAATTTTTTGCATACCTGTTACTAACATTGCAAGAGGGCAGATTCGTCTTTCAAGGATAACCCTGGAGGACAGCTCAATTCAGTCCCGAAGACAACCCTGGGATATTCAGTATCACCATCTCGGAGATAACCCCGAGACATCCAGCTCAGATCCGAAAATACCACCAGAAGTTTCAACCTTAACCTCGGCGACAACATCGGGAGTTTCAATTTCAACCTTGGAGATAACCCCGAGGAGTGCAGTGCCAATACCAGAAAACACACCGAAGAAGACAGTGTCATCTTGGAGATAACCCCGAGATACTCAGTCTCAGCCCTGGACAACATCGGGAAAGATAGTATCTGTTAGGTTTGTAATATTCATGAACGCAATCAAATTGCACAAAATAAACAGAAACGTGGAAAAATCAGAGTTTTAAAATTTTACAAACCATTTACCCGGATCACCCTTTATACACAATTATTAATTAAATGAAAATATGAAGAACAAAAATCATACCCTTGAAGATTCGATCTTCCTCAGGTACAAGTTCACTTCCAAATCTTTTTCGCGTTCATCTTAAATCCACCGGGTTTGGTTCCTTCCTTTGATCAATGTTAACCACCCAAGTATTTTGCCTCTAGAGGTGATCCACCAAGGAAGAAGAAAGTTCCAAGAAGATGGGTGTTTGACAAAATCCTAGTTTTTCTATCTCTCATATTAAAAGGCGTACTCTCCAATAATTGGAATCGCGTATATTGTGAAAAAGTCAGCAACAAATCTACACCCATAATAAGACTCCTCTTATTTATAGATGTAGGCAACCCTCCTTAACAATTAAGGAATTGAGCTTTATTTTAATTAATTAAACTCCTTTAATTAATTAGGCTCCTAATCTTATTAGCAATAATTAATTAAACTTTTAATTAATTAGCCTCCTAATCTTATTAGGAATAAATGAGAATACTTTTATTAATTAATTCTCAAACTCCTTTAGGAATTAAATAATAATAATAGTAATAATGATAATAAGACTTCTCTTATTAATTTATATTTAATATTTCTAAAATATTAAATAATAAATATTAAGCTATTTAATTTATTCTATCACTATAAATTAAATTAAATACACTTAACTTATTATTACGATTATGCCATGAACTTCTTAAATAATTATTCTTCTTTTTATGGTGTGACCCTTTAGGTTCTCCATATTAAACCGGTTGTGAATAAATCAATTAGAACAATTCTAATCTTATTTAAATAAATAAATTAAACTATTAATTTATTTAAATAAATAATATATATTCTACAATAGGGATAAGCATCCCTAGCGATCAATGACTTTCCAGATAATATAGATTTCAATATTAATCATAAAATAACCTTTGAATAAATATTTACCGTACAATTCAATCCTTCCACCATACAATGTCCCAATTAAATATAAGACATGGAATTACTGTCAGGTCTTATTTTATTTAATTATATGTTTTTTGATTCTTAAATGCACAACACCAAATAATGCAAATTAGAAACTCCTTTCTAATTTCATTCTGCCTTGGCCAAGGACTACTGGGTTGTCCTTTATCGAATCATATAGGACATTTCTCTTCTTTTACTAGAATTGGTAGATTCTTTATTGATCATATATTATCTCCATGTACAACTTATTATACCCAAGCATACTCTTTGATATACCCTAAGGGTCTTAAGGAATAAGTCAAAGTATAACTCATCATACACAAGATACTATGATGATCTCAAGTCCAAGGATCATTTGTACTACTATCACTACATGAATTTCCATTGACAGTCAAGTAAAATTCTATTAGGTATTCCTTAGTGAGTCACGTTCAGTGTACTTATTCTCCAATAAGCACCTACATACTTATTTTAGTGTCTCCACACAAATGATCATGAGATCAATCATCCTCATCCAATGAGCAAGCAACGTATGTACCAATCTATCTGGATTCACTAATTCCCAATTTAGTAATCCAATGATGGGAACTATTTTAATTTTAAGCTTTCTAAGAATTTAGATCTCATTAGAATGATCATCATCATTATTCTAAAAGCATTGCTTAAAACTATGAGTTTATCACATATTATAAAATAGCATCATGTAGATAATTAAAAGTCTTTAATAAATTAATACTTTTTATTAATAAATGAATAAGATTGTTACAAAGTATATTCTTTATCATCAAACATGATTGGCTTGTGTGCATACTACTTTTAATCTTCCACTTGCACTAAAGCCAATCACCATGGTATCTCATACAATTCTTCTCTAAGTGACGATTATCCTGCTGTTGGATAAACTTTAGTTAATGAATATGTAATTTTGTTCTTGAGAGTCCACTATCTCTATAGTGATTTTCCATCTTTCAATGATTCCATAATCAAATGAAAGTGCCACAACACATGTTTAGATCCAAGATGAGACTTTGGAACTATTTCTAGTTCTGTAATGAATTTTTCATCCAAACAATCAACTTGTAGCTTCATTTATAGTAATATACTTTGTCTTTATCACTAAGCTAGCAACTCTTTGCTATTTGAAACTTTTCTATTTCACTGCACCATCGTTCAAGGTAACGCTTTACCTTCAAGTGTATTTTCTTTCGTCTTGGTCTGTTTGGAAAAACTAGAGTCTGTTAATCCCTCTAGTTTTAATTCAGACCCACCATGAATATGATCACATACTTAGTGCCGGATAAGTACTTTAAGATATTTTTCACTGACTCATAGTGAACTTCTCCAGAATATGACTGATCAACATCAGGTCTCGTACATTTCATTGCATACATGATAGTTACTCATGCGATCTCTCTTTTTGGAGTCTTTGGGGACTATTAAGAGAGATACACTATATGGCTCATCAATATGAGACGTCTCTTGGAGTTTGCAATGATAAACTGTGACACCCCCAAAATTAGGTATACATCACCCATCTTGGGTCGTCAGATACATAGTACAGAATACAAATACAACTTACTAATACAACTGTCGTGTACAATACGACAAAACATAAACTGTGAGTTTGAATACAAATATTATCTTCTAGAGAGTATTCATACTCAAAAGGAGTCCTCATTACATTTATTAACACACCATTACATAGAATAGTGAGGACTACTAACTAATACTATCATTCGGACCATCACTCCGTCCCCCGACTTGCCCCAGCTACGTTCTCATTTCCTGAAGAGAACGGTGAAAGAAAGGGTGAGCTCAACTAGCCCAGTAAGAAATATTATGACTAAGATAATGCAGAATAAATTATCATTAGCCTTCAACAATGTTAAACTGATAAAATATAATAGACATCAAGTTTAACTGCAGCGGAACAAGCAATCCATTAAAAGAGTCAAGTAGAAAATAAACTCTACTATCTTTTATGATTTAAAAAATTTTCCAACACTGTGATCGCTGAGACTCAGCTTAATAAAATAATTCACATCATCGAATCACCCCTGCACTACGGTCAAGGATATTCGTATATTCATTAATGGTCATGATCATGCCAACAACTGTCCATCAATGCACTACGAGTCAATGAGGACTTTTACCACATCATTTGTAACATTACTGTCATGATTATACCGAATAATCCCTGGTCATAATCATACCAAGTCCATCTATGCACTACAGGCCACAGATGACTTTCAACATTTTATAAACATGAGGATGATGACAATGATATAAGAATTCAATAAAACAAGTTCAAGAATTAATTTATCCAAGAACTAACAACGTCCAAATTGTCAACATGATACTGCTTTGTGGAGTAAAATTCAAGAATGCTTAGAAGAATATTTTCATAAAAAGATACTGGATGAAACGCAATTATCAAGGATATTCCAAAAATTTCATGGAGTATAGAAGTCAAAACTTAACCAATTGAGTATAATAAAGAGTGGAATAACAAAAGAAATCACCATGCATGCGATAGACCGCACAGACAGGTTATTCCAACAGAATAATAAATAATGGAACCAGGTCCGGCGTAAACGCACAGACAGGATATTCCGACAGAATAATAAATAATGGAACCAGGTCCGGTGTAAAACACACAGACAGGATATTCCAACAGAATAATAACAAGATGGAACCAGGTCCGGTGTAAAACACACAGATAGGATGTTCCAACAGAATAATAATAAAAACGGAACCAGGTCCGGTGTAAAATACACAGACAGGATGCTCCAACAGAATAATAGAATAATGTCACCAAGTATAGGGTAGACCACGTATACAGGTTATTCCAATATAATAATAAGAAATGGAATAACAACAGTTCTCTTCATGAATAAGAAAGAATAATACCTCTTACCGTTTTAAAGAAGAGCTGAAATAAGGAAGTAGTTAAGTAGCAGAATACTCTTCTTCTCTCTCTCTCTATAGTTTCTCTCTATAGTTTCTCTCTCTAGAGTTCAGTGAATTCGTAAGAAATAATGAAGGAATGAGCTGCTATTTATAGAAAAATAGAATGCATAGTAACTAATCCAAGAACGGTCCAGATTGATTACTTTAATCTGACGGTCCATATTTAAAGAAAATTTTTTTAAATAAAATATAATATATTCTATTTATAGAATAACTTTAATAAAGTACTCTGTTTTATATAAAAAGATGTTTCTGTTTTATTACGTTAATAATACGAATAAAACAAAACGTCATTATCACTAAATAATTCATATTATTAACCGACAATAATTGAATCAAACTGAGTGACTTTTCACATAAGCATTAATAATCAATATCGTGTGCTACTATGCAACCACACATATTACTGTACTTTTACTACCGAGTAGTTCAACAGTAACAATGGTAAAATTTCCGCCGTTATTTTTAATAAAATATTTTGGTCGTTTTCTCAATCCGACAATAATTCCGTTGTGGGGTCCACCAATGATTGTACCGTCGTACGGATATTCTCCGACAAAAAGAATATTTCCCGACCAATCGAATATAATATGACAACTTGCATACTTTGCAAAAATTTATAAATACTACCCATAACTATTATATCAAATCCATACCATAATATAAAAAAAATTATTTCGAGAAAAATTAAATATTTATTGATAAAATTCGGGGTCTCACAATCTCCCCTCCTTATGGAATTTATCCCTCGAAATTTACGTACGTACTTGGTATGCCGAACATGTGAGGATACCTTGACTTCACTTCAAATTCTAACTCTTGAGGTATAACCTTTAAGCATCGAATATGATCCTTCTTATCCAAGATGTTAACACGTATCCCCTCATACGTTAAATCTTTCGCTATCTCGTCCGGTTCTAAATTAATAATATTGTTCGGGTCGTCCACATATTTACGTAACATCGATACGTAAAAATAATGTTCTGAACACGTAACATACTTGGCGGTAAAACGAGTCTATATGCCACAGTTCCTACTTCATCGAGGATTTCAAATGGGCCAATTAAATCGAGAGTTGAGATTTCCTCTCTTCGTCGATTCTTGCTTCTAGAATAACGCCCTCTTGAACCTTCTTCTTCACATTTATCAGCTCTGAGTATGTAGCTTGAGCGGCTTTAACTTGATCGATTAAAGTCGATTTTAATCGTATATTCGTTATCTTCACGTGGGTTCGTATATTCGCACTTGTAACCGTATACGATCTTCTACACAACGCGTCAGCTACCACGTTCGCTTTTCCACTATGTTATTGAATTGTACGATCGTAATCTTCAGCAGCTCGAGCCAACGTCTTTGGCGCATAATACGTTCGTTTTAGTTGAAGAAATATTTGAGGGTTTAAGAAATGGGTTTTGTACTGGGGTCAATACAAAATTCAATTTTACGCTCTGGGGTAGGCTAAAAAGTCTTCAAGAATATGTCAAGAAATTTATTAACAATAGAAATATCGTTCAAAACTGTGACCCTCATCCAAGACTTGGATAACACGTCACATTGATACCTATCAACTTGCCATCGTCATTTACAACGTCTCCTACGGAAAGTCTAGCTTCGGTGCATTCCACACCAGGAAGTCAACAACGAAAGGAACGGGGATTTTTACTTATGGCTTGATATGACAATGATTGACTTTAGTGATTTGGTTACTTGAATTCGCATAATAGGTTGGTTAGGAATATGAAAGCTAACAACCTTACGAAAAACATGATGAGTAGTGAACCAATCGTTTAAAAAAATCACATCAAAGGCAAGTATTTTCAAAGAGATAAGATCGACAGGTAACGTGAAAGTGTTTATTTGAACAAGATTTATAAATAGTGGAGGTAATGAAGATTTCTCCCAACTGACTTTAAACAGACATATCAAAGTCTAAACATTGAACACAACTAGGTGAAATAAAAGAGTGGGTAGAATCGGTATCTAACACGGTATAGACTTCGCAAGAGTTTATGACTAACATACCCGTGATAATTTTATTCAGGTTCCTCGTCACGAAAAAAAAATGCTTTCTCTTAAACTACTGGCTTTCGCTTTTTTAGGACAGTCTTTGGTGCCTCCATCCTATCTGAACTTGTCTTCGGTAAACGACAAAATTGGGCTAAGTGTCCTTCTCTTCCACAATTATAGCATGCTTTGGATGGCATCGCGCAGTTTGGACTGATGTGTCCCTCCCCTCCGCATTTGAAGCATATGATAGGTGGTCGTTCTCCTTCCTTAACAACGGGTGCTGGTGCTGACGTCTTTCCATCATTGTTGAATTTCCTCTTCTTGAAATGTCCATTCTTATTGTTTTGACCATGATTACCATTGAAGTGGTTACCATTTCTAGCATGTTGATTCCCTCCATGCTTATTGCCACCGCTATGATGACTGTTATCACCAGTATTATCATTTTTCTGGCTGCTCTCTTTTGGTTGCGTTGACTCGTTATCGCGCTCTACTAACTGAGCCCTATTCACAACATCTGAATACAAACACAGTTTATGAGAAATAAGATATTGACGTATCTCCGGTTTCAAACCTCTTAAAAACATCCACGTCATTCTCTCTTCATTATCCACCAAGTGGGATGCAAATCGGGACAACTCGGCAAACTTGGCTTCGTACTGCGACACGGTCATGTTGTTTTGCTCCAACTTGATAAATTCCACCTCCTTCATGTGACGAATACTTTCGGGAAAGTACTTGTCATTGAACAGTTCTTGGAACTTCTCCCAAGACATCTTGAGTGCGTCAGGCTGGGTACGTTTTATAGATTCCCACCAGTAATCTGCCTCTTCACGCAACATAAAAGTGGCAAAGGGAACCTTTTGCTCCTCGGAGCATCCCAAGACATCAAATATCTTGGTGATCTGCTTTAACCACGTCTCCGCCTTAAGTGGTTCTGGCTTTCCCAAAAACTCTGGTGGTCCTAGCACCTTGAATTGCTTAGCGGTGACCAACCGTGGGTTGTCATTGTTTCCTCCTTCATTTTGGATAGGAGCCGCTCTCGCCCGTTGTTGCATAAATTGCTCCTTGAACTGCTAAGCGGTGACCGTCCGAGAGTTATTTTGTTGTTGCATGAATTGCATAAAGTCTCTGACCATCCCATCATTCACCATTTCATCGGTGTTATTATTTTCATGAGGATTATTGTCCTCTGGTTGCACATTACCCTGAGCATTGATCATTGGTGATTCAATGGTCTCATGTGCTTCATTGATTATCTCAACATTTTCGGATGCCATTTGCAAATACTGTAACAAAACAAGGGTTAATTAACATATAACATATTATCCATATACTTTGACCGACCAATTAAATACCAAATAAACTTAGGTAGGTCATACTAGCGAAGGAATTTCCCGTCTCTCCCCTCCTAGTTCTATTCTCACATCTTAGCCAGTGATCATATCCCTAAGCTCTGATACCAACTGTGATGCCCCAAAAATTAGGTATACATCACCCATCTTGGGTCGTCAGATACATAGTACAGAATACAAATACAACTTACTAATAAAACTGTCGTGTACAATACGACAAAACATAAACTGTGAGTTTGAATACAAATATTATCTTCTAGAGAGTATTCATACTCAAAAGGAGTCCTCATTACATTTATTAACACACCATTACATAGAATAGTGAGGACTACTAACTAATACTATCATTCGGACCATCACTCCGTCCCCCGACTTGGCCCAGCTACGTTCTCATTTCCTGAAGAGAATAGTGAAAGAAAGGGTGAGCTCAACTAGCCCAGTAAGAAATATTATGACTAAGATAATGCAGAATAAATTATCATTAGCCTTCAACAATGTTAAACTGATAAAATATAATAGACATCAAGTTTAACTGCAGCAGAACAAGCAATCCATTAAAAGAGTCAAGTAGAAAATAAACTCTACTACCTTTTATGATTTAAAAAATTTTCCAACACTGTGATCGCTGAGACTCAGCTTAATAAAATAATTCACATCATCGAATCACCCCTGCACTACGGTCAAGGATATTCGTATATTCATTAATGGTCATGATCATGCCAACAACTGTCCATCAATGCACTACGGGTCAATGAGGACTTTTACCACATCATTTGTAACATTACGGTCATGATTATACCGAATAATCCCTGGTCATAATCATACCAAGTCCATCTATGCACTACAGGCCACAGATGACTTTCAACATTTTATAAACATGAGGATGATGACAATGATATAAGAATTCAATAAAACAAGTTCAAGAATTAATTTATCCAAGAACTAACAACGTCCAAATTGTCAACATGATACTGCTTTGTGGAGTAAAATTCAAGAATGCTTAGAAGAATATTTTCATGAAAAGATACTGGATGAAACGCAATTATGAAGGATATTCTAAAAATTTCATGGAGTATAGAAGTCAAAACTTAACCATTTTAGTATAATAAAGAATGGAATAACAAAAGAAATCATCATTCATGCGATAGACCGCACAGACAGGTTATTCCAACAGAATAATAAATAATGGAACCAGGTCCGGCGTAAACGCACAGACAGGATATTCCAACAGAATAATAAATAATGGAACCAGGTCCGGTGTAAAACACACAGACAGGATATTCCGACAGAATAATAAATAATGGAACCAGGTCCGGTGTAAAACACACAGACAGGATATTCTGACAGAATAATAAATAATGGAACCAGGTCCGGTGTAAAACACACAGACAGGATATTCCAACAGAATAATAACAAGACGGAACCAGGTCCGGTGTAAAACACACAGACAGGATGTTCCAACAGAATAATAATAAAAACGGAACCAGGTCCGGTGTAAAATACACAGACAGGATGTTCCAACAGAATAATAGAAGAATGTCACCAAGTATAGGGTAGACCACGTATACAGTTTATTCCAATAGAATAATAAGAAATAGAATAACAACAGTTCTCTTCATGAATAAGAAAGAATAACACCTCTTACCGTTTTAAAGAAGAGCTGAAATAAGGAAGTAGTTAAGTAGCAGAATACTCTTCTTCTCTCTCTCTCTCTATAGTTTCTCTCTATAGTTTCTCTCTCTAGAGTTCAGTGAATTCGTAAGAAATAATGAAGGAATGAGCTGCTATTTATAGAAAAATAGAATGCATAGTAACTAATCCATGAACGGTCCAGATTGATTACTTTAATCTGACGGTCCATATTTAAAGAAATTTTTTTTAAATAAAATATAATATATTCTATTTATAGAATAACTTTAATAAAGTATTCTGTTTTATATAAAAAGATGTTTCTGTTTTATTACGTTAATAATACGAATAAAACAAAACGTCATTATCGCTAAATAATTCATATTATTAACTGACAATAACTGAATCAAACTGAGTGACTTCTCACATAAGCATTAATAATCAATATCGTGTGCTACTATGCAACCACACGTATTACTGTACTTTTACTACCGAGTAGTTCAACAGTAACAATGGTAAAATTTCTGCCGTTATTTTTAATAAAATATTTTTGTCGTTTTCTCAATCCGATAATAATTCCGTTGTGGGGTCCACCAATGATTGTACCGTCGTACGGATATTCTCCGACAAAAAGAATATTCCCCGACCAATCGAATATAATATGACAACTTGCATACTTTGCAAAATTTATAAATACTACCCATAACAATTATATCAAATCCACACCATAATATAAAAAAAATTATTTCGAGAAAAATTAAATATTTATTGATAAAATCTGGGGTCTCACATAAACGACTTTAGCATCAAATGAATATATGTTCCTTGGGTTAAGTCGAACATCCTCTTGAATCTATCTATATAGATTTTATCCCCAAATAAGATACTCTTCCCAAATCATTCATGGAGGAATGTTTAGACAATTTTATCTTTACTGATTATAGCATTAGTATGTCATTCCTTATCCATAGTATATCAACATATAATATTAGGAATGTCACGACGCTCCCACTGACCATTTTGTACACACTAGGTTCATTAGTATTTGTGATAAAATCAAATTCTTTAAATTTGTTTCATCAAAATGAATGTTCCATATTTGAGAAGCTTGCTTCAATTCATTTCTCTTAGTGTCTACAACTCTTACCTCATCGTATGTAACTGGATCATCATCTTCCATGATGTGTACCTCATCATCATCATCTATGATGAATCCATACCTCCTAGGTATCTTCGGTACTATTCCAGATTTACGATTTGGTTGTGGTACAATAGGTTTATCTATAAGTTCCTCTTATTTGACTTATAGTGTTTTGTGGTTCTTGAACTCTTCAATATTCTATTATCCTCCTACTAGCCCCTTCAATGATAAACATTTTTCTCTTAGAAGGCATCGTGTTTCGCAACAAACACCTTTTTGCTAAGTAGGATTATGGAACATATACCCTAAACTTACTTTAGGATGTCCCACAAATCTATACTTGTCAAATCTTGTCACAAGCTTATCCTTTGAAACCTTTTCACATAAGCTGGACAACCCCTTATCTTAACATACTTAAGATTAGGAATCCTCCCTATCCATAACTTTTATGGAGTCTTGGGGCCAGATTTTGAGGTTACCTTTTCGTAGATATGCAGCCATTTCTAGGACATTATCCTAGAAGGATACTGAAATGTCGATAAAATCATTATGGACTGCAACATGTCTAACAAGGTACGATTTTCCTTTTTAGATACATCAATCAATTATTGCGCATCAGGAGGCGTCCATTATGAGAAAACCATTTGAGATGATCTAGAAACTTATTGCACAAGTATTCCTTCCTTGATCCAATCAAAGAATTCTAATACTTAGCCAATTTGTTTTACTTCTGAATTCTTTGAACCTTTCAAATAATTTACACTTATATTTCAGTAAATACACACATTCAACTCTTTGAATGATCATCTCCTTTTCTTAAACTAATTTGTTCAATATGCAAAATTATTTTCACATAAGTCAAGTATACAAAATCCATTAAGTAATATTCCAGTTCTATACAAAATATTATTATTATAAATAGAACAACAATTATTCTTAAATATAATATCAAAGATTTCATTGTCCAACAACAAAATGAAATTATGTTTCTAACAAGAACTGGAATACAATAACAACTTATTGACTTAATAGATTTGCCCGTAGGCATTGCTAAACTATAAGTTTCTATGGCTAATGTGGCAACCTTTGCTTCATTTTCCACACATAGGATTACTTATATTTGTTTAGCTTTCTACTTCTGCTTAGTCCCTTCATAAATCTATATTTATGATAACCAATGTCGGTATCCAATACCCAAGTAGAACCTTGACTTAAAGAAAAATTTATTTTAAATCATGAACAAAATTGTATTTGTAACCGAAACTTCACTAAGCGTCTTTAGTTAGCCTCTACAAGATGTTTCTCGCAGTTTCTTTCCGGTGTCCAGCTTATTGCAGTGGAAGCAAACTCCTTTGCTATCCATATCAGTTTTGTTCTTATTATCCGTTGTTTATGCCATTTCTATTTACCTTCTTAGAATCATTCTTTATTTCAGAAGATCCATTGGCCCCTACCAGTAAGACATGGTCTTTCTTGGTTGGAAAGTGACTCTCAACATTTTTTAACATGTTAAGCAAATCAGCGAAGCTGATATCTAGCTTGTTCATATGAAAAACTCACAACAATTGTGAAAAGAGTCCGGGAGTGAGTGCAAGATCAAATCTTGGCTTAACTCTTCATCTATGACAAAACCTGCTGTTCTAATTGACCAATCAAATTGATTATGTTAAGGACTTTTATCTATACTGTAGTGTCATCGGTCATTCTAGATCGGAAGAGCTCCTTAGATATCTGATATCTATCAGTCCTACTTTCCTCACCATCAACTACTTGATGTGTAGGAATATAGTAAGAGCATCCATAGTTTCATGCTGACACTGAAGCTCATTACTCATGGATGCGAGCATGATGCATTGAGCCAACTGTACATCATCTTGCCACTTTCTAAAAGTAGCAATCTCTTCCTCAGAGGCATTGTCTGCAACCATTGCAGGGATAGGCGAATTAAGGACATAAGATAGTTTTTCAGCCATGAGAACTATTCTCAAATTCTTTAACCAATCCGTTTAATTCGGTCCGATTAATTTAGAATCTAATATGCTACGCAGTGATAGTAATTTTAGACATTGTAAAATTCTGTAAATGAATTTGTAATTAACAACATTTGAGCATGCATTCTTTTATTAATTACCAAAATAATTTAGGTCTTATTTTAAATTGGTATCTCCCACTATTTTTTTCAAACTATATTACCCTCACTTATATAGTTCGGCAAAATCTAATTAAAGATTTGCTAGTGAGAATAAGGATCTCATTTCAAATGTACATAGCCTTGTGGTGGCACAACAAACTATATATAAATAAATAGGTAGACAACTCTTGTCAATTACATCAACTATACAACTCCTTGTATTTTACCTCTTAGATCATAATGGTCAAGTGTGTGCACATCTGAACTAGAATGATTTAAGTTAAGTCTAACTTAGCACTCCATATATTCAAAAAAGAAAAATATTGTCATTGTGGTGACACAACAAAATAATATTGTTCAATTTTTTTTATAAGCATCAAATGTGATAAAATTAACATCTCAAAGAATTAAGATAAGCCTTGTGGTGACACAACAAACTTATAATAATTAATTGATACTCTATTATTTTTATCATGCTAGAAGGCGACGTTTGATATTCCAAATATCTTTGAACGCTTAGGACTTAATATAAAAAATTTGAGGGGTTTGTTATTAATTTGTCTTATCTTGTTTAGCGCACGCGCGCGCACACACACACACACACACACACACACACACACACATACACACACACACACACACACACACACACATATATATATATATATATATATATATATATATAGTATAAGCATGCACATATAGAATACTGTATTCTACCTGGATTGATTATGAACTTTTATTCTAGTTTGGTTCACTAGAGCCACTAAGTGAACCAAAAGGTCAAACCCTAAGGGTGCAAGAATTAATATTTAAATATAACTATTATATTTAAACTCGGGCTCCATTACAAATGGGTCTTCAAGCGCTCCTTGCTCCTTGATCTCCAATCTTCAAAATTAACTCTAACTATTTTTATTACAAAACTATTTAAAATAAATAGAAACCTTGATCAGTAGTCAAGGGCAAATACATAGGAGGGAGTTAGAATTTACATTAAGAAAAAATTAGATAAAACGAGGTACGCAGATCCCATTTAATAAAATCCATACATTCATGCATCCAACTAAAATAAAATCTAATCACATTAGTCAATAGTCCATAAGCAATTCCATTTATTATCATACATCACCATATGCATCAATAAATAACATTCATCTCATGAATAATAAACATTCAATATATATATTGATATCATTTAATGGGCAAAATTTAGTTAGCATAAAATCTAATTTTGAATCAAAATAAACTCTTTTATTTTAGTCCAAATTTAAATCAAAATAAATCTTTTTATTTTAATTTATCCAATTTTGAATAAAATAAACTATTTTATTTTAATCAAAATAAACTCATTTATTTTAATTAATTATGAAATTCAATTCCAAGTAAAAAAAACTCCTTTATTAAAGGAAACACATATTCTCTTTCCTATTCACAAATAAACTCTTTTATTGTGAATAATATGAAATCTTATTCCATATCTAAATAAACTCATTTATTTAAGGAAATACAGATTCTCTTTCCTATTCACAAATAAACTCTTTTATTTTGAATAATATAAAATCTTATTCCATATCTAACTAAACTCCTTTATTTAAGGAAACACGGAATCCAATTTTAACTACAATTAGTTATCATGGAATCCAATTCCAACTCTAATTAGTTATCATGAAATCTAATTTTAAAATTAAAATAAACCTTTTATTTTAATTATAAAATAATTAAGAATATATATTATATATACATAATATATATATATAACGGTAATATATATATATATATATATATATATATATATATATATATATATATATATATATATACACATACATATATACAGAAAGGATCAAGAGCATAATTCTTAAATAACATAATGCCTTAAATAGCATAATTTTGTCAAAACGACGCCGTTTTATAGGGACGCGGTGGCATTTTTGTAAATACCATGTCACCGCGTATTTACAAAAATGCCACCGCGTCCCTATAAAACTGCGTCGTTTTGACAAAATTCTGCTACTTAAGGCATTCTGCTATTTAAGAATTCTGCTCTTGATCCTTCCTGTATATATATATATATATATATATATATATATATAGTCACATGAATGTTTCTGACAAATCCTTAGTTACCTGTTAACTATTATATAACCAAGCTTCCATTAATTAAGTCACCTTAAATAACAAAATAACGAAACAGGTTTTTATACTTGGTAATCATACTGCTGCAACACCAACATGATCCTTATTTATATATATACATATTAACGGTACGGAAAAACACTGAATCAACGAGGAACAATATGAGATTTTTTTAGTTTTATTTTTATTTTATACAACAAATTATACCCAATTAAATTATTCTAAACACATATCAATATACATATCAAATTAAAACAATTAATAATTCGCATAAAGTTTTGGCTCTGATACCACTGTTAGGTTTGTAATATTCATGAACGCAATCAAATTGCACAAAATAAGCGGAAACGTGAAAAAATCAGAGTTTTAAAATTTTACAAACTATATACTGTGACGCCCCCAAAATAGGTTCATTCCACTCAACCCATTATGAGTCGCCAAATATATGGTACAGAAACAACAACAACTTTATTATTACAATTGTCGTGTAAAATACGACAACACATATACTGTGAGTTTAAATACAAATATTATCATCTAGACAGTATTCAAACTCAAATGGAGTCCTCATTATAATTATTGATACACTATTTTACAAAATAGTGAGGACTACTAAAACAACTATCTTGAACCATCATTCCATACCCCGACTAGTACCCGCTACATTCTCGCCTACTGAGAAGAAAAATGGAACAAAAAGGAAAAAGGTGAGCTCAACTAGCCCAGTAAAGAATATTATGACTAAGATATTATAGAACAAATTATTGTTAGTCCTCAACAGGAAAAAATCTGATAGTATACAATATACAACAAGTTTTAGATCAACAACTGCAGCGGAAACAACAATTCATTAAAAGAGTTAAGTAGAGAATGAAATCTACTATCATCTATGAATTTAAAAGTCCATCATCGTTATTTTATCCCTGTAACATCAATCAATAAACATCTTGAATCAAATATTCATCTTTGCACTACAGACCAAAGATATTCATCAGTTGGTCATGTTCATCTCAACACATGTTCATCTTAGCACTACGGGCCAAAGATATTCATCATAAAATTATTAATATTTGCACTACATGCCAAAGATATTCAGTTATATCATCATTTAGGACTGAGGATGATAAAAAATATATTTTACAAAAAAACGAATCCAGTGAGATAAAAAGAATAAATAGTAAAGATTCGTACTTCGGTTTACCCAAGTTCAAAAATACTCCATAATAAACTATTGTGGAGTAGAATTCAAAAATGAAGATTAAAACATAGATCCAATCAAAGATAGAAACCATAACAGACAATCTTGGACATAAAAAAGAAAATTTAATTTTTCTGTGAATAGTGCTGTATACGTTAATAGTAATCCCGACACTAAAAGGTGAAAATTTCATAAGAAAAATTATCATACTTCGTGAATAGTAACTCATGAATAGTAACTCGTGAATAGTAACTCATGAATAGTAACTCGTGAATAGTAATTCATGAATAGTAATCCCGATATAAAAAGATAAGAATTTCACGAGAAAAATCTTACCAATATTTCGGCATAATGATATTGAAAGAATAATATCATTTATAAAAGAAAATAACATCCCTTACCTCGAAAAGATAGTACTTCTGACTGGAATACTGGATATAGTGCTGAAGGGAACTTGCACCGTATAGCAACACTCAAAGTATCAAAATACTCACAAGAATACGCTTGATAATATAAAGAGAGAAAACTTCAGTTTCTAGTGTGATTTTCAATTCTAACCTAACCACCCTATTTATAAGAAAATGCTTAGAACACCAAAGAAGAAAATTTAATAAAATAATAATATTTATAAAAAAATTTCCTACGCCCACTTTGAAAATCTGATTTAAGCCATTTTGTAACACATGTGGGCTCACCAATCACACAAAACATGTTTTTCTTAAAAAAAATTTAAAACTCAAAAATCAATTATTTCGGAACTTCAATAATTCATAATAAATAGCTCTTTTATCAGAAAAATTCATACCTCATGCTCTTTTTATAGGAAATTCCATTCTATACAACTTTGCAGAAGAAAATTTTTCCAAAATCCAAACAGAAAATGACCGAAATTCACATATGGATGATTTTACAAGCTATAATCAAATTTCAGTCAAAATTGAAATTCACCAACATGTTTAACATGTGTTTAGCATTTATTGCAACAAAAATAATCTTCCTCCTCGTTTATCCATATATCACACATTCATTATAAAAATATCATCATTATTATATTATTAAAATATAATAATATATTTAAATGAATTATTTTATCAGAAAAAGATAAAATATTAATTTTCAACAATTGTCACATTAAAAATTTTCTTCATCTATATCTATATAAAATGAATATTTTTCTTATCATATAAATCAATAATTATTTATTCACAAATAATATTACAGAATCACAATACTGACAACCAGGTCGTTCCCAGGAAAGAGGGGACTTTCCAATAAGGATTTCTCCTTACTAGCGCACAATTAGATGACCAAACCTCTCTTTAGACAGAACTTTCTAGACATTGCCAATATTGTTATCTAATAATATTATTCAAATAATATGAATTATTGATCCGATAATGAAAATACTGTGTAGTGACAATTATTGAAACAACAGTAATATAAAATATCAACGCGGCAATTATTGAATCAATAAAATACAATACTGAACAGTAATTACTGTAACAATTATTGAGTAGTACCTTCTTATGTAAGAATCAATAATTTGTGCAATACCGTGTGCTACTGTGCAACAACGCGTATTACAGTATTTTAACCACCGGGTATTCTAACAGTATTAACGGTAACAACTACGCCGTTATTTTATAAACAACTTATACTTGTCGTTTTCTTCATCCAATCACTTTCCGTTATGTGGCTCACAAAAGGCTGCGCCGCCATACGAATATTCTCCGACAGCAAGAATATTCCACGACCAAACGAATATTTCCCGACAACAATGAATATTTTATAACCACTTGCTTATTTAAAAATATTTACGTATTTTACCCATAACTAACCACATTAATCAAATAAATCCTTACTATTTCAAAATAATAAATAAAGGAAATTCCATTTTATTAAAAAAAAATTCGGGGTCTTACATATACCCGGATCACCCTTTATGCATAATTATTAATTAAACGAAAATATGAAGAACAAGAATCATACCCTTGAAGATTCGAGCTTCCTTAGGTACAAGTTCACCTTCAAATCTTTTTCGCGTTCATCTTGAATCTACCGGGTTTGGTTCCTTCCTTTGATCAATATTAGTCACCCAAGTGTTTGGCCTCTAGAGGTGATCCACCAATGAAGAAGAAAGATCCAAGAAGATGGGTGTTTGGCAAAACTCTAGTTTTTCTATCTCTCATAGAAAAAGGCGTACTCTCCAACAATTAGAATCGCGTATATTGTGAAAAAGTCAATAACAACTCTACACCCATAATAAGACTCCTCTTATTTATAAATGTAGGCATCCCTCCTTAACAATTAAAGAATTGGGCTTTATTTTAATTAATTAAACTTCTTTAATTAATTAGGCTCCTAATCTTATTAGGAATAATTAATTAAACTTTTAATTAATTAGCCTCCTAATCTTATTAGGAATAAATGAGAGTACTTTTTATTAATTAATTCCCAAACTTCTTTATGAATTAAATAATAATAATAGTAATAATAATAATAAGACTCCTCTTATTAATTTATATTTAATATTTCTAAAATATTAAATAATAAATATTAAGTTATTTAATTTATTCTATCACCATAAATTAAATTAAATACACTTAACTTATTATTACGATTATGCCATTAACTTCTTAAATAATTATTCTTCCTTTTATGGTGTAACCCTTTAGGTTCTCCATATAAAACCGGTTGTGAATAAATCAATTAGAACAATTCTAATCTTATTTAAATAAATAAATTAAACTATTAATTTATTTAAATAAATAATATTTATTCTACAATAGGGATAAGCCTTCCTAGCGATCAACGACTTTCCAGATAATATAGATTTTAACATTAATCATAAAAGAACCTTTGAGTAAATAGTTACCGTATAATTCAATCCTTCCACCATACAATGTCCCAATTAAATATAAGACATGGAATTACTGTCAAGTCTTATTTTATTTAATTATATATTTTTCGATTCTTAAATGCACAACACCAAATAATACAAATTAGAAACTCCTTTCTAATTTCATTCTGCATGGGCCAAGGACTACTGGGTTGTCATTTATCGAATCACATAGGACATTTCTCTTCTTTTACTAGAAGTGATAGATTCTTTATTGATCATACATTATTTCCATGTACAACTTATTATACCTAAGCATACCCTTTGATATACCCTAAGGGTCTTAAGAAATAAGTCAAAGTATAACTCATCATACACAAGATACTATAATGATCTCAAGTTCATGGATTATTTGTACTACTATCACCACAGAAATTCCTATTGACAGGAAAGTAAAACTCCATTAGGTATTCTTTAGCGAGCCACGTTCAGTGTACTTATTCTCCAGTAAGCACCTACATACTTGCTTTAGTGTCTCCACACAAATGATCATGAGATCAATCATCCTCATCCAATGAGCAAGCAACGTATGTACCAATCTATCCGGATTCACTAATCCCCAATTTAATAATCCAACGATGGGAACTGTAACGACCCCAAAACAGGTACATTCCATCTAACCTATTCTGAGTCGCCAAATACATGGTACAGAAAATAACTACAACTTTATTACAATAATTGTCGTGCAAAATATAACAACACATATGATGTGAGTTTGGATACAAATATATACCAAATGTGACTCATGTCCCAACCGTGGACAGCACCTCACAATGACACCTTACATAAAGGTATAGTCAAAAACTGTTTTAGAAATTAGAATCTTTGGGAAGTGCTCAAGGAAACCTTCGTACATGGGAGGCCATGCGTCTAGGTTATGATAGATATCATATGGCCACAGAATTATCCTTGGTTGACCCAATAGACCCCAAAAAAACGAGAAGATTACTATCATATTCTTCCCAATGGTGAGTCTTCTCTTGACTTATCATTATCTCCGATGTCTCTAATTGAGAATTATACTTCAAACAAACACCAAGATTATATAGGTAGTGCTCGTAAATATACTCAGCAAGTGGATGAGCACAATCCTGTCTTGTGATGACACGAGGTTGTATGTCATTAGATATCTTGTATGATAGTGGCAAAACACCCTTCCAACGTTGGGTTCTCTTCACCCTAGATGATTCACCAAATATAACTCCTAAATGATGATCACCGTTCTATTTCCCTGTTACCCCCGCTCGACCCAGCTACACTCTTATTACCTGAAAGGAATTGTGAATAAAAGGGTGAGCACAACTAGCCCAGTAAAGAATATCATGACTAAAGATAAATAAATTATCAATAGCCTTCATTAGTAATAAATGCACCAACAATATTTTATCCCTGTAACATCACTCAACAGTTCCTTTCCACAATCATATGAATAACTCATAATCATAATTGTGATTCTAAATTTTTCTTCGCACCCAGGACGAAGAATATTTTCATCACCTGTCTTTACCTGAAACATCAAAGATCATGGTTATACCAAATCACAGTTCATGCTCATAATCATACTAATAACTTCATCTTTGCACTACGGCCCAAAGATATTCATCATTAATTCATCTTTGCACTAATGGCCAAAGATATTCAAAAACAGGTCATCTTTGCACTTCGGGCCAAAGATATTCATCAACAATTTATCTTTGCACTACAGGCCAAAGATATTCCTCAACAGTTCATTGCACAACAAGCCAAATATATTCATCAGCAATTCATATTTGCACTACAGGCTAAATATATTAATATCTTAAAGAAATATATAATCATTTATATAAACAATAATTATAACCATGTTGATCATTTCACCTTTGCACTTAAGCTGAAGATATTCAATTATAAATTCAATGGTCATGATCATACTAGTCAATAATTCAACTTTGCACTACTAGCCAAAGAGAACCCAAAGTCATGATCATACCAATAATCTACCCATATTTATACTCAAGTGAAAGAGAATTTCAACATCAGGGTTATAAAAATGTTATATATGATAATAAAAATAATATGATCAACATATAGATTTAATCTCATGAGTAATATTCATAAATCAACTATAATTTGGTTAGAAAAAGAAACCAATTTTATCGTGAATAGTAACTCATGAATAGTAACCCCCGACATGAAAAAGGTAGAAATTCTACAATAATATACATACCAATATTTCGGTATAATGATATTGAAAGAATAATATTTCTTAAGCTTATAACCAATTTATTTAAATTGTTTACACTTTACTAATTAATGCATTTAATCATCATAAAATGCCAACTCTTAAGATTTCATCACCAATAACTAAAACTCTCATAAAAAATTTGCATATAACTTATATATGATTCTCAAGCCATAAAATCATATTTTCTAATTTTCTTACTTCACATAACATATTTAATTCATTTACTCATAACTAGACCATTTTCATGAAAAATATCAAATCAGTCCCAAAAATATTTCTTTTCTGGATTTTAGCAGAATATAGTCCCATATTGAACATATATTTTTCTCCAAATTTTTAAAACTCATTTACTATTTTTCATATGGCCAAAACAGTCGAATATTTAGACATTTATCATAAATTATACTTTTATCCAAAAATTCCGAAATTTATAGAGTATACTTCTATCATATACATGTACTCTCAATAAAAATTTTACCAATTTTGGAGTTAACCACAAGGAGTTATAAGCGGTTACTTTTAAAATAGTATTTCCCCGTAAAATTCATAACTCTTAATCTATACATCCAAAAATCAACATTTTTGGACACAATCAATAAAACTCATCAAAATATCATTTCAAATTTTTCCAGAATTTTCTGAAGGACAAAAGAATTACGAACTGAAAAACATAATAACCCTTAAAATCCCTTACTATCCCTTACCTCAAAAGTGCAGTATTTCTGACTGGAATGCAAAGCCGAAGAAAACTTGCACTGAATAGCAACTCTCAAAGTATCTAAATACTCACAAAATATGCTTCATAATATAGAGAGAGAAAGAGAGAAAGCTTATGTTTCTGGTGTGATTTTTAATTATAACTTAGCCATTTATTTATAGGAAAATGTTAGCACGCCGAAGCAGACTTAACCTGTAACCTGATGGCTTTACCTGCTACTATTCCCACCCACCATATTTGAATAAAAATCTCAGCATATTTCTTCACCAACCAAGAGTGGGGCCCACCAATTCTAGAATTTTCTACCAAAATGATTAACTCCGAAAATTCAATAATTTCTGAACCAGTCATCTCGTAAAATTCATAATAAATCATACGTTCAATTTTAACGGTTCAAAATATGTGGACATATACTCAACTTATATATGTATAACATATCCAAATATTACCACGATCCAACGGTCGGATTAAAAATTATATCCCTCGCAAAATATCTCAAAAACCCTAATTTGATTTTCAATACCTCCGTTCCGACAAAAATACAGATAAAACACCTCAACATTAACTCCTTCATTTTTAACCACAAAAATATATCCCTCATTTATATCCACATAAAATGAATATTTTCTTATCATATGAATCAATAATTAATTATTCATAAATAATATTATAGAATCACATTTATAACAACCAGGCCGTTCCCAGGAAAGAGGGGCTTTCCGATAAGGATTTCTCCTTACTAGCGCACAATTAGATTACCAAACCTCTCCTTAGACATAACTTTCTAGACATTACCAATAATGTTATCTAATAATATTATTCAAATAATATGAATTATTGATCTGATAATAGGAAATACTGCGCAGTGACAATTATTGAACAACAATAATATAAAATTTTAACGTAGCATTTATTGAATCAATAAAATAAAATATTAAACAGTAATTACTGTAACAATTATTGAGTAGTGCCTTTTTACGTAAGAATCAATAATTTCAAAAATACTGTGCAATAACGCGTATTACTGTATTTTAACCACCGGATATTCCAACAGTGTTAACGGTAACAACTACGCCGTTAATTATAAAAACTCAATTTTTTGTTGTTATCTTCATCCGACCGTTTTCCGTTATAGGGCCCACAAATAGCTGCGCCGTCGTACGAATATTTCCCGACAAAAAGAATATTCCACGACCAATGAATATTCCCCGACAACAATGATTATTTTATAACCACTTGTTTATTTTGAAAAAATTTCACATTTCACCCATAACTTTAACTTTTTATCAATTTAACCATTTACTGAATTGTAATTATAAGAAAAATTGAATACTTTTATTTCATAAAATTCGGGGTCTTACAATCTCCCCTCCTTATGAAATTTCGTCCCCGAAATTTACATACCTGGTATTTTGAAAAGTTAAAAATACATTGATTTCATTTCAAATTCCATCTTCCCTGTCATCATGAATTCTCCACGCTCATCTCCTGTATTTCAGATATCATTCTAGAATACAGCTTCAAAACAAAGGTTAATTGACATATCATAATTTTTCAACTTAAGTAAGAAAATTTAGCTTAGGTAGGACACACACTAGAGAAGGATATTACTCGTCTCTCCCTTCCTAGTTCTAATCCTAGATCTCCGTCAGAGATCATATCCCTAAGCTCTGATACCAAAATATAACGACTCCAAAATAGGTCCATTCCATCCAACCTATTCTGAGTCGCCAAATACATGGTACAAAAAATAACTACAACTTTATTACAATAATTGTCGTGCAAAATACAACAACACATATGCTGTGAGTTTGGATACAAATATATACCAAATGTGACTCATGTCCCAACCGTGGACAGCACCTCGCAATGACACCTTACATAAAGGTATAGTCAAAAACTGTTTTAGAAATTAGAATCTTTGGGAAGTGCTCAAGGAAACCTTCGTACATGGGAGGCCATGCGTCTAGGTTATGATAGATATCATATGGCCACAGAATTATCCTTGGTTGACCCAATAGACCCCAAAAAAAATGAGAAGATTACTATCATATTCTTCCCAATGGTGAGTCTTCTCTTGACTTATCATTATCTCCGATGTCTCTAATTGAGAATTATACTTCAAACAAACACCAAGATTATATAGGTAGTGCTCGTAAATATACTCAGCAAGTGGATGAGCACAATCCTGTCTTGTGATGACACGAGGTTGTATGTCATTAGACATCTTGTATGATAGTGGCAAAACACCCTTCCAACGTTGGGTTCTCTTCACCCTAGATGATTCACCAAATATAACTCCTAAATGATGATCACCGTTCTATTTCCCTGTTACCCCCGCTCGACCCAGCTACACTCTTATTACCTGAAAGGAATTGTGAACAAAAGGGTGAGCACAACTAGCCCAGTAAAGAATATCATGACTAAAGATAAATAAATTATCAATAGCCTTCATTAGTAATAAATGCACCAACAATATTTTATCCCTGTAACATCACTCAACAGTTCCTTTCCACAATCATATGAATAACTCATAATCATAATTGTGATTCTAAATTTTTCTTCGCACCCAGGACGAAGAATATTTTCATCACCTGTCTTTACCTGAAACATCAAAGATCATGGTTATACCAAATCACAGTTCATGCTCATAATCATACTAATAACTTCATCTTTGCACTACGGCCCAAAGATATTCATCATTAATTCATCTTTGCACTAATGGCCAAAGATATTCAAAAACAGGTCATCTTTGCACTACGGGCCAAAGATATTCATCAACAATTTATCTTTGCACTACAGGCCAAAGATATTCCTCAACAGTTCATTGCACAACAAGCCAAATATATTCATCAGCAATTCATATTTGCACTACAGGCCAAATATATTAATATCTTAAAGAAATATATAATCATTTATATAAACAATAATTATAACCATGTTGATCATTTCACCTTTGCACTTAAGCTGAAGATATTCAATTATAAATTCAATGGTCATGATCATACTAGTCAATAATTCAACTTTGCACTACTAGCCAAAGAGAACCCAAAGTCATGATCATACCAATAATCTACCCATATTTATACTCAAGTGAAAGAGAATTTCAACATCAGGGTTATAAAAATGTTATATATGATAATAAAAATAATATGATCAACATATAGATTTAATCTCATGAGTAATATTCATAAATCAACTATAATTTGGTTAGAAAAAGAAACCAATTTTATCGTGAATAGTAATTCATGAATAGTAATCCCGACATGAAAAAGGTAGAAATTCTACAATAATATACATACCAATATTTCGGTATAATGATATTGAAAGAATAATATTTCTTAAGCTTATAAATAATTTATTTAAATTGTTTACACTTTACTAATTAATTCATTTAATCATCATAAAATGCCAACTCTTAAGATTTCATCACCAATAACCAAAACTCTCATCAAAAATCTGCATATAACTCATATATGATTCTCAAGCAATAAAATCATATTTTCTAATTTTCTTACTTTACATAACATATTTAATTCATTTACTCATAACTAGACCATTTTCATGAAAAATACCAAATTAGTCCCAAAAATATTTCTTTTCTGGGTTTTAGCAGAATATAGTCCCATATTGAACATATATTTTTCTCCAAATTTTTAAAACTCATTTACTATTTTTCATATGGCCAAAACAGCCGAATATTTAGACATTTATCATAAATTGTACTTTTATCCAAAAATTCCACAATTTATAGAGTATACTTCTATCATATACATGTACTCTCAATAAAAATTTCACCAATTTTGGAGTTAACCACAAGGAGTTATAAGCGGTTACTTTTAAAATAGTATTTCCCCGTAAAATTCATAACTCTTAATCTATACATCCAAAAATCACCATTTTTGGACACAATCAATAAAACTCATCAAAATATCATTTCAAATTTTTCCAGAATTTTCTGAAGGACAAAAGAATTACGAACTGAAAAATATAATAACCCTTAAAATCCCTTACTATCCCTTACCTCAAAAGTGCAGTATTTCTGACTGGAATGCAAAGCCGAAGAAAACTTGCACTGAATAGCAACTCTCAAAGTATCTAAATACTCACAAAATATGCTTCATAATATAGAGAGAGAAAGAGAGAAAGCTTATGTTTCTGGTGTGATTTTCAATTCTAACTTAGCCCTCTATTTATAGGAAAATGTTAGCACGCCGAAGCAGACTTAATCTGCAACCGGATGGCTTTACCTGCTACTATTCCCACCACCACATTTGAATAAAAATCTCAGCATATTTCTTCACCAACCAAGAGTGGGGCCCACCAATTCTAGAATTTTCTACCAAAATGATTAACTCTGAAAATTCAACAATTTCTGAACCAGTCATCTCGTAAAATTCATAACAAATCATACGTTCATTTTTAACGGTTCAAAATTTGTGGACATATACTCTACTTATATATGTATAACATATCCAAATATTACCACGATCCAACGGTCGGATTAAAAATTATAACCCTCGCAAAATATCTCAAAAACCCTAATTTGATTTTCAATACCTCCGTTCCGATAAAAATACAGATAAAACACCTCAACTTTAACTCCTTCATTTTTAACCACAAAAATATATCCCTCATTTATATCCACATAAAATAAATATTTTCTTATCACATGAATCAATAATTAATTATTCACAAATAATATTATAGAATCACATTTATGACAACCAGACCGTTCACAGGAAAGAGGGGGCTTTCCGATAAGGATTTCTCCTTACTGGCGCGCAATTAGATTACCAAACCTCTCCTTAGACAGAACTTTCTAGACATTGCCAATAATGTTATCTAATAATATTATTCAAATAATATGAATTATTGATCTGATAATGGGAAATATTGTGCAGTGACAATTATTGAACAACAATAATATAAAATTTTAATGTAGCAATTATTGAATCAATAAAATAAAATATTGAACAGTAATTACTGTAACAATTATTGAGTAGTGCCTTCTTACGTAAGAATCAATAATTTTAAAAATATTGTGCAATACCGTGTGCTACTGTGCAATAACACATATTACTGTATTTTAACCACCGGGTATTTCAACAGTGTTAACGGTAACAACTACGCCGTTAATTATAAAAACTCAATTTTTTGTCGTTATCTTCATCCGACCGTTTTTCGTTATAGGGCCCACAAATAGCTGCGCCGTCGTACGAATATTCCCCGACAAAAAGAATATTCCACGACCAACGAATATTTCCCGACAACAATGATTATTTTATAACCACTTGTTTATTTTGAAAAATTTTCACATTTCACTCATAACTTTAACTTTTTATCAATTTAACCATTTACTGAATTGTAATTATAAGAAAAATTGAATACTTTTATTTCATAAAATTCGGGGTCTTACAGGAACTATTTTAGTTTTAAGCTTTCTAAGAATTTAGATCTCATTAGAATGATCATCATCATTATTCTAAAAGCATTGCTCAAAACTATGGGTTTATCACATATTATAAAACAACATCATGTAGATAATTAAAAATCTATAATAAATTAATACTTTTTATTAATAAATGAATAAGATTGTTACAAAGTATATGCTTTATCATCAAGCATGATTGGCTTGAGTGCATACTACTTTTAAGTATCAACCTTGGAGATAACCCTTAAGTATCAACCTTGGAGATAACCCCAAGGCATGCAGTTGTAGTTTTGGAGATAACCTTGGAAATGCTTGTTTCAAAGCCATGCAAACAGTTTCAGAACACTCAGCAAAAGCCTCGAGGCACTTATTCCACAAACCCGGAGATAACCCCGGGAAGTCAGGCACATCTCAGAAATAACCCTGAGGACGGTCAACACCTGCAGCAGTCCAATCTCAGAGATAACCCTGAGCGACGATCGCTAAAATAGCTCAAACCGGAGATAACCCCGGTGAAGGGCAGGACCATTGTTTTGCCATCACAAATCCATATCGCGCTATCTCAACAATCTCATACAGACATTTCTACACAACAATGTCCCATAAGAACCAAGGAAGTACAATCCCGAATGACTACTGCACAAGATAGCACATCAGATAGAATTTGAAGCTTGAAGAGATAGGGCATGGTCCCATTTTCCTAACTTCTTACAACCTCTAATCTCATGTCATTGTGTAGCTCTCGATAACGGCGGTCCAAAATAGGTCTTGTACACCTCAATCGGATGCCCGAATTACAGTTCTAAAAGTTTGAACGGACATCACAGTGCACGCGTGCACGTACTTCAAGACGACGGGACCCGCGGAGCCCGAGGCACCCCAGGTAGCCACAGGTACATCTGCGGCTCCCCCCTCTATAAATAGAGGGCTTGGGGTGGCCA
Source organism: Panax notoginseng (assembly GCA_016801055.1). Taxonomy (NCBI): domain Eukaryota; kingdom Viridiplantae; phylum Streptophyta; class Magnoliopsida; order Apiales; family Araliaceae; genus Panax; species Panax notoginseng. Next base: position 146,689,082 of record CM029022.1, on the reverse strand, counting down.
TTTTAAGAAAGAAAAAGGCAAGGAAGCCCTGTCAAATTTGCTCTGTACACACTCTAAATTGAGTGCTTTCATATTTTAAACACTTGGAAGCTCATATATAGATACTTTTCTACCGGTGGGAGCTGAGTGTTCATTCCTTTCAAGTTATTGAAGTCTTATTTGGCAGTCCACTTTAAGCCTTCTTACACACTTTAAAGCCTTTCTCATCATCTTTGCAGACACCGTTCTTCACGTTGAGAGTCGTGTTGCGTGTGTTTGCCCGAACTTCGGTCCGTGGCTTTTATTTCTTTTGTATATATATATATATATATATATATATATATATATATTTATATATATATATATACATATATATATATATATATATATATTTATATATGGACTAACATTATCGAGTTATGCCTCGATTGAGCTTGGACTCACATCCGGAGCATTTATTTGCTTATATATATATATATATATATATATATATATATATATATATATATATATATATATATATATATATATATATATATATATATACTTATATATAAACTGTGGGAACTTTGTTTGATGAGCCTGTATTTACATTTGAAGCATTTACTTACTTTTATATGTATATATACTTATATATATGAACTGTTGTCGAATTCTATTCGATGAGCTTGGATTTTACATCCGGTGCGTTTACCGCTATATATATATATATATATATATATATATATATATATATATATATATATATATATATATATATATATATATATTCGTCCCGCCTGGAGTTTACTTCGTTGCGGTTGACCGTTTTTACTGCTTTCTTTACATTTCGTCCCGCCTGGAGTTTACCTCGTGGCGGTTGATCATTTTTACGGCTTTATTTATATTTTTGATCCCCCATGGAGGTGCTTCGTGGTGGCTGATTATGTCAATATATATATATATATATATTTACCGCTTTTATATATTTATATTTCCGATCCCCCATGGAGGTGCTTCGTGATGGTTGATCATGTCTGTATATAAATATTTACAGCTTATATATATATAACTACTTACAGCTTTCATATAAACTGCGGTATCATGTGAGCCTAGGAATCATGCGATCATAGATTCAGCCTATTGAATCTAGATTCGGTTCCCGTGATGGACATTTTCAGCTGTAAGCAGCTTGTAAATTATTCGTGGTGTTTAGATTTTCTCAGATGCTTTTCACGCCCATGAGGAATTCGGCATCATTTTGTACATTATTTTCTCGAAGATGTTTCGCATCTCAAAAATAAAAGTAATCAAGCCGAACACATAATAAAATGGAGGTATCAAAAGGTCTCAATTATTATTGAGCATAAGGGTTTGAAAAACCTCTCTTGCAAAACTTCACTGGTATATCATGTTTAAAACTGAATTTTTACATAAATTCAAACCCTGTGTATGTAAGACCCCGAATTTTATTAAATAAAAGTATTCAATTTTTCTTATAATTACTATTCAGTAAATGGTTAAATTGATAAAAGGTTAAAGTTAAGTTAAGGGTGATATATGGAATTTTTTTTTCAAAATAAACAAGTGACTATAAAATATTCATTGTTGTCGGGGAATATTCGTTTGGTCGTGGAATATTCTTGTTATCGGGGAATATTCGTACGACGGCGCAGCCATTTGTGGGTCTCATAACAAAAACGATTGGATGAAAGGAAACGACAAAGTATGAGTTTTTATAAATAACGGCGTAATTGTTATCGTTAACATTGTTAGAATACTCGGTGGTTAAAATACAGTAATACGCGTGGTTGCACAGTAGCACACGGTATTGCACAGTATTGATGAATTATTGATCCTTACGTAAGAAGGCACTACTCAATAATTGTTACAGTAATTACTGTTCAATATTTTATTTTATTGCTACGTTGATAGTTTATATTATTGCTGTTTCAATAATTGTCACTGCACAGTATTTCTCATTATCAGATCAATAATTTATATTATTTGAATAATGTTATTAGATAACATTATTGGCAATATCTAGAAAGTTCTATCGAGGAGAGGTTAGATAATCTAATTACGCGCCAATAGGGAGAAATCCTTATCGGAAAGCCCCCTCTTTCCTAGGAACTGTCTGGTTATCATTATTGTGATTCTGTAATATTATTTGTGAATAATAAATTATTAATTTATATGATAAGGAAATATTTGTTTTTATGTGGATATAAATGAAGGATTTAATTTTGAGGTATTTTATCAGTATTTTGTCGGAATAGAGGTTTTAAAAATCAAAACAGTGTTCTTAAATCTCTATTACGTGAGTTATAATTTTAATTCGACCGTTGGATCGTTGTGATTTTTGGATATGTTATACATATATAAGTTGAGTATATGTCCACAAATTTTGAACCGTTAAATATTAGCGTATGATTTGTTATGAATTTTAAAAGGTGTTGAAAATCGTCCGTTTGTGGATTTCGGATGTTTTCTGTTTGGAATTTAGAAAAACTTAAAGCTATAAAGTTGTAGAGAATTCGATTTCGTATGGAATGGACACAAAATTCGTATTTTTCTGATAAACGGGCTATTTTTTATGAATTGTTGAAGTTTCAGAAAAAAATAATTTTTTATTAAAATTGAGTGGGACCCACTTTTATTTTTGCAAACATGTGGGCTGCTATTTTTGTTTTAAAATGGCTGCTGATTCAAGGAGGAAACGTGGAAGATTGAAAAAAAATAATAATAATATTTTATTATTTTAGTCTCCTTTAGCATTCTAGCATTTTCCTATAAATAGGCGCTTAAGTTAGAATTGAAAATCACACCAGAAACATAAGTTTTCTCTACCTATACTATCGAGCGTAATTTTGAGTATTTAGATACTTTGAGAGTTGCTATTCAGTGTAAGTTTTCTTCGACTTTTCATTCGATATTCTAGTCAGAAGTACTGCTCTTTTGAGGTAAGGGATTGTAAAGGTTATTATGTTTTTTAGTTTCATAACTTTTCGGACCTTCAAAAATTCTTGAAAATTTAAAATGATAATTTGATGAGTTTTCTAGATTGTGTCCAAAAATAGCGATTTTTGGATGTATAGATTAGGAGTTATGAATTTTATGAAAAAAGACTATTTTAAAAGTAAACCCTTATAACTCTTTGTGGTTAACTCTAAAATTTGTGAAATTTTTATTGGGAGTACATGTATATAACAGAAGTATACTCTGTAAATTTCGAAATTTTTGGACAAAAGTACAGTTTATGATAAATGTCTAAATATTCGGCAGTTTTGGTCATATGAAAAATAGTAAATGAATTTTAAAAATTCTGAGAAAAATATATATTCAATATGAAACTATGTTATGCTAAATCCCAAAAAAGAAAATTTGTGTGTACTGATTTGGTATTTTCATGAAAATAGACTAGTTGTGAATAAATGAATTAAATATGTTATGTGAAGTAAGAAAATTAGAAAATATGATTTTATGGCTAGAAAATTCTATATAAGGTATATGCAGATTTTTGATGAGAGTTTTTATTATTGGTGATGAAATCTTATGGGTTTTGTATTTTATGATGATTAAATACATTAATTAGTAAAGTGTAAACAATTAAAATAAATTGTTTATAAGTTTAGTAAATGATTAAAATATTGTTGTAATAAAATTAGATTATGAGATTATAAAACGATTTATAACATTTGGATGAAGGTGTATGAAATCATTGATTTAAAATATTATTTAATGATTAATAATATTAGTAAATAAATTTAATGTTATTATCTTCGTTGAATATTCATTGAAATATTATTTTCTATTCAAATCATTTTTGATATAAATTAAATTATTAAAGTCTTAAAAAATTTAACCTTTATCTCATGTGATCGATTCTTTATATCATTGTCATCATTCTCATGTTTATATTGTGTTGAATGTCATCCATGGCCAGTAGTGCATAGATGGACTTGGTATGATTATGACAAGAGATTATTCGGTATAATCATGACCGTAATGTTACAAACAATGTGGTAAAAGTTATCTTTGGCCCATAGTGCATAGATGGACTTAGTATGATTATGACCAGGGATTATTCGGTATAATCATGACCGTAATTGAAAACACGAATATCCTTGGTCCGTAGTGCATGGATAATTCGTGGTTGTGATACTATTAAGCTGAGTCTCAGCATTATTGGTTTTACAGTTGTATGTCTTTGGCCTGTAGTGCAAAGATGGACTGTTGGTCATTGATTTTACTGTTAATGAATATCTTTGGCATGTAGTGCAAAGTTGGACTGTTGATTTACTTGATTATAAATATGAAATGTGATTTAATTATAATCTGTGGTGGTTCAGGTGAAGACAGGTGATGAGAGTTCTCTTTGTCTTGGGTATCACCAAGAACTGTTGATGATTATTACAGGAATGAGATATTAACGATGGACTTTTAATCTAGAGGAGATAGTAGACATTATGTTCTACTTGACTCTTCTAATAGATTGTTGATTCTGCTGCTATTATGGTTAGAAACTTTTATCTTCTACCATATGTTCTAAATCTCTGACTTATTACTGATGAAGGCTATTGATAATTTAATTATCTTTAGTCATGATATTCTTTACTGGGCTATTTTTACTCACCTTTTTGCTTCACAATTCCTTTCAGGTAATAAGAGTGTAGCTGGGTCGAGCGGGGGTAACAGGAAAATAGAACGATGGTCTCTAGCTGTGGATGTTCTCCCTAAGCAGTATAGAAAAGTGTGTTGTATTTTATACATCCTTTAGTAGTTATATTTGGTGAATCAAATAGGGTGAGGCAAACCCAACGTTGGAAGGGTGTTTTGCCACTATCATACAAGATGTCTAACGACATGCGACTTCGTGTTATCATAAGATAGGGTTGTGCACATCCACTCGCTAAGTATATCTACGAGCACTACCTATATAATCTTGGAGTTTGGTTAAAATATAATTCTCAATTGGAGAAAATGGAGATAATTATATGTCAAGAGAAGACTCACCATTGGAGAGAATATGATAGTAATCTTCTCATTTTTCTTTGGGTCTATTGAGTCAACCAAGGATAATTCTGTGGGCATATGAAATCTATCATAACCTAGACGCATGGCCTCCCATGTACGAAGGTTTCCTTGAGTATTTTCTGAAGATTTTAATTTCTAAAACAATTATTGACTGTACCTTTATGTAAGGTGCCATTGTGACGTACTATCAACGGTTGGGACAGGAGTCACAGTTGGTATATATTTATATCAAAACTCACGACATATGTGTTGTTGTCTTTTGCACGACAATTGTAGTAATAAAGTTGTAGTTATTTTCTGTACCATGTATTTAGCAACTCAGAATAGGTTGGATGGATTGGACCTATTTTGGGGGCGTCACAATTGGTATCAGAGCTTAGGAATATGATCTCTGGCAGAGATCGGGGAATAAAACTAGGAGGGGAGAGATGAGTAAATCCTTCACTAGTGTGTGTCCTACCTAAGCTTATTTATTAGTCGGTCATAATATAAGGATATTATGTGATACGTTAATTTATTTAATTAACCCTTGTTTTATGGCAGTATTTAAGAATGGTAGCTGAGAATGTTAGCAATGGAGTGAATGAGACCGTGGAGACACCTCTATTCACCAACCAGAATAATGTGATGTCAGGTGAAGAAGAAATTAGAGATATTCTTGTTGTGAGGAAAGAATTAATAGTTGTACTCGAGCTAGTCGCAGAGGTAGCAGCTGAGAGTGAGGAAGAAGAGGAACCTGAGGAGAATTTATTAGAAGAATTTTTTGATCAAAATGTAGAACTGCAAGATCGTATTCATGAGTTAGAAGAACAGGTTGAAGAACGGCAGGTGGTCGTGGAGCAAAGGAATGCAACAATTCAAAATTGTATTACCCGATATGTCGTAAGACCACGAATTTTTTTTTAATAAAATGGAATTTCCTTTATTTATTATTTTGAAATAATAAGGGTTGAATTGATTAATGTGGTTAGTTATGGGTAAAATGCGTGAATATTTTAAAAATAAACAGGTGGTTATAAAATATTCATTGTTGTAAGGGAATATTCGTTTGGTCGTGGAATATTCTTGCTGTCGGGGAATATTCGTACGATGGCGCAGTCTTTTGTGGGCCCTATAACGGAAAGCGATTGGATGAAGAAAACGACAAGTATAAGTTGTTTATAAATAACGGTGTAGTTTTTACCGTTAATACTGTTAGAATACCGGTGGTTAAAACACAGTAATACGCGTTGTTGCACAGTAGCACACAGTATTGCACCAATTATTGATTCTTACGTAAGAAGGCACTACTCAATAATTGTTACAGTAATTACTGTTCAGTATTGTATTTTATTGATTCAATAATTACTGCATTGATATTTTATATTACTGTTGTTTCAATAATTGTCACTACACAGTATTTTTCATTATCGAAACAATAATTCATATTATCTGAATAATATTATTAGATAACATTATTGGCAATGTCTAGAAAGTTTTGTCAAAGGAGAGGTTTGGTCACCTAATTGTGCGCCAGTAAGAAAAAATTCTTATTGGAAAGCCCCCTTTTTCTTGGGAACTGCCTGGTTGTCAGTATTGTTATTCGATAATATTATTTGTGAATAATTAATTATTGATTAATATGATGAGGAAAATATTGATTTTATGTGGATATAGATGGAAAAATTTTTTAATATGACAATTGTTGAAAATTAATATTTTATTTTTTTCTGATAAAATAATTCATTTAAATATATTATTATATTTTAATAATATAATAATGGTGATATTTTTATAATGAATGTGGGATATATGAGTATATGAGGAGAAAGAGTATTTTTGTTGCAAAAGTTATTTAAAACATGTTAAACATGTCTGTGGGCCCATTTCTTGACTGAAATTTAATTATAGCCTGTAAAATCGCCCGTTTGTAGATTTCGGTCAATTTCTGTTTGAAATTTGGAAAAACTTTCTTCTGGAAAGTTGTAGAGAATTGAATTTCCTATAAAAATTTGCCAGATTCGAATTTTCTGATAAAAGGGCTATTTATTTTGAATTATTGAAGTTTCGAAGTTCCGAAATAATTGATTTTTGAAAGTTTTAATTATTTTTAATAACAAAAATGTTTTTTTGATTTAGTTGACTATTGGTGGCTGATATTTGGATATGATTTGGTGTGCGTAGGAATTTAATATATAAATATATATACTAATATTATATTAATTTTTTTGCTTTGGTGTTCTAAGTATTTTCTTATAAATAGGGTGCTTAGGTTAGAATTGAAAATCACACCAGAAACTAAAGTATTCTCTTTCTTTCTCTCTCTATAATATCGAGCGTATTTTTGTGAGTATTTTAATACTTTGAGTATTGTTATACGGTGTTATTTTCTCGTAAATGATATTATTTCTTCAATATCATTATGCCGAAATATTGGTTGAAACTTTTTATCAAATTTGGAATTTTTTTTATGTCGGGGTTACTATTCATGAGTTACTATTCACGAGTTACTATTCACTAAGTATGATGATCTTTCTTGTGAAATTTCTACCTTTTAGTGTCAGAATTACTATTCACGTATACGACACTATTCACATATATGACACTATTCACGAATACGACAGTATTCACAGAGAAATTAAATTTCTTTTCTATGTCCAAGATTGTCTGTTATGGTTCCTATCTTTGATTGGATCTATGTTTTGATCTTTATTTTTGAATTCTGCTCCATAATTGATTATTATGGAGTATTTTTGAACTTGGATTGTTTAAAGTACGAATCCCTAATCTTTGTCCTTTTATTTCATTGGATTCGTTTCTTAAAAAATATTTTTCATCATCCTCAGTCTTAAATGATGATATTACTTAATATCTTTGACCTGTAGTGCAAAGATGAATGATTAACTGATGAATATCTTTGGCCCGTAGTGCAAAGATGAACAGGTGTTGAGATGAACATGACCAACTGGTGATACAAATGAATATCTTTGGCCCGTAGTACAAAGATGAATATTTGATTCAAGATGTATATTGATTAATGTTACAGGGATAAAATATCGATGATGAACTTTTAAATTTATAGATGATAGTAGATTTCATTCTCTACTTAACTCTTCTAATGAATTATTATTTTCGCTGTAGTTGTTGATCTAAAACTTGTTGTCTATTGTATTCTATCAAATTTTTCTCTGTTAAAGACTAAGGATAATTTTTTGTATATTAACTTGGTCATAATATTCTTTACTGGGCTAGTTGAGCTCACCCTTTTCCTTTTTGTTCCATTTTTTTCTCAGAAGACGAGAATATAGCGGGAACTAGTCTGGGTGTGGAATGATGGTTCAAGATAGTTGTCTTAGTAGTCCTCGCTATTTTGTAAAATAGTGTATCAATAAGTATAATGAGGACTTAATTGAGTATGAATACTGTCTAGATGACAATATTTGTATTTAAACTCACAGTTTATGTGTTGTCGTATTTTGCACGACAATTGTAATAATAAAGTTGTAGTTGTTTTCTGTACCATGTATTTGGCGACTCAGAATAGGTTGGGTGGATTGAACCTATTTTGGGGGCGTCACAGTTGGTATCAGAGCTTAGGGATATGATCTCTGGCGGAGATCGGGGAATAGAACTAGGAGGGGAGAGACGAGTAAATCCTTCGCTAGTGTGTCCTACCTAAGCTTATTTGTTGGTCGGTCATAATATAGGGGTATTATGTGATTTGTTAATTTGTTAAATTAACCATTGTTTTATGCCAGTATTTGAGAATGTTGACTGAGAATGTTAATAGTGGAGTAAATGAGACCATGGAGACACCTTTGCTCACCAACGAGGAGAACGTGCAACAGGCTGGCAATGTTCCTCCTGTGAACAACACCACTGAGCAGATGACGAGCGATGGTATGTTTAGGAACTTTCTAGAATTCATGCAAAACCAAACGAGAAAGACTACTGTTCAAAATGTAGGTGGAAACATTGGCAACTCACGGATGGTCACCGCTAAGCAGTTCAAGGAGTTAGGACCGCCGGAGTTTTTGGGAAAGCTAGAACCACTTACGGTAGAGACGTGGATAAATCAGATTATCAAGATATTTGATGTCTTGGGATGCTCAGAGGAGCAAAAGGTTCCTTTCGCCACTTTCATGTTACGAGGAGAGGCATATTATTGGTGGGAATCCGTAAAGCGTACTCAGCCTACCGCACTCAGTATGTCTTGGGAAACGTTTCAAAAACTGTTCAATGACAAGTACTTTCCTGAAAGTATTCATCATATGAAGGAGGTAGAGTTTATTAGACTAGAACAGAATAATATGACGGTGTTCTAGTACGAGGCGAAGTTCGCGGAGTTATCCAGGTTTGCACCTCATTTGGTGGAGAATGAGAAACGTATGACGCGGATGTTTTTGAGAGGTTTGAAACCCAACATACGTCAATATCTCATTTCTCATAAATTTTTTCTATATTCAGATGTTGTGAATAGGGCTCAGTTATTGGAGCGCGATAATGAGTCAGCTCAATCGAAGAATAACGACTTATAACTCGATGATAGTCGTACCGATGGCAACGGTCATCAGAATAAGGATAACCATCGTGGAGGAAATTATCGTGCTAGAAATGGTAACCACTTCGGTGGTAATCATGGCCAAGATAATAGAAGAAATAACTCAAGTGGAAATTTTAAGAAGATAAGATTTAACGATGACGGGAAGATGTCAGCAGCAGCACCAGCAACAAATTCTTGGGCAGGAGAACGACCGCCAGTTAGATGCTACAAATGTGGAGAAGTGGGACATATAAGTCCAAACTGTTCACAGCCTTCCAAGGTATGTTGTAATTGCAGAAAGGAAGGACATATCGCTCGAGATTGTACTGTAGCGAAACCAAGTCCAGCGAGCATGGTGACTCAAAAGGTTATCCCAGAAAAGTCAAAGTCAACGGTTCTTGGAAGAACGTTTGTCATGACTAGTCATAATGCGAGGAACCCGAACAAAGTTAGCACGGGTTAGTTAATTATAAATTCTTACGAAGTTTATACCTTATTAGATACCGGTTCTACCCATTCATTTATCTCTCCTGCTTATACTCAACGTTTAAACTTGACTCCGGAGAAAATTAGACTTTGACTTATCTGTTGAAACTCCGTTATAAGAAAACTTTCGTTACATCCACTGTTTATAAATCTTGTTTGATCCAAGTTGGCACCATCACATTACCTGTTGACCTTATCTCTTTAAAGATACTTGCTTTTGATGTGATTTTAGGGATTGATTGGTTAACTACTCATCATGCCAAAATTAATTACTTTCGTAAGGTTGTTAGTTTTCATATTCCTAAGCAACCAGTTATTCGAATTCAAGCAACCAAACCACTGAAGTCAATCATTGTTATATCAAGCCATAAAGCTATTCATTTATTGAAAAACGGATGTCAAGCTTTCTTACCCATGTCATGGACTTTAATACGTCATATTTGAATAATATTTTGTTTCCTGACGTATTTTCTAAAGAATTTCTTGGCTTACTCCCAAAGTGTGATATTGAATTTTGTATCGACTTTGAACCCGGTACAAAACCCATTTCTAAAATCTCATATCGAATGACTCCTATTGAACTTTAGGAGTTAAAAATATAACTATAGAATTTGGTACCCGAGCCTCTATCTGGTGACTTCCTTTGTGGAATACACCGAAGCCAGACTCTCCGTAGGGGACGCCATATTTGTGTGGTAGTAAACTGATAGGTACCATTGTGACGTGCTATCCAAGGTTGGGATATGAGTCACAGTTGAGAGTAGCCTAAGTCTGTAATCGAAATACGTAGCTTTCTAGGCTTAGTTAGTTATTATTGGAGATTCGTTGAAGGATATTCTCGAATCACTACTCTATTAACTCAGCTGACTCGAAAAGATACAAAATTCGAATGGAGCGAGGAATGTGAGAAGAGCTTCCAAGAACTCAACATGTGGCAACGACGTTGGCTCGAGCTGTTGAAAGATTACGATCATACCATCCAATACCATCCAATACCATCCTGAAAAAGCAGACGCGGTAGCTGACGTGTTGAGTAGAAGATCGTATACGGGTACGAGTGCGATATTATCGAACACAAAGACTCATTTCGTACGACTTACAAAAGATGGAGATAGAGTTAAAGACTCTATGGATCACGTGATGATATACGAGTAAAATCGACTTTAATCGATAAAGTTAAAACCGCTCAAGCTACACACCGGAGCTGATGAATATGAAGAAGAAGGTGCAAGAAGTTGTTATTCCAAAAGTGAGAATCGGTGATGTGAGGAAAGCTCAAACCTTCGATTTATTAGTCCATTTAAAATTCTCGATCGAATAGGAACTGTGGCCTACAGACTCGCGTTACCTCCAAGCAAGTCTCGTGTTCATAATATTTTTCACATATTCGTGCTTCGTAAATATATGAAAGACCCGAACCACATTATTGCATTAGAACCGGACGAGATAGCCGAAGACTTAACGTATGAGGAGGTACCTGTCAAGATCTTGAATTGGAAGGAGCATGTTCTACGCACAAAGGTCATACTACAAGTTAAAGTTTTGTGGAGGAACCATGTTATTGAGAAAATGACCTGGGAGTGAAAACGGAAATGAAAGCGAGGTATCCTCACCTTTTCGAAACACCAGGTACGTACGTCAATTTCGAGGACGAAATTTCACAAGGAGGGGAGGTTGTAAGACCCCGATTTTTTTTAATAAAATGGAATTTTCTTTATTTATTATTTTGAAATAGTAAGGGTTGAATTGATTAATGTGGTTAGTTACGGGTAAAATGCACGAATATTTTAAAAATAAACAAGTGGTTATAAAATATTCATTGTTGTCGGGGAATATTCGTTTGGTTGAGGAATATTCTTGTTGTCGGGGAATATTAGTACGACGGCGCAGTCTTTCGTGGGCCCCATAACGGAAAACGATTGGATGAAGAAAATGATAAGTATAAGTTGTTTATAAATAACGACGTAGTTTTTACCGTTAATACTGTTGAAATACCCAGTGGTTAAAACACAGTAATACGCATTGTTGTACAGTAGCACACGGTATTGCACCAATTATTGATTCTTACGTAAGAAGGCACTACTCAATAATTGTTACAGTAATTACTGTTCAGTATTATATTTTATTGATTCAATAATTACTGCGTTGATGTTTTATATTACTGTTGTTTCAATAATTGTCACTACACAGTATTTTTTATTATCGAAGCAATAATTCATATTATCTGAATAATATTATTAGATAACATTATTGGCAATGTCTAAAAAGTTCTGTCTAAGGAGAGGTTTGGTCACCTAATTGCGCGCCAGTAAGGAGAAATTCTTATTGGAAAGCCCCCTCTTTCTTGGTAACTGCCTGGTTGTCAGTATTGTGATTCGGTAATATTATTTGTGAATAATTAATTATTGATTTATATGATGAGGAAAATATTGATTTTATGTGGATATAGATGGAGAAATTTTTAATAAGACAATTGTTGAAAATTAATATTTTATTTTTTTCTGATAAAATAATTTATTTAAATATATTATTATATTTTAATAATATAATAATGGTGATATTTTTACAATGAATGTGGGATATATGAGTATATGAGGAGAAAGAGTATTTTTGTTATAAAAGTTATTTAAAACATGTTAAACATGTCTGTGGGCCCATTTCTTGACTGAAATTTGATTATAGCATGTAAAATCGTCCGTTTGTAAATTTCGTTCAATTTCTGTTTGGAATTTGAAAAAACTTTCTTCTGTAAAGTTGTAAAGAATTGAATTTTCTATAAAAAATTGCGAGATTCGAATTTTCTGATAAAATGACTATTTATTATGAATTATTGAAGTTCCGAAGTTCTGAAATAATTAATTTTTGAAAGTTTTAATTATTTTTAATAACAAAAACGTTTTTTTGATTTAGTTGACTATTGGTGGCTGATATTTGGATCTGATTTGGTGTGCGTAGAAATTTAATATATATATATATATATAATATTAAATTTTTTGCTTTGGTGTTCTAAGCATTTTCTTATAAATAGGGTGCTTAGGTTAGAATTGAAAATCACATCAGAAACTAAAGTTTTCTCTCTCTTTCTCTCTCTATAATATCGAGCGTATTTTTGTGAGTATTTTAATACTTTGAGTATTGCTATACGGTGCAAGTTCCTTCAGCACTATATCTTGTATTACAGTCAGAAGTACTATCTTTTTTAGGTAAGGGATGTTATTTTCTTCGTAAATGATATTATTTCTTCAATATCATTATGCCAAAATATTGGTTAGAACTTTCTATCAAATTTAGAATTTTTTTTATGTCGGGGTTACTATTCATGAGTTACTATTCACGAGTTACTATTCACGAGTTACTATTCACGAAGTATGATGATCTTTCTTGTGAAATTTCTACCTTTTAGTGTCGAAATTACTATTCACGTATACGGCACTATTCACATATACGATACTATTCACGAATACGATACTATTCACAGAGAAATTAAATTTCTTTTTTGTGTCCAAGATTGTCTGTTATGGTTTCTATCTTTGATTGGATCTATGTTTTGATCTTTATTTTTGAATTCTGCTCCACAATTGATTATTATGGAGTATTTTTGAACTTGGATTGTTTAAAGTACGAATCCCTAATCTTTGTCCTTTTATTTCACTAGATTTGTTTTTTAAAAAATATTTTTCATCATCTTCAGTCTTAAATGATGATATTACTTAATATCTTTGACTTGTAGTGCAAATATGAATGATTAACTGATGAATATCTTTGGCCCGTAGTGCAAAGATGAACAGGTGTTGAGATGAACATGACCAACTGGTGATACAAATGAATATCTTTGGCCCGTAGTACAAAGACGAATATTTGATTCAAGATGTATATTGATTGATGTTACAGGGATAAAATATCGATGATGGACTTTTAAATTCATAGATGATAGTAGATTTCATTCTCTACTTAACTCTTCTAATGAATTGTTGTTTCCGCTGCAGTTGTTGATCTAAAACTTGTTGTCTATTGTATTCTATCAAATTTTTCCCTGTTGAAGACTAAGGATAATTTGTTGTATATTATCTTAGTTATAATATTCTTTACTGAGCTAGTTGAGCTCACCCTTTTCTTTTTTGTTCCATTTTCTTCTCAAGAAACGAGAATATAGCGGGAACTAGTCGGGGTGTGGAATGATGGTTCAAGATAGTTGTCTTAGTAGTCCTCGCTATTTTGTAAAATAGTGTATCAATAAGTATAATGAGGACTTAATTGAGTATGAATACTGTCTAGATGAAAATATTTGTATTTAAACTCACAGTTTATGTATTGTCGTATTTTGCACGACAATTATAATAATAAAGTTGTAGTTGTTTTCTGTATCATGTATTTGGCGACTCAGAATAGGTTGGGTGGATTGAACCTATTTTGGGGGCGTTACATATGTGATGCTTGAACAGAAGTACTCTTTAATAGAGTGTAAGATATTAAAGCTGGAATCTGAGAATTCAAATATCAAGAATCAGCTAAAAGAAGAAACAACTGAACGAGTGAGAATGAAGGATGCATGGGTAAAAGTCGCACGACGTGTTGATATTGTAGAAAGACATCCGATCCAAAAAGGCTAAAATGGATGACGTGTATTTTTCTTTTTGGACAGCAATTGGGAGAACCCAACATTGAGTTTTAAATTACCCTGTATAGAGCGGTCAACCTCAATTCGATATGGATTGAAGATTGATGATTCAGATCATGAATCAGGAGTACGAAGAAGCAGTTGAGGGTGGAATATGCCCTATAGAAAAGTCAATTCCAACGGTAGTGATGACACCAAATGCTGCCTCAGACAAGTCAAAGCCGAGTAGTTCAAGGGAGAGTGGTTGTCATGACTTTTCAACAAGTGAGGAACCCAAATGAAGTTATCACGGGAGATGAGCAATGGAGAAATCATGATGACCGGGGAGATAGAATCTGAAATGAAAGCAAGGTATTCTCAACTTTTTGAAATACCAGGTACGTAAATTTCGGGGACGAAATTTTATAAGGAGGGGAGATTGTAAGACCCCGAATTTTATGAAATAAAAGTATTCAATTTTTCTTATAATTACTATTCAGTAAATGATTAAATTGATAAAAGGTTAAAGTTAAGTTAAGGGTGATATATAATTTTTTTTTCTTCAAAATAAACAAGTGAGTATAAAATATTCATTGTTGTCGGGGAATATTCGTTTGGTTGTGAAATATTCTTATTGTCGGGGAATATTCGTACGACAGTGCAACCATTTGTGAGCCCCATAACGGAAAACGGTTGGATGAAGGAAAACGACAAAGTATGAGTTTTTATAAATAACGGCGTAATTGTTACCGTTAACACTGCTGGAATACCCGGTGGTTAAAATACAGTAATACGTGTGGTTGCACAATAGCACACGGTATTGCACAGTATTGATGAATTATTGATCCTTACGTAAGAAGGCACTACTCAATAATTGTTACAGTAATTACTGTTTAATATTTTATTTTATTGCTGCATTGATAGTTTATATTATTGTTGTTTCAATAATTATTACTACACAGTATTTTCTATTATCAGATCAATAATTTATATTATTTTAATAATATTATTAGATAGCATTATTATCAATGTTTAGAAAGTTCTGTCGAGGAGAGATTAGATAATCTAATTGCGCGTCAATAGGGAGAAATCTTTATCGGGAAGCCCCCTCTATTCTAGGAACTGCCTGGTTGTCATTATTGTCATTCTGTAATATTATGTGAATAATTAATTATTGATTTATATGATAAGAAAATATTTATTTTTATGTGGATATAAATGAAGGATTTAATTTTGAGGTGTTTTATCAGTATTTTATCGGAATGAAGGTTTTAAAAATCAAAACAGTGTTCTTAAAGCTCTATTGCGTGAGTTATAATTTTAATTAGACTGTTGGATCATTGTGATTTTTGAATATATTATACATATATAAGTTGAGTATATGTCCACAAATTTTGAACCGTTAAAAATTAGCGTATGATTTGTTATGAATTTTAAAAAGTGTTGAAAATCGTCCGTTTGTGAATTTCAGATATTTTCTGTCTGGAATTTGGAAAAATTTAAAGCTACAAAGTTGTAGAGAATTTGATTTCATGTGGAATGGACATAAAATTCGTATTTTTCTGATAAACAGGCTATTTTCTATGAATTGTTGAAGTTTCAGAAAATAAAATAATTTTTTTATTAAAATTAGATGGGACCCACTTTTGTTTTTGCAAACATGTGGGCTGCTATTTTTGTTCTAAAATGGCTGCTGATTCAAGGAGAAAATGTGGAAGATTGATAATAATAATAATAATATTTTATTATTTTAGTCTCATTTGGCGTTCTAGAATTTTCCTATAAATAGGCGCTTAAGTTAGAATTGAAAATCACACCAGAAACATAAGTTTTCTCTCCCTATATTATCGAGCGTATTTTTGTGAGTATTTAAAAACTTTGAGAGTTGCTATTCAGTGCAAGTTTCCTTTGACTTTTCATCCGATATTTCAGTCAGAAGTACTGCTCTTTTGAGGTAAGGGATTGTAAGGGTTATTATGTTTTTCAGTTTCGTAATTTTTCGGACCTTCAAAAATTTTGGTAAAATTTATAATGATAATTTAATGAGTTTTCTAGATTGTGTCCAAAAATGGCGATTTTTGGATGTATAGATTAAGAGTTATGAATTTTATGAAAAAAAACTATTTTAAAAGTTAACCCTTATAACTCTTTGTGGTTAACTCCAAAATTGGTAAAAATTTTATTGGGAGTACATGTATATAACAGGAGTATACTCTGTAAATTTTGAAATTTTTGGACAAAAGTACAGTTTATAATAAATGTCTAAATATTCGGTAGTTTTGGTCATATGAAAAATAGTAAATGAATTTTAAAAATTCTGAGAAAAATATATGTTCAATATAAAACTATGTTATACTAAATCCCAAAAAAGAAAATTTGTGTGTACTGATTTGGTATTTTCATGAAAATAGACTAGTTGTGAATAAATGAATTAAATATGTTATGTGAAGTAAGAAAATTGAAAAATATGATTTTATGGCTAGAAAATCCTATATAAGGTATATGCAGATTTTTGATGAGAGTTTTTATTATTGGTGATGAAATTTTATGGGTTTTGTATTTTAGGATGATTAAATACATTAATTAGTAAAGTGTAAACAATTAAAATAAATTGTTTATAAGTTTAGTAAATGATTAAAATATTGTTGTAATAAAATTAGATTATGAGATTATAAAACGATTTATAACATTTGGATGAAGGTGTATGAAATCATTGATTTAAAATATTATTTAATGATTAATAATATTAGTAAATAAATTTAATGTTATTATCTTCGTTGAATATTCATTGAAATATTATTTTCTGTTCAAATCATTTTTGATATAATATTATTCTTGAATCTTTACTCCACAAAACAGTATCATATTGATAATTTGGATATGGTTGAATTATGGATAAATTGAATTATTAAAGTCTTTAAAAATTTATCCTTTATCTCATGTGATCAATTCTTTATATCATTGTCATCATTCTCACATTTATATTGTGTTGAAAGCCATCCATGTCTAGTAGTGCATAGATGGACTTGGTATGATTATGACTAGAGATTATTCGGTATAATCATGACCGTAGTGCATAGAGGCTTCTATATCTTTAGAGTGGGTAAACACTGGCTTTTGTGGGTACAAAAGAGGCTATATATGAGCTTACAGGTGTTTAAAAGGGGAAAGTACACTGCATGAGATGAGTGTAGAGCAAATTGGGTAGGGCTTCCTCGCCGTTTTTTCTTGAAAAATCAGCACCCCAAGCCCTCTATTTATAGGCATATTAGCAGCAGGTGTACCTACGGCTGAGCCGCAGGGGTACCAGAGGCAACCTGGGTTGGCCCAGGTTTTTTGGGTCAGGTCGTCTCGAAGTACGTGCACTCGGGCAGTGTAATGTCAACTTAGATTTTTAGAAGTGCAATCTGGGCATCCGTTTGAGGTATACAGGACCTATTTTGGACCGTCGTTGTCGAGAGTTGTACGATGGCATGGGATTAGAGTTTGTACGAAGTCATTGAAGATGGGACGGTGTCATCCGGTCTTCAGGCTTCAACTTTCATCCGTTACCCCGTACAATAGTCACTCGGGATTGATTAGTCTTGTAGGACATTGTTGCGTAGATATGTTGAGGTGACGTGGCGTGACATCGTGTTGGTCAGATGACGATGTTGCCCCTCACCGGTGTTATTGCCGGATTGGGCTGATAAAGCAGACGTTGCTTAGCTTCGCTGGGATTGGACTGCTGCAATTGGTTGAAGGTCCTCATTGTCATCCTTGAGGTGTGTCTGTCTTCCCGATGTTATCGTCGGGCTGGTACAGTGGATCTTGTTGTGAGCGTCGAGATTGAAGTTGGTCGCACTTGTAATAAGCATTTCCGGGGTTATTGCCGAAATTGCATTCCTTGGGGTTATCACCAAGGTTGGTGGCTATTCCCATGGTTGGGACTGAGACTGGATACCTCGGGGTTATCTCCGAGATTAATCGGTCTTCTCCGGTGTGTGTGCCGGTATTGATCTGCATGCCTCGGGGTTATCTCTGAGATTGGAATTATTACTCCCAGATTGTGATCTGGGGTTGATGCTGAACTTCCGGTAGTATTCGGTACGAATATGGATTGTCTATCAGGGTTCTCTCTTAAAAGACGAATCTGCTCTCCTGCAATGTTAGTGACAGTAGTACAGAAAATTTCGAGTGTCTATAGATGCCCCTCTTTATCTTACTCATGCATGGCGATGCATGGGTAGGATAAAGAATCCTAGACACTTGAAACGTAATAAGATGAATATGGTACTATGGATAGCAACATGATGCAAATGTATGATGCATGTGTACGGAGTTGTAGCCCAACACGCTAGGGATGATTGCTGGCTCCCTGTTGCTTCAACTGGGGTTGGCAACAATGACCAGATTTGATGTGTAATCCGAATCTGTTAGGATATTGATGTTGGAGTTATCACCAAAGTCCTGTGTCTTCGATTATGACCTGATCCCGAAGATGTACCTCTTATGTGTGAGAGATCTACGTGGATAAAGCTTGATCTATTTGAGGATGTGTATAACATATTCCATCATCTATCCTCTTTATTGACATTCCCTTCGTCGACGTGTGAATCAACGGCTGAAACTTTGTGGGTAAATTGTTAAGGTTTCTTGACATCCGCTGTCGTGTAGATCACCAGAACAGTGCATTGTGACCCTCGCTGGGGATCCGCTGGGGAATACGAGCGGTCGGGTGTGAAAACCTCGAATAGCTCTAGAGCTCTGATAGGTTTAAATCACTATCGGATGTAATAATGTCAAGGCTGCTTGACCTTCGTTGATATGTGTGTCAACGGCTTGCATGTACGTGGTAATCCCCTGCCATGGCTTCATATTGTAACCCCCGTTGGGGATCCACTGGGAGTGATGAATATAAATGTACGTAATGATTGAACAACTTTCCATGCTTCGATGGGTTTACTTGCCATCGGTTGAAACAACATCAAGGCTGCTTGACCTTCGCTGATTTGTGTGTTAACGGATGAGCATGCGTTGTAACCCCTGTCGGGGACCTCACGTTGTAACCCCCGTCGGGGATTTCACGTAGGGTAATGACCCGGAGTTGGTGGCATCAGACCTATATAAGGTATTGTCGTCTGTGATTTGTGAAAACTAGGATCATTGGCAGGGTATACCTTGTACTCAGGTGACTACCAATGAGTGATGTATAGATTCAAAGTCTAATCTGAGAGGACCAAGATTGTATGCAGTTTTGCTCAATCGCATGGTGTTTTTATTTCTGATTTGACTTTGCTAATCTACAAGAACTCCTTTGTAACTCGAACTGGACCGAGCCAGAGGGGTGGGTCCCACATAGGGGTGCCACAGGTGCATCTGCTGTAGCTGTAGATTTGCCTGCGGCCAACCATGGATCATAAATCCTATAGGTTGGTCTTCACAAGTCACTTGCAACTTGCTTCGCATAGAGAAAACCGCGAGCTATCTTCAGATCTGTTGAGTTCGGGCTGCTTTCTGTAAATTCTATCACCGTACAAGTGTTCTACACTATCCTGGTAATATATGCCTGTATTTTCTCTCATTTCTGTCCGTTGGATTTTGAGTTATTGTATGAAATGTATCTAAACACATAGTAGTGATTATGTATGCATAAATGACTTGATAAAAAATATTCACATAGTGAATGTTAGTATTAAACCATGCTGACATAATGATGTGAAAAAATTTAACTTTTGAGACAGTCAAATTGGCACCTTTTTCTGCAATTTTTTTTTGTCCTATTTGAGATCCAAATGAGCATAAGGTAGCAAGGCAAAATACTCCTAGTATTGAGGTTGGCCTTATGCATGATGATTTTAATTTTTAATACATATATTATGTATATGACTTTGGGGCAGGTGTGCTACTGAATGACCACCTAGACATGTCTGTATGCATGTGGATAGTCCTATTTTCAAAGGGGACTATGGCAAAATTTTTCCAAATGTAGGCATTGGGTAGTCATGCATTTTTAACTCTATTATATGTTAAAGTAAATGCATGCATGCATATAGTCATAAAATGCATTTTAGAAAGTTCCAGGTAAGAAAATACCACACCCTTTCTGAGGTGATATGGAGACTTATTGTCCAGATATTACGGATCCGGATCAGCCGAGCAGTTTCTATAGGACTACTTCTGGTATACGGCGGAGGGCTTCTGAAGTGCCTCGTCCTCGTTCTATCAGACAGCCTCGTCGATTGGTGGAGGCTGTGATACGTCCTGTTCAGGTAGATGTTCAAGACGTTGAGGACGAGGAGGTGGATATTTCGATAGAGGACCCCGCTCCTGCTGCACATGTCCCTCATAGGAAGCTTCCGAGCATTTAGGTGGTGAACCCAGAGTTGCTGGGTGATTTGGGCAGACATCCATCGATGTATTTGCATGCTAACGAGGTGTGGCGTTAGACTTTGATCTTCCTTCTTTCCTATTGATGAGGATTAAAGGGTTTTGATGTTGATCTGCATTTCATGCAGGTCCTTGGTTTTACACAGCCTCAAGGGAACTGGTTCCGTATTCACTCCATGTACCAGGCGCTTCATCCTGACTATAGAGCGGTAGTGCATGAGTGGGGATTTGGGGCATTTTTCTCCATTCTTCCCCGTCGTTGTCCCTGGGGTTATCTCAGGGCATTGTCTGAGCGATGGTTTGATTAGACTCAGTCACTCCATCTGCTGGATTGCGAGGTGATGATGACACCTATGGATTGGCGATTTATCACAGGTATGGAGTTTGGAGGGGAGCCAGTGCCTTGCATGGCAAATATTACCCATACTGCCATTAGATCCTTATTAGGAGTTCCGACGGTAGCGCTCAAAGGCAGGACTGTTCGTTCAGGTCCTTTAAGTGTAGATGCTATGAGCGGGCTATTGAGTGAGCCCATGTCTGATGATGTCAGGATCAGGGATCGCGTTCTGCGGCGATTGTTCCTGATGATCATTCGAGGCTGCTTCATAGCTGATAACTCTTCCACGGTATCTTTCGCTTTGATCAGCGCTACACGTGATGCGCTCACATGGTTTGACCGAGGCTTGGCTAGGATTTTACCCGTTTCTGCTGGTGAGTATTTCTCTTATCGTTTCCTCTTTATAGGTTAAGAGTGTTAACTAATAGCAGATATACTTTTTTATTATATTGGCAGTTCTGGGCCTATGAGAGGTTTCAATGCTTGCGTCCCGTGAGTGGTTTAGGTTTAGACACCTATCCACGAGGACGACGATGGCACCATTCGATTCTGCCAGAGGTCCCTGTAGCTGAGGGATTCACTCATTGCCGTATGCAGCTAGAGTTGTTGACGGCCGACACCATCACATGGCTTCCCTATTCCGGAGAACACCTGACCGTGGGTTTTGAGGATGGATACCCGACAGGAGCCGAGTATGCGATTTCCACTAGGAGAGTTCCTCTCTTCATGGATGGAGGCTGGGAGCTCTATTTAGGAGAGCGTGCTATCAGGAGCACCACAGGGGAGATCCGTATACCGATCTTACCTCCTGCTAGGCGTTCTTGGCCCGTATCACAGTCACCT
Source organism: Panax notoginseng (assembly GCA_016801055.1). Taxonomy (NCBI): domain Eukaryota; kingdom Viridiplantae; phylum Streptophyta; class Magnoliopsida; order Apiales; family Araliaceae; genus Panax; species Panax notoginseng. The sequence continues at coordinate 146,666,933 of CM029022.1, read as the reverse complement.
GCCATTGATATCCCATTGTTGGGGGTTGACGGATTTGCATTGTCAGAGGGTCCATGTACTCAGGAGATATTCCAACGTTGGTGGTTCCCTCATACTATTGGAGCCCAGTCCCGCGCCACACAGTTTATGGGGGACATGGTTCCAGGTTCCTTGATGATGATGGATTGGGTAGCTTGTGTCCGAGTTCCGACTCATATGACCCAGATTGATGGCTTGACCTGACAGTTATATCGGGCACATATATTTATTCGGCATTTGGGCAGAGATCCAGCAGAGGCGGAGTCATTTGTTCCTTCCAGCTCAGGCGCTGGCCCCTCGGACGACCCATTTGGTTTTGCCAGCGCAGATCCTCCTCTTTATAGGCCTGACATCCCTGTTGATAGAGATCCAGTGACTCAGGAGGAGTTACATCAGGTGGACAGGATTGATGATGTGGATATCGAGACCCTGGTCTTCTTCTGATGTATATTCTCGTTATATCTTTTGATAGGCCTCTGTTAGTAGTAGGGCGTCTGTGCCCCATTTCCCTGTATTTGTAGCTGTACAGAGATGATGTATTAGATGATGATATACTTAGGAATGCATGCACAATATTTCCATTCCCTATATTATATTGCCATCTATTATCTGTTATGCATGTATCATGTTATGCATATGTATGTATGTCCAGAGATATTCGGCATTGACCCCTGGATGGTCTTATGACACGACCCGCACAGATGTCTTCTTCGATAGTTAGCCGTATAGATCATACCCCACCGTCAGTGGTGGCGTCAGGTATGCAATCGTGGTATGATAGCATGTCACCACTAGACAGGGTGACTGTAGATCATTTATTGTAGCATACCATGACCTTTCTGACTTTTCAGGTTCCCGCAGGATTTGTGGATGGGATGATAGAGCATTGGCTACCGGATAGGCAGGTATTCTGATTCGTCACCCATGAGTTGACTCCTACTCTGGAGGAGTATGCACATTTGACGATGCTGCCTTTAGACAGACCTTGTGTGCATCTGGCTTTGGGAGACATAAGCAGACGATTCATGACTCTCACAGGATTGAGGCGCAGAGTAGTACATGATGAGTTGACATCTGGCCACGTGATATCCCAACATTTTCTGTACGACAGATTTGGCTCGGAGGATAGTTATTAACGACATTTCGGGGATTTCACCGCACCGGAGGATCATTGGCGTTTGGCCAGAGTTGACGTACTGATGCTATGTGTATTGTCATATGTGTATATGCCGCGATATATGGATGATATAGATATAGGCGTTATCATGGCCGTGAGAGCTCTCAGGGAGGGTCGTACCATTGTACCTATGATTGTAGCAGAGATGCTGCGGTCGGCATCGTATTGCTGTATGTATCCTACAGGAGTGTTCATAGGTAGCTCAGTCATACTATATGTGTGGTTTATGTCACACTTGAGACCGATTGGCACTCTTAGACGGCATGGGTACTGCTTCACCCATGATGTAGCTATGTTATACTCTTTTCAGCCATCAGAGTGTATAGATGCTCTGTCCTGGTCCACATTCTTGGCAGATATCAGAGATCCATTTAGCATATTGCCGTGTTCGGGGCTTAGCTCACTATACAGCTTCATTACTCATGCTCTAGGCATGGACTATCTCCCTCTGGCTGGTTTGAGGGGAGTAACCACTTATCACCCATTGGCCGTGATGTCGCAGTTCGACCAGTTCCAGGATTTTCATCCTTTTGAGGGGGCGACATGTCAGCGTTCAGCTTCTCGGTACCTCTCAGCAGAGGACCGATCTCGGGTATACGCCTACTGGGATCAGCGCGAGATAGCGGCTTTTTCTGTCAGTCATCCTGGTTATTCCGTAGAGTATTCCGCGTGGATGGAGACAAAGATTTTATCGGATGCAGCAGTATTTACAGTACCGGAGCGTGAGTTAGATGATGTAGAGCCCATGGAGGACATTGATACCTACATCGAGGAGAAGCCCACTGCTGGGTTGCCAGCATTTCTTTCGAATTCTCCTAGTACCAGTACTGTTGTGATTCAGCACTCGACACAGTACTTAGAGCAGAGTCTTCATCTGATGACCTTTGAGAGAGATTAGATTCGATCTATGATGTCGACTGCTCTTGATGGGAGGGAGGCCGCTCTATTAGAGAGAGACGAGGCATTAGCTCGTAGACATGCTGCCGTCGTTGAGCGGGATGAGGCTATATCAGCCAGAGATGCAGTGATAGTTGAGCGGGATATCACCATATCTGCCCGAGATGTAGCCGTCACAGATAGCACTACAGTGAGGTCCCTTACCACTGGCATGATCGCAGAGATGAGCGTATATATTGATGATCATATGGTCACCATGCAGATAGCTGCAGATCTATTGGGTAGTGTGGATATTCTCATATAGGAGACCACAGCTTCACCTCCATCTTTTGAGAGGGACGCCATGTTGGGCTTGTTAGCTCGTATATACCCTGACTTGTAGATGATCTTGAATTTTCCTGCACAGACTAGCTTAGCCATTTTATCATGTACAGTTTACATTGTGTATATCAAACAGCATTATATATATGACAGGGAAATATATTTTTGATCACTTCCCTTTTAGATGTGCTTTGCTACTTGCTTGATATTTTGCCTGCTGCTTCAGGGCTTGTAATCTTGATGTATTCTGAATTTCTCTTAGGTGGATAGACATTGAGTTGTCTCTGGATAGTTCAGAATGGATCATCGATCTGGATGTATCCCTTCCATCTTTGGTGTCTTGAGACTAGTTTTTGTATGGAAATGAGGAGAGGAGTATGGCTTTCCTCTCTGAGATTAACCGCACCATAGATGGTCGCCAGTACTTCTATTTAGGAGAAGTCTAGTTAATTCCATCTCTTATGGATTGGTGTTGCTCTTCAAGGTATAACTGCAACTTAGATGGTAGCCGAATCTCCTAGTTGGGAGGAGTTCAGGTAATTCCATCCCTTTGGTCTGAAGCCAAATGAAATGTAGTGGTTTGAAGGATGATCCCAGTACCGACTGACAAGGGTTTATGTTTTGGTAGGGGGTGAGTCCGCACCATGAATGGCTGCCTACGTACTCCTATTGAAGAGGAGATCAGGTCTGTGTAGTTCGAACCTGGTGTAAGAGGTTCAACGCTGTATGTGGCAGGAATGGTGTGGGAATGTTTGTTTTATTTTTGTTTTTGTAAGGAAAAGGGTGGAAATGTTTTTGTTATTTTTTTTATTGAGACCGGGCCATATGAAATGGTTGCCTACGTACTCCTATTGAAGATGAGATCAGGTCGACGTAGTTCGCCCCTCTGGGCGAGATGAAAAGCGTAATCCCGTGTGCAGGTCAGAGTGCAGGGAAGAGAAAGTTTAATCCTAGGTTGAGGATAAACTGCAGGTGAAAAGTTTGATCCCAGGTATGGGTAGCCAAACTGTATACGCAAGAGGTTCAATCCGTGGTGGGATGACCTAAGTTGCATGAGCGCAAAGGAGAGCCAGGCTGCTGGCATGAAAGGTATGCTTCCCTGAGGGGAGAAGTGTAGAAAAGTTGTTTGTGGTAAAGGTTTAAAGAACCGGAATGACTGGTGACCTGATGGTCTACCACCAGGATGTTTACTTGATGGCAACTTCAGACATAGTATCGTTTCACGGTATTCGAGTTGATGAGTTGTGGAAATTCATCGCCGTCCATTTCTTGCAATCTGAGAGGGCCTCCTGGCAATACTTCCTTGACAATAAACGGGCCTTCCCAATTAGGAGCGATTTTTCCCTTAGACTGATCTTGGTTGTCAAATATTTTCTTCAAAACCAAGTAATGTTGTCTGAATTGCCGTAGCCGGACTTTTTTGTTGTAGGATCTGGCGATCCTTTGTTGATAGAACTGACTATGGAAGATAGCCGCGGTTCGCCTTTCGTCTATTAAAGCCAATTGGTGATACCTATCTTGTACCCATTGGTCTTCATCCAACTGAGCGTCTATCAATACTCTTAGGAATTCCATCTCAACTTTTATGGGGAGTACCGCTTCCATCCCATAGGTTAATGCGTAAGGGGTTGCCCCAATGGAAGTGCGCATTGAGGTTCTGTAGGCTAACAGAGTTAGAGGCAATAGGTCAGGCCAATTTTTGTGATTGGTGGACATCTTTTGCATAATCTTCTTGATGTTCTTGTTAGCCGCTTCAACAACACCATTCATCTTCGGACGATAGATGACTGAGTTGAGATGTTTGATGTGGAATTTACTGCATAATTCCTCCATCATTTTGTTGTTGAGGTTCTTGGCATTGTCGAACACAGTCACCTCTGGTTGTCCATATCGACAAATGATATTGTTTCTGATGAAAGCAATGATGACTTCTTTAGTAACACTGGGGAAGGAGATTTCTTCTACCCACTTGGTGAAGTAGTCGATCATGGTGAAGATAAATCGATGACCATTACTGGCTTTAGGCTCAATGGGCCCGATAACGTCCATTCCCCACATTGAGAAGGGCCAAGGTGAACTCATATTGTGAAGTTCCCGTGGAGGGGCGTGTATAGCATTCCCATGAATCTGGCACTGATAGCATCTCCTAACGTGGTCATTGCAATCAGCTTTGAGAGATAGCCAATAATGTCTTGTCCTGAGGACTTTCTTGACAAGGAGGGGGCCACAGACTCCGCCATGGATTTCATCCATAAGCCATTGGGCTTGATCTTTGTCTAAACATCTGTGGAAACCTAATCCTGTATCTCTTTTATAGAGCGCATCTCCACTCAGGTAGAATTTCATAGCAAATCGATGGATCCGCCTTTTCTCAGTCGGGCTCGCCTCAACGGGTGTAGATCCATCTCGCAAATATTCCTTGATATGCTGATACCAAGGATGTTGGATGGGAGGTAGCTCATCCGATACTTCTCCAACGTAATTCCCATAGGCTGGGGCCTTGTGCAGGGAAATTGTGACGCTTGGCAAGTGTTCCTTGTCTGATATGCGGATCAAGGAGGCCAAAGTTGCTAACGCGTCCGCGAAATCATTCCTATTACGAGGAATGTGTAGAAAAGATATTTCTTCGAATACCAAAGCCATCTTTAAAACCTGCCGATGGTAAGGCAGCAAATGTAGTTCCTTGGTTTGATAGATTCCGGTGGATTGTCTGATTACCAACTCCGAATCTCCAAGGACAGTTAACCGCCTGATGCCCATTGAATGGGCAAGTTTTAGCCCCATAAGACAGCCTTCATACTCAGCCGTATTGTTGGTGCTAACAAAGTGTAATTTGACGGCGACGGGATACTACTCTCCCGTATCAGATACTAGAACTGCTCCAGCTCCAGAACCTTCCATATTAACAGCTCCATCGAAATACATCTTCCACGTTTGGCGTGTATCGTACTGATGGTGTTGCTGAATTGTCATTACTCATTTATTTGGGAAGTATGTCTCCAAGGGTTTGAAATCCCCTAATGGTGCGGCGGCCTGTTGATCCGCAATTCCTTAACCTTTGATGGACTTTTGAGTCACATATACGATGTCAAATTATTGTAGGATCAACTGCCATCTGGACAGTCGATAATTCAGTATGGGTTTACTGAACACGTACTTGAGAGGATCCACGCGGGATATGAGATGGGTTGTGTGACCATGGAGATAATGCTGTAACCTCATGGAAGCCCATGCTAAAGCACCACACGTCTTTTCTATCAGAGTGTACTTGTGTTCACTGCTGCTGAATCTTTTGTTGAGGTAATAGATAGCTCGTTCTAGGCCTCTATCGTCCTTTTGTCCCAGCATGCAGCCCATGGCATTGTCACTTACGGACAAATACATAAATAGGGGAATAATATCCCTGGGTGGTACCAAGATGGGAGCTTTGATTAGCTATTTCTTGATTGTAAGGAAGGCATTCTGGCACTCCTCATTCCATTTCATGGAGGAGTTCTTCCTTAATAGCTTGAAGATTGGCTCACAGGTTGCTGTGAGTTAGAGATAAATCTGCTAATGAAGTTGATTCTTTCCAAAAATTCCCGTATTTCCTTTTCTGTCTGAGGAATGGGCATTTTCGTGATGGCTTGGATTTTGGCAGGATCCAGCTATATCCCTTTGTGGCTGACTCGAAATCCTAGCAACTTGCCTGATTTAACGCCAAAGGCGCACTTAGCTGGATTCAACTTCAAGTTGTACTTACGCAACCTGTTGAATAACTTCCTGAGATGGTCTATATGGTCATCCTTCTTCCGGGATTTGACAATAATGTCATCCACGTAGATCTCGATCTCCTTATGTATTAAGTTGTAGAAAAGAGTCATCATAGCTCGTTGATAGGTAGCTCCAGCATTGATGAGGCCGAATGACAACCGTCTATAGCAAAAAGTTCCCCAAGGAGTGATGAAAGCAGTCTTCTCATGATCTTCCTCGGCAACCATGATCTGATGATACCCCACAAAGCAATCTACAAAGGAATACATGTCGTATTGTGCAGTATTGTCAATGAGAATGTGGATAAATGGCACGGGAAAGCTATCTTTTGAGCAAGCCTTGTTCAAGTCCTGGTAATCCACGCAAACTCACACCTTCCCTCCAGGTTTAGGTACGGGCACGATGTTGGATATCCACTCAGGATATGTAGACACCATTATGATGCCAGCTTGAAACTGTTTCACAATTTCTTCTTTCACCTTTAAACTCCATTCAGGTTTCAATCGCCGGAGCTTTTGCTTGACTGGCTTAAATCCCTCTTTAATGGGAATGCGATGAAGGACAATGTCAGTGGACAAACTGACCATATCCTCATGAGACCATGCAAACACATCCTGGAACTGGGTTAGTAGCGTAACCATGTCATTCCGTCGGTTTGGGGTAAGGTCTAAACCAATCTGGATTAACTTAGGGTTTTTTAAGGTTCCGAGATTGAAAGGAGTGGTTTGATCAAGGTTGGGTTTGGGTTTGTCTTTGACCCATTCTTGAATTTCTGGAGGCACCTCAATGTCATCCTGTATATCCACCAAGGCTGAATTCATCTCTACATCAAAGGTCCAATCCTTGTGGAGAAGAGGCACCGTATCAGCAAGTACAGGCACATCTAAATTCAGAGTCCTGAAACAAAATATGCTTTCACTTAGTATATATGAAATGTGTTGATCATACACAGTGTTAGCATATACTGGCAAAATAAACCGCTAATACTATACAGAAAAGTAAGCAGTTATTATATCTACAGGGCAGAAAGAGTTTCCACCCACTTTACCCTTGACGACCATTGCAAGGAATGCTGTTCCAATTGGCAAGAGCAAATTTCGGGTGAACCGCAGTGATAGAGGGATTATCATCATCTTCCCTGTCCCGAATGATAGCCATTATGTCTGGACAATCATCGTCTAGGGTGTATCTATTTGTATGCTCATCATGAACGATGATGCGTATGCCGAACATCATCTGCATGACGTCTTGCTTGATTCTTCGTTCCTCTTCCTCCACTGCGGGATCTGGAACAAAGATTTCTTTCTCCTTCACTGGTACTGACTTGGGAAATAACATTGCCATTATATTGGCTGGCACCTTTACGGGAGGTTGTGCGGACTCGGAGCTTGCAGGCGAAGCTAAACGCCGCATGGTTGAAGCTGAAAGAATCTGCTGATGCTTATGAGGATTCCTGTGACTAGAGCTGGCAGAATAGCCTAGTCCAGCTATCCCAATTTGCTGGGTTAAGCGAATAGGGTACTTGATACCTTGGCAATCTTTACCCAACCCTTGTCTCGGTTTATGACCCAACGACATCATTTCTTGAGTGGCCGACATTACCTCGGTAGAAATCTGGGGTTCGGGCAGTGGCGTTCCAATAGCACGGCATTGGGTATTGCTTATTTCCAAAGCATGAAAACTAATTGGCTCAACATCCTTATTGGAATTGATGAACGGCATGTCCCCGTGCTGAGGAATCTCCGGTTCAGCGTTGACTGTGACCAGGCTATTGTTGATGATGTATTTCAACTGTTGGTGAGGAGTGGAGAGGACTGCCCCTGCCATGTGAATCCATGGTCGTCCCAAGAGCAGGTTGTATCCCGAATCTATCTTGAGCACATGGAAGGATACGCAGAATGTATGAGGACCAATCTCAATTGGCAGCTCAACTACTCCGACCGAGTTACGGCGGGCTCCATCAAAAGCCTTGATAATGGTATGGCTACTCCGAATTCGATTGGGATTGATATTCATCTTCACCAAGGTAGCGTATGGGCAGATGTTCAGGGAGGAACCTCCATCTATCAAAACTCCAGCCACCATATATCCGGAGGATAAGACCGCAATGTGCAACGGTTTGCAATGACCGGTCCCCTCGGGCGGTATGTCATCATCAGTGAAGGATATCACATTTTTGTTGAAAATGTGATCAACCAGATGTTGAAACTTTTCCGTATCAACTGATGTCGGTAGATAGGCTTCTTCTAAAACCTTTAACAAGACCTTCTGGTAATTCTCGGAAGTCAGAACCAAGTCCAATATTGAAATATGTTGTGGAGCTTCTTTCAAGCTTAAAACCACCTTGGCTTCGTTATGACCCATAGTGCGGAGGAAATTTTCAATCTTCTCAATGGGTACTTTCCCCTTAGACTTGGTGACATGCTTCATTACCCGTTGGGGAAGATAAAGTGGATTCTCCTTCTACAGTGCAGCAGTTGTATGAGAGGTGGATTCTTCACCTTCTCCATAATTCCACGAAACTGTGCACAAGCTAACAATAGGATATTGTGCTCTGCACGATAAGTTGATTGGCTCGGGAACGGCCACTTTCAAAGGATTGTTGATTCCTTTGAGTTGAATTACTGGCATGACAAGTAATTTGTTAATCCCATCATTTTCAGCGGATATGACTGCTACAACACTCTTCCACTTAGTAGGACCCGAATCCTCACTTGCCCGTAACACAGTGTCGTTATCTATCAGGCGTAGTACGCCACTGTCGATTAAATTTTGAATAAGGTGGCAGAGTGCCCAGCATTCTTCTGTGCTGTAACCGCGAGATTGAGAATGATATTGACATACTCCCTCAGAGTTGTATCGTCCTAAACGGGGGTTGATTGGAGGTAGAAGGGAACTAATCCTTCCTTTATTGATTAATATATGAAGGATTTCCTCCATAGGTTGGCCCAAATGTGTGAATTCCCTTTTGTTGGCAAAATCCCGACGGGCCTTAGCATTCACTCTCTTCGTCACTTTGTCTTCCAGCATTTCATTTTCTGAAAGTGAAGAGGGAATATTCATGACAATAGGTAGGAGACTGGCATGCTCCTGGCTGATTAGCTGACGAGTCACTTGATGCTGATAAGTCACCAGTTTCGCCAATTGCTCAATTTGTTTATAGAGAGCTTTTATCTTTTGTTCCATTGTGAATTGGAACTTGGCATAATCCCATCTGTCATCACCATCTTTGGGGGTCTGGGAGGATTTACAGCTAAAATTGGAACTCTGCCCGCTGCTCCAATTGATCATGTTGACCTCTTCTTCCTTGTGTTGAGGAAGATGGTTGTCTTGAACGTGAGGCTGATCGGGTTTGGCGACTACGATTTCATCATTGTCTATCAGGTCTTGGATTTTATGTTTCAAGGCCCAACAATCCTGAGTATCATGTCCAGGTCCCCCGGCATGATAAGTACATTTTCGAGCAGTATTAAAACCCCGTCCATTAGGGCTGGCTGGTGGAAGCAGATGGGTGATTTTCTTCTGTGTTGTTAGAAGATTTAGAATGTTCTCGAGGGTGTCCCCTAAGGGTGTGAATACTCGAGGGTATTTGGCTTCTCCACCTTTTGGTACTGGAGGATTTGAAGACTGTTCTTGAAAGGGAGTGTAATTTCTTCTCTGGACAGGAATGTTCTGATTGCCTTTTTGACCCTGTAGTATCAGGGAAACATCCTCCTCTTTCTTTTTATGGACCCTCCAGGGGTTGTTCCCATAATTTTCAGATTGGATGTGATCAGCAACAGCTTTGAGTGCAGCTAGGTCTTGAATCTTTCTGGATTTCAATCCCATTTCAGCCATCTCCCCATGTTTGACCATTTCAGAAAATGGCTTGCCGATGCCGGCTAAAACTCTTTCATAGAAAGGTGCTTTTTGTATGTCTATGAAAGTCATGACCATCTTTGATTCTGTCATGGAAGGACTAACTTGGGCAGCCAGGCGTCTCCACCTCTGAGCATACTCTCTGAAAGACTCATTAGACTGTTTCTTGATCTTGGTAATTTGATACCGATCAGGAGCCATTTGAGATTGAAAGTTGTATTGGGTGAGGAAAGTGTGTGCTAGCTCTTCCCAACTATAGATATTTGATTTTTCTAATCTTGTGTACCACGAACGGGCTTCTCCAGTTAGACATTTTTGGAACAGTTGCATTCTGAGTTTTTCATCCTCTACATAAGATCCCAGTTCTCTAATAAACACCTTTAGATGTGTGTAAGGATCTCCTAACCTGTCATATTTTTCAAAGTCAGGAGTCTTAAGCTTTCCTAGATAATGAATACTAGGGAAAATACACAAATCAGCATATGAAACACTCCCGTGTGTTCCAATTCCTTTGATAGTGCGAAGAGTCTCTTCCATTTGGAGGACTTTCTTTTTAATGTCACCAGTGTCTGGGTCTCTAGTGGGATGGGCAGCATCATGAGTTTTATTGGTCGGATCCAACTACAGTTCAGGTATTGTAATGACCTGGGTTCCTCCTTGTGTGGAGGATTCAGCACGTACGGGTATTTTCTGACCCTGTGTAGACTGGTGTAATTCTTTTAGTAGAACAGCCAAATATGTAATCTGTTTGCTTAATCCGTCGAATTCTTTACGAGAAACTGGATTAAGTTCGGTCTGGTCGGATGACGACATGACTGACTGTAGGCCTGTTGCCTTTTTAGACTTTGAACGGGTGGTAGGTCCGATTGATTCCCTGCAAAAGACTTGCATAGTTTAGTCTTTAGGGATGGTGGATAATAACATGCTATGTGATGTGTCCATTTTAGGAATTTTATCCTGCAAAACGGATGTCAGCTGTTTGTAGCATGTATGTGTACACATTTCTTCATATTTCTCATTACATGGAGATAGATATGGAAGATAATTACAAGTATTTGTGCTTTACAAGTAATTTAAAATGAGAACATGAAGAGACTTTCCTCCGTTTTGGGTTTATCAGAGGCTGACCTATCTTAGGTTACTCTCGCGGCTTTTTGGCATGGAGGTTCCCAAATCATCGCAATCTACTTGACGGGAAGTTAATCCGATCTTTCAACTGGAGCGAATTTGGGTGGTTCCTTTCCTGAGCCTCAGAGAATTAGTCTTCTCACGAGTTCAGTAATCAAACACCGACGGGATAGCCTCTTAGTGGAGGGACCACACAACATACATTCACATACATCGCGTCTTACCATATGAAAATGATGACATGTGCAAAGCACTAATATCATAAGCAGATATGGTGCGAAGCACTAATATCAGAAGCAGTTTATAGTGTGAAGCACTAAGTAAGGAAATGCATTCGTACACATTTATCATAAAATGTAAATGCAACATCCACACACAAGCAGATAATAATTTTGAAAAAATTGTAATAGCAGCTTAAGTCCTCTTACTGGAGTCCCCAGCAGAGTCGCCACCTGTCGACGTCGAGATTTTTAATTGTCCCTTTCCGTTACTTGTTCTTTGGTGTTCTCATTTTAGGTGAGATTTGTTTGAAAAAACAAGTGAAAAAGGTCCGACATGTATAATGTCGACGATGGACTGTTAAGAGTCGCCAGTTGGTTTTTTAAATGGTTGTACCAACACAACCGAGAAAAGGTTTGCACATTGACCCAGTGATGTGACACTGCTACGCGGGTCGGTGAAACTGAGATTCATTAGGGTCCGGGGACTTGATTATGCGGAGGGAAGGTGTTAGGCACCCCCCGACATCCGTGTTACCACGGTGACCGCCTCTTTTCAAGAAACTGTTATCTGAATGTGTGTGTGTGGGGGTCAATGTGCTGTTATTTGGAAGTAGTGTGAGGCGTCGTTCGCACCTATATACACAGGGTTTGAATTTTAAATAAAAATTCAATTTTAAGCAAGATATGACAGTGATGTTTTATAAAAGAGGATTTTTCAAACCCTGATGCTCAATAGTAATTGAGACCTTTTACATTCCCATTTTATTAAGTGCTCAACTTGATTGATTTTATTTGACAGATGTGAGGCATCCGTACAAAATTAATTGTACAAAAAGGTGTTGAATTCCTCGTGGGTATGAAAACCATCTGAGAAAATCCAAACATCACAGATAAATTTACAAGCTGCTTACAGCTGAAAAGTTCCATTACGATAACCGAATCTAGATTCAGGGGACTGAATCTATGATCACATGATTCCTAGGCTCACATGATGCCGCAATTGATATAAACGCAGTAAGCAGGTATATATATAAAAGCTATATATATATATATATATATATATATATATATATATATATATATATATATATATATATATATATACATGATCACCAACCATGAAGCACCTCTATGAGGGATCAAAAATATAAATAAAGCTGTAAAAGCTATCAACCGCCACGAAGGAAACTCCAGGCGGGACGAAATGTACAAAAAGCTGTAAAAACGGTCAACCACCACGAAGTAAACTCCAGGTGGGACGAAATGTAATATATATATATATATATATATATATATATATATATATTAAAGCAGTAAACGCACCGAATGTGAAATCCAGGCTCATCGGACGGAGTCCAACAACAGTTAATATATATAAGTATATATATATATATTAAAGCAGTAAACGCACCGGATGTAAAATCCAGGCTCACCGAACAGAGTTCGATAGTAGTTTATATATATAATTATATATATAAGAAAGCCATTAAGCCATTAAACGTACCAGACATAAGTCTAGGCTCATCGAACATAGTTCGACATGCAGTTCATATATATAAATGTATATATATACAAAAGCAATTAAACGCTCCAGATCGAAGTCTAGGCTCAATCGAGGCATAACTCGATAATGTTAGTCAATATATATATATATATATATATATATATATATACTATATAATGAAACTACGGACCGAAGCCCGGGCAAAAGCAAGCAACAAGACTCTCAACGTGTAGAAGGGTGTGTACAAAGATGAAGAGAAAGACTCTAAAGTGTATGAGAAGTCTTACAGTTGACAGCTAAAAAAGACTTCTATATATTTAGAGTGGGTAAACACTGGCTTTTGTGGGTACAAAAGAGGCTATATATGAGCTCACAGGTGTTTAAAAGGGGAAAGTACACTGCATAGGATGAGTGTAGAGCAAATTGGGTAGGGCTTCCTCGCCGTTTTCTCTTGAAAAATTAGCACCCAAGCCCTCTATTTATAGGCATATTAGTCGCAGGTGTACCAGAGGCAACCCGGGTTGGCTCGGGTTTTTTGGGTCGGGTCGTCTCAAAGTACGTGCACTCGGGCAATATAATGTCCACTCAGATTTTTAAAAGTGCAATCCGGGCATCCGTTTGAGGTATACAGGACCTATTTCGGACCGCCGTTGTCGAGTGCTGTACGATGGGATGGGATTAGAGTTTGTACGAAGTCATTGAAGATGGGACGATGCCCTCCGGTCTTTAAGCTTCAACTTTCATCCGTTATCCCGTACAATAGTCACTCGAGATTGATTAGTCTTGTAGGACATTGTTGCGTAGATATGTTGAGGCGACGTGGCGTGGCATCGTGTTGGTCAGATGACGATGTTGCCCCTCACCGGTGTTATTACCAGATTGGGCTGATAAAGCAGACATTGCTCAGCTTCGCTGGGATTGGACTGCTGCAATTGGTTAAAGGTCCTCATTGTCATCCTTGAGGTGTGTCTGTCTTCCTGATGTTATCGCCGGGCTGGTACAGTGGATCTCGTTGTGAGTGCCGAGATTGAAGCTGGTCGTACTTGTAACAAGCATTTCCGGGGTTATTGCCGAAATTGCATTCCTTGGGGTTATCACCACGGTTGGTGGCTATTCCCATGGTTGGGACTGAGACTGGATACCTCGGGGTTATCTCCGAGATTAATCGGTCTTCTCCGGTGTGTGTGCCGGTATTGATCTGCATGCCTCGGGGTTATCTCTGAGATTGGAATTATTACTCCCAGATTGTGATCTGGGGTTGATGCTGAACTTCCGGTAGTATTCGGTACGAATATGGATTGTCTATCAGGGTTCTCTCTTAAAAGACGAATCTGCTCTCCTGCAATGTTAGTGACAGTAGTACAGCAAATTTTGAGTGTCTACAAGGGTATCTAAACATAACAATAGTTCTTCAGGGAATTATTATTGTTATGGGATACTAAGAACCTTGGATCTATGGGAATTGTATCTTGTAAAATTTGTATAGTAGTTTGATTATATATAAGCATCAAATCAGATACCGTGGGTGTATAGATTTGGATGCATTATATTAATTGATTAGTAGTGAACATCAGATCGGATACCGTGGGAGTATAGATTTGGGGGCGTCATAGAAATCCCCATATCGAGCCATTAGGACCTCCTCACCTCTAGATACAGATCTAAGGCTCTACGGAGTGACTAAGACTGACCAAAAGTAGTAAAACATCTAGATCTACCATGGATCTGAACTAATCTAGCATATAAGTTAGAGCTTCATGCTCCATAACCATTCAAAAGGCTAGATATGGCTAGATCTAGGAAGATCTAGTCAAATAACTGATTTACAACTAGATATGCACAAAATAACCGGTAGAACTCCATATCTACCAACTACTACATAATATATATGTAAAAAAATAAGTTTACCTGGTAGAAAATGCTATATCTATATAGGTTTAGTCTTAATAACAACATTTACAAAGAAAGTAACCAAAATGAGTGTTTTTCACCTTGGGGGACGCGTGAACAAGCTTCTTCTGGCTTGGGATCACTCTATATAACTCTTAACATACAATATGTATGATATATAAGATCAAACAACTCAAAGATGGTAAAAAGATGTAAGACCTGAGCTCCTTCTCTCTCTAGTTTTCTATTCTTGCATGTTATGATTACTTAGCTTCCTACTGCTGCCTTAAGGCATCCGAGTTTAGCTGCAGGTGTACCTGTGGCTAGACTAGGTACAGCTGAGGCTGGGCCCCATGGGTCCCACTATCTCAAAGTTTGTGCCTTAGGTCTCGGTCCAATGAAAGTTGAGCTCCGTAATCAAAAATCTTAAAAAGTCTTTGCAGAAGATTGCAAAATGAAGTCGAGTCTGACTGACTCGAAGTCCGGGAAGATGATGCAATTAGCTAAAAGGTATCTTTCGGATCTTTAGGGTCATCAATCGGCTCATCTTTGATAGCTCACAATTCATGGGTTGCTACGGTGACGTCTTATGGTCACATCATTAACTATGTAATCCTCATTCGGTTCGCGTGTCTAGGCATCGTTGCATCTTGATCTCTCCTCGGGGTTTTCATCGGGGTGAAATGATGTTTCTACCCTATCTCGGGGTTATCTCCGAAGTGAATTGACGCATTTACCCTCATGTAGGATTAGTCCAGGGAAAGTAAAATTTTGAATGTCTACAGATGCCCCTCTTTATCATGTTTATGCAATGCAATGGAATGAACATGACAAAGATTACTAGACACGAAGATACATGAAAAGGTATATCTAATGATGCAATACCATGTGTAAAGTATGCAATGAAATATTTGATTTAGATTTTAAAAGGGTTACTCCCATCCGTTTGGGAGGATGAGGATTGTGAGAACGTCGTCGGATACTACCGACACCTTTGTTGGGTTGTTGTCAATGGATTCATAATTGGGGCTGTGTCAACACATTACATCATAGTATATCGTACTTCGCAAATGGCATATTGAATCATTATCAAATCACATCACAAATCGCACCCTGACTTATTATCAAATCGCATATTGACTGATTGTCAAATCTCATATTGACTCATTGTCAAATCGCATACTGACTCATTGTCAAATCGCATACTGACTGATTGTCAAATCACAGATCGACTCATTGTCAAATCGCATACTAACTCATTGTCAAATCTTACATTGATTCATTGTCAAATCTCACACTGACTCAGTATCAAATCGTACACTGACTCATTGTCAAATCGCACACTGACTCATTATTAAATCGTATATTGACTCATTGTCAAATCGCATACTGACTCATTGTCAAATCGTATACTCACTCAGTGTCAAATCGTACACTGACTAATTGTCAAATCTCATTGTAAGTCGTATTTTGAATTATTATCAAATTACATCGCAAATCGTAAATCGCAACTTGCATATCGCATGTCGCAAATCACATATCGTAAATCGCACATCGCATGTCACACGTCGCATATTGTAAATTACATATCGCATATCGCATATTACAACTCGTACATCGCATGTCGCACTTCGCATATTGTAAATCACAACCCGCACATCACATATTGAATCGCACATTAAATCGCATATCAATTCGCATGTCAAATCTCATCTCTTATTGAGAATCACATCACCAATTGTATCTTCAATCGTTATTGCATTGCCAATCGTATTGCCAGAGACAATTCATTATTGCTTACTTATATGTTCTCCTTATATTTTTGACTGGCTTTGTCGACGTCGGGATTTTTAGTTGTCCCTTTTCTATTCTTGTCTTTTGGTGTTCTCATGTTAGGTGAGATTTGTTTGAAAAAATAAGTTGTGAAAAGGTCCGCCATGTATATGTCGACGAGCGGACTGTAAGAGTCGCCAATTGGTCTTTTAAATGGTTGTACTAACACAACCGAGAGAAGATTTGTACATTGACCAAGTGATGTGACACTGCTTAACGGGTCTGTGAAACAGAGATTCATTAGGCTCCGGGGACTTGGTTATGCGGAGGGAAGGTGTTAGGCACCCCCCGACATCCGTGTTGCCACGGTGACCACCACTTTTCAATTAAACTATTATATGAATGTGGGTGTGTGTGTATGTGGATCAATATGCAATTATTTAGAAGTAGTGTTATGCCTCGTTCGCAACTATATGCAAAGGGTTTGAATTTTTGTATAAAAATTCAGTTTTAACAAGATATAGCAGTGATGTTTTGTAAAAAGAGGTTTTTCAAACCCTTGTGCCCAATAGTAATTGAGGCCTTTGATACTTCCATTTTATTATGTGTTCGGCTTGATTGCTTTTATTTTTGAGATGCGAAGCATTTTCGAGAAAATAATATACATAGCAGTGCCGGACTCCTTGTGGGCATGAGAGTCATCTAAGAAAATTCTAACACCATGAATAATTTACAAGTCGTGTACAGCTGAAAATGTCCATCACGGGAACCGAATCTAGATTTAGTAGACTGAATATGTGATCACATGATTCCTAGGCTCACATGATGTAGTAATTTGTATGAAAGCTGTAAACAGTTATATATACATAAGCAGTATATATATATATATATATATATATATATATATATATATATATATATATATATATATATAATCAACCACCACGAAGCACCTCCATGGGGGATTAAAAAATGTAAATAAAGCAGTAAAAACCAATCAACCACTACGAAGCACCTCCATGGGGGATTGAGAAAATGTAAATAAAGCAATAAAATGATCAACTGCCTTGAAGTATACTCCAAGCGAGACAAAATATAAATAAAGCTGTAAATGGCCACGAAGTAAACTCTGGGCCTGACAGGAATGTAAATAAAGTAGTAAAAAAGCCACGACGTAAACTCCATGCCAGACTGAAATGTTTATATATATATATATATATATATATATATATATATATATATATATATATATATATATATATATATATAAGCGGTAAACGCACCGGATGTGAAATCCAGGCTCAATCAAACAGAGTTTGATAGCAACAACATACATACATATATATATATATATATATATATATATATATATATATATATATATATATATATATAAGTAGTAAACACTCTGGATATATATATATATATATATTAAAGCAATAAACGCTCCGGATGTAAATCCAGGCTCAATCGAGGCATAACTCGATAATGTTTATATATATATATATATATATATATATATATATATATATATATACAAAAAGAAATAAAATGTACAGACCGAAGTCCGGGCATACATACGCAACACGACCCTCAACGTGAAGAACTGTGTGTGCATAGTAGTGGAGAAAGGTTTTAGAAAGTGTAAGAAGGCTTACAGTGGACTGCCAAAGAAGGTTTCAATAGCTTTAAATGGATGAACACTCGGCTCCTGTTGGTAAAAATATAGCAATATAGAAGCTCACAAGTGTTTAAAATGAGAAAGCACTAAGTTTATAGTGTGTACATAGCAAATTGTACAGGGCTTCCTCGTCTTTTCTCCTTGTAAAATGGCTGCCCCAAGCCCTCTATTTATAGAGGAGGGGCTGCAGGTGTACCTGCGGCAGCCGCA
Organism: Panax notoginseng; assembly: GCA_016801055.1. NCBI lineage: Eukaryota > Viridiplantae > Streptophyta > Magnoliopsida > Apiales > Araliaceae > Panax > Panax notoginseng. The sequence continues at coordinate 146,648,502 of CM029022.1, read as the reverse complement.
GATGTACCTGCGGCTACCCCGGGCTCCGTGGGTTCCGCTATCTCAAAGTACGTGCACGCGTGCAACTTTATATCGGCTCAAACTTTTAGAATTTCAATCCGGGCATCCAATCGAGGTGTATAAGACCTTTTTAGGCATGTTGTTGTTGAGAGCTACATAATGACATGAGATTAGAGGTTGTACAAAGTTAGGAAGATGGGACCATGCCCTTGGTCTTCAAGCTTCAAATTCTATCTGGTGTGCCGTCTTGTGTAGTAGTCACTCGGGATTGGAGCTCTTTAGTTCTTGTAGGATATCTCTGTGTAAAATGTATGTATAAATGTTTGAGACGGCGCAATGTGGGATTAAGATGGCAAAATGACGATTCTGCCTCTCACCGGCGTTATCTCTGGTTTTAGCTAATTTAGCGGTCGTTGCTCAGGGTTATCTCTGAGATTGGACTACTGCAGGTGTTGACTGTCCTCAAGGTTATCTCTGAGGTATGCCTGACCTCCCGGGGTTATCTCCGGGCTTGGGGAATGAGTGTCTCAGGGCTATCACCGAGTGTTGAAGCTGATTGCTGGCGGTTGAAACAAGCATTTATGGGGTTATCTCTAGAACTGCAACTGCATTCCTCGGGGTTGTCTCCGAGGTTGGATTGAAGATTCCAGGGTTATCTCCGGGATTGGGACTGAATATCTCGGGGTTATCTCCGAGATGGCATTGAGGATTTCAGGGTTATCTGCGGAACTGGAACTGCATTCCTCGGGGTTGTCTTCGAGGTTGAAATTGAATCTCCCAGGGTTGTCTCCGAGATCATACTAAATATCTCGGGGTTATCTTCAAGATGAAAAACTGAGTATCCCGGGATTGTCTCTGGGACTGAGTTGAGTTATCCTCTAGGTTTATCTCTGAAAGACGATTCTGCCCTCCTGCAATGTTAGTAATTGGAATACAAAATTTTGAGTGTCTATAGATGCCCCTCTTTATCATATTCATGCAGTGTAATATCATGGACATGATAAAGAATACTAGACACTTGAAATGCAACAAGATATTTATAGTGCAATGTACTGCAGCATGATGCGAATGTATGATGCATGCATTTTGTTGGATCATTTTTCAACGGGATGTGATGACTGTTTGCTCCCATAACTTGTGATAGGGACCTGAGTTATCACTGATAATCCTGACGAACTACTTTGAAGTGTGCTCCAAAGTTCTCAAGAACTTCAAGGATGTTGACGTTGGGGTTATCACCAAAGTCCTTAATCCTTGGTACAAGTTTTCTGCCACAGATGTTCCTCTCATGTGCAAGAGACTCTGTGGGGATGTACTTTGCTTTTGAGGATGTGTATAACATATTCCATAATCGGTCCTCCCCGATGGGGATGTTCTTCCCTGGTTTGTATAGCCAAGTCTTTCCAGTGTTCTGTTGGAGTTACTGCCAATAGTTTGTGTTTGTCAGGGTTGCTTGATTCTCGCTGAAATGTACATCAACGGATGAAATCCCTGCTGGGGCTGATGTCAAGGTTGCTTGACTTTTGTCAACGTGTGCATCAATGGCTAAAATCATCGGATGGCTTCCAATGCTTCGATGGGTTTACTTGCCATCGATTGAGTGTTGCCAAGGTTGCTTGACCTTCATTGACGTGTGCATCAACGACTAAATTGTATGAAATTTCCCGCTGGGGAGAAGTGTTTTGGAGTTGCGACCCCAAACTGACGGCATCAGACCTTCGTGAGGTATTGTCGACTGTAGTTTGCAACAGTTGTGATCATTGGTATAGTAAACCTGTGTTCGTGTGAATACCAATGAGTTCCAGGTAGACCCGCAGTTTGGTCTTTGAAAATTAGGATTTCAGGCTAATCCGCTCAATCATGTAGTATCTTTTTTCCTGATTTGACTTTTTCAACTTGTGAGAACTCCTTTACAAGTCAAACTAGACCGAGTCGGAGGGGTGGGCCCTACCCAGGGGAGCCGCAGGTACACCTGTGGTAGTCGTAGGTACACCTGCGGCCAACTGTGGGTTGCCTTTAAGGCAGCTGTGGCTTTTATAAGTCATTCTCAAGCTGTGCCGCATAGGAAATCAAAGAGCTCTTCTTCTGATTTACTGAGTTCAGGCGTCTTTCTGCAAATTTTGTCACCGTACAAGTGTTCTATACTGCCCTGGTAACGTATACATGTCTTCTTTTCCAGTTTCTATCCGTCACCGTACCTTTTTCTGCTATTTCTTATGCTACTTGAGGACAAATGAGCAAAGGTAATAGAGCAAAGCAATCCTAGTATTTTAATCTACCGTCATGGATTGTGACTTTAATATTTTTATGCATTATAGGATGTGTATGATTGTGGGTAGGTATGGTACTGAATGGCCACCTAGTCATGTTGTGGATAGTCCTATTTAAAAAGGAGACTATGGAAAAATTTTCGCAAAAGTCTAGGCATTAGGTAGACATGCATTTTTAACTCTACTGTAGGTGTATGTTAAAATAATGCATGCATGCATATAATTATAAAATGCATAAAAATGCTCCTGGTTAGACTTTACCACACCCTTTCTGAGGTGATTTAGAGACTTGTGTCCAGATATTATGGATCCGGATCAGCCGAGTAGTTCCCGCAAGACCACTTCAGGTGTGCGAAGGAGGGCTTCTGAAGTGCCTCGACCCCGTTCAGTTAGACAACCTCGTCGTTTGGCAGAGGCGATGATACGTCCTATCCGGGTTGATGTACCCAATGTCGAGGATGAGGAGGAGGATGTATCGATTACGACTCTAGCTCCTGCTGCTAATGTTCCTCGTAGGGATTTTCCAGGTATTCAGGTGGCTATTCTAGAGCTTCTGGGTGATTTGAGTCGCCACCCCTCAGTTTACTTGCATGCAAATGAGGAGAATCTGGATTTGATCTTCCTTTTTCCTATTGAGGAGGATCAAGGATTTTTACATTAATTTGCATGTGATGTAGGCTCCTGGCTTTACACAGCCTCGAGGGAACTGGTTCAGCATACACTCCCTGTATCAGGCTCTACATCCAGATTATCGAGGTATTGTGCATGGTTGGGGTTTTGGGGCGTTCTTCTCTGTTCTTCCTCGCCGTTGTCCCTAGGGTTACCTCAGGGCATTGTCTGAGCGCTGGTATCACCAGACTCAGCCTCTCCATTTGTTGCATTGTGAGGTGATGATGACACCGATGGATTGGCAATTTATCACCGGTATGGAGTTTGGAGGGGCACCAGTGCAATGTACGGTGAATATTATCCCGACTGCCATCAGATCCTTGTTGGGAGTTCTAGCTGAGGCGCTCAAGGGTAGGACCGTCCGTACGGGTCCTTTTAGCATAGATTCTATGAATGGGATGTTAAGTGAGCCCATGCCTGCTGATATGAGAGTCAGGGTTCGCATTCTTCGGCGACTGTTCTTGGTTATTATCAGGGGTTTTTTCATAGCTGACAACTCTTCTACGGTGTCATTCTCTTTGATCAGCGCCATTCAGGAGGCGGACCGTATTGGAGAGTATGATTGGGGTTCCTACACCTTTGCCTATTTCCTCAGGGGAATGCACATGCATTCACAGGGCTTGATAGAGGCTTGGCTAGGATTTTACCCATTTCTACTGATGAGTATTTCTCTTTTGATTTCCCATATACATGTTAAGATTGTTCACTGACAGTAGATGTTTTGCCTTTGTATTGGCAGTTTTGGGCCTATGAGAGGCTTCCATGTTTGCGTCCTATGAGCGTGTTAGGTTTAGATACCTATCCACGAGGACGGCGATGACATCACTCCATTTTGGCAGAGGTTCCTGTAGTAGAGGGTTTCACCCATTGTCCCTTACAGTTGGAGTTGTTGACAGCTGATACCATCACTTGGGTTGGGGAACATTTGACTATTGGATTTGAGGATGGATTCCCGACTGGTGTCGAGCATGTGATATCCACCCATAGGATTTCTCTCTTCACAGATGGAGGATGGGAGCTCTATTTAGGAGAGTGTGCTATTAAGAGCACCACATGAGAGATTTTTATACCGATCTTACCTCCTGCTAGGCATTATTGGCTCATGTTGCAATTACCCATCGATGATATCCCATTGATGGGTATGGACAGATATACTTTGTCAGAGGGTTCACATACCCAGGATACGTTCCCTCACCAGTGGTCCCCTCGTACCATTGGAGCCCAGACCCGCGCTACTCAGTTTATGGGGGATATGGTTCCTGGATCCGTGATGATGATGGATTGGCTGACCTGTGTCCGAGTTCTGACTCATTTGACATAGATTGACAGTTTTACCTGGTAGTTAGACTGTGCACATTTCTTTATCTGGCACTTGGACAGAGATCCTTCAGAGGTAGATACTTTTGATCCTTGCAGCTCAGGCAATGGCCCCTCAAGTGACCCATATGGCTTTGCCGACGTAAATCCTCCACTGTATAGGCCAAACATCCCTGTTGATAGAGATCCAGTGACTCAGGAGGAGTTACATCAGGTGGACATGATTGATGATGTAGATATTGACACCATTGTCTTCTTCTGATGTGTATTCTCGTTATCTCTTTTGATAGGCCTCTGTTATATATTGGGTGGTTGTGCCCCATTCTTGCTATATCTTTTAATAAGCCTCTGTTAGTAGTAGTGCGTTTGTGCCCCATTTCCCCGTATTTTTAGCTGTACAGAGATGATGTATGTAGATGATGATGTACTTAAGAATGTATGTACTATTTTCCATTCCCTACATCATATTGTCATCTATTATTTGTCATGCATGTATCATATTATGAATATATATGTATGTCCAGAGATATTTGGCATTGACCCCTGGATGGTCTTATGATACGGCCTACACAGATGTCTTCTTCGATAGTCAGCCGCATAGATCACACCATATCAGTGTTAATAGCCTCCCGTTTGAGGTCGTGGTGTGATAGCATGTCACCTCCAAATAGGGTGATAGTTGATCAGTTATTACAACATTCTATAACCCTCCTAATGTTTCAGGTTCCCGCAGGCTTTGTAGAGGGTATACTGGAGTATTGGGTACCGGAGAGGCAGGTTTTTTGGTTTGGTACCCAGGAGTTAACTCCTACATTAGAGGAGTACGAGCGATTGATGGCTTTGCCCTTAGACAGACCATGCACTCGGATGACTGTCGGAGATATGCGCTTACAGTGCATGACCCTCACCGGGTTATGGCATAGAGTAGTATAGGATGAGATTACATCCGACTATGTATTGTCCTAGCCCTTCTTGATAGACAGATTTGGCTCAGTGGACAGCTATGCGCGACACTCCAGGGATCAGTGGCATGTGGCCAGAGTGGATGTACTCGTGATGTGTGTAGTGGCGTATGTATACATACCACGATATATGGATGAGCTGGACATCGGTGTTATCATGGCAATGAGATCTCACAGGGAGGGGCATACCATCATTCCGATGATTGTGGCGGAGATGCTGAGGTCGACCACGTTTTGTAGCACCTACCCTATAGGGGTATTTACAGGCAGCTCGGTCATGCTATACGTGTGGTTTATATCAGACTTGAGACCGATTAGTACTTTTCGACGACACGGGTACTGCTTTACCCATGATATAGCTATGTCTTACTCCTTTCAGCCATCGGAGTGTACAGATGCTATGTCTAGGTAAGTATTTTTGGCAGGTATCGGAGATCCGTTTGGCATCCTGTCGTGTATAGGGTTCAGTTCACCTTACAACTTCATTACCCACGCTCCTGACATGGATTATCTCCCTCTAGCTGGTTTGAGGGGCATGACTACCTACCACCCACTGGCTGTAATGTCACAGTTTGACCAGTTCCAGGACTTCAGTAAGACCCCAAATTATTAATAAATGAAATTTAATTTCCTCTATTTATTATTTTGAAATAGTAAGGGTTGAATTTATTAATGAGGTTAGTTATGGGTAAAATGCGCAAATATTTTAAATAAGCAAGTGGTTATAAAATATTCATTGTTGTTGGGGAATATTCGATTGGTCGTGGAATATTCTTACTGTCGAGGAATATTCATACGACGGCGCAGTCTTATGTGGGCCCCATAACGGAAAGATATTGGATGAAAAAAATGACAAGTATAAGTTGTTTATAAATAACGGCGTAGTTGTTAACGTTAATACTGTTGGAATACCCGGTGGTTAAAACACAGTAATACGCGTTGTTGCACAGTAGCACACGGTATTGCACCAATTATTGATTCTTACGTAAGAAGGCACTACTCAATAATTGTTACAGTAATATTGATTCAATAATTATTGCGTTAATATTTTATATTACTGTTGTTTCAATAATTGTCACTATACAGTATTTTCCATTATCGAAGCAGTAATTCATATTATCTGAATAATATTATTAGATAACATTATTGGCAATGTCTAGAAAGCTCTGTCTAAGGAGAGGTTTGGTCACCTAATTGCGCGCCAGTAAGGAGAAATCCTTATTGGAAAGCCCCCTCTTTCCTGGGAACTGCCTGGTTGTCAGTATTGTGATTCTGTAATATTATTTGTGAATAATTAATTATTGATTTATATGATGTGAAAAATATTTATTTTATGTGGATATAGATGGAGAAAATTTTTTAAAGTGACAATTGTTAAAAATTGATATTTTATCTTTTCTGATAAAATAATATTTTATTATTATAATATAATAATGATGATATTTTTATAATGAATGTGGGATATATGAGTATATGAGGAGAAAGAGTATTTTTGTTGCATTAAATGATTAACACATGTTTTGTGTGTCGGTGGACCTCATTTCTTGACTGAAATTTGATTATAGCTTGTAAAATCATCCGTTTATGGATTTCGGTCAATTTCTGTTTGGAATTTAGAAAAAATTTCTTCTACAAAGTTGTAGAGAATGGAATTTCCTATGAAAAAGGCATGAGGTTCGAATTTTTCTGATAAAAAGGCTATTTATTATGAATTATTGAAGTTCTGAAGTTCCGAAATAATTATTTTTAAAAGTTTTAAATTTGTTTTAAAAGAAAAACATTTTTGAAATGTTTGTGGGCATCATTAACATGTGCTAGGTGGCTGAAATCAGTTGGTAAAAGTGGGCGTAGAAATTTGTAATATAAATAATAATATTTTATTAAATTTTCTACTTTAGTGTTCTAAGCATTTTCCTATAAATAGGGTGCTTAGGTTAGAATTAAAAATCACACCAGAAAATGAAATCTTTCTCTTTCTATATTATCGAGCATATTCTTGTGAGTATTTTAAGACTTTGAGTATTGCTATACGGTGCAAGTTCCCTTCAGCTCTATATCCAGTATTCCAATCAGAAGTACTGTCTTTTCGAGGTAAGGGATGTTATTTTTTTTTATTTCTTCCAATATCATTATGCCGAAATATTGATCTGAATTTTTTTTTATCAAATTTGGAACTTTTAGTGTCGGGGTTACTATTCACGTATACGACACTATTCACGTATACGACACTATTTACGAATACGACACTATTCACCGAAAAATTAAATTTTTATTTTTGTCCAAGATATCTATTATGGATACTAGCTTTGAATGTATCTATATTTTGATCATTCTTGAATTTTACTCCACTATGATTATTTATGAAGTATTTTTGAACTCAGATTGTTTAAAGTACGAATCATTAATATTTGTTCTTTTGTTTCACTGGATTCGTTTTCTTTAAAATATTTTTCATCATCTTCAGTCCTAAATGATGATATAACTAAATATCTTTGGCTTGTAGTGCAAAGATTAATGATTTTATGATGAATATCTTTGGCCCGTAGTACAAAGATGAACATGTGTTGAGATGAACATGACCAACTGATGAATATCTTTGGTCTGTAGTGCAAAGGTGAATATTTGATTCAAGATATTTATTGATTGATGTTACATGGATAAAATATTGATGATGGACTTTTAAATTCATAGATGATAGTAGATTTCATACTCTACTTAACTCTTCTAATGAATTATTATTTTCGCTGCAAATATTGATTTAAAATTTGTTGTCTATTGTATTCTATTAAATTTTTCCCTGTTGAGGACTAACGATAATTTGTTCTATATTATCTTAGTCATAATGTTCTTTACTGAGCTAGTTGAGCTCACCCTTTTTCCTTTCTATTCCATTTTTCTTCTCAGGAGGCGAGAATGTAGCGAGTACTAGTCGGGGTATGGAATGATGGTTCTAAAAAGTTGTTTAGTAGTCCTCATTATTTTTATAAAATAATGTATCAATAATTGTAATGAGGACTTATTTGAGTGTGTATATTGTTTAGAAGATAATATTTGTATTTAAACTCACAGTTTTTATGTTGTATTAATAAAGTTGTAGTTGTTTCTGTACCATGTTATTGACGACTCAAAATGGGTTATGTATACGTATTTTGGGGGTGTCACAGTTGGTATCAGAGCTTAGGGATATGATCTCTGGCGGAGATCAGGGAATAGAACTAGGAGGGGAGAGACGAGTAAATCCTTCGCTAGTATGTCCTACCTAAGCTTATTTGTTGGTTGGTCAGAATATAGGGATATTGTGTGATATGTTAATTCTTTTAATTAACCCTTGTTTTATGGCAGTATTTAAGAATGGCAACTGAGAATGTTAACAGTGGAGTAAACGAGACCGTGGAGACACCTTTACTCACCAACGAGGAGAACGTGCAACAGGCTAGCAATGTTCCTCCTGTGAACAACACCACTGAGCAGATAATGAACGATGGGATGTTTAGAAGTTTTTTGCAGTTCATGCAAAATCTGACAAGGGAGACTCGTGTTCAAAATACAGGAGGAAATGATAGCAATTCACGGTTTGTCACATCCAAGCAGCTCAAGGAGTTGGGACCACCAGAATTCTGGGGAAAGCCAGATCCGATTAAGGCAAAGACGTGGGTCAAACAAATTACCAAGATATTCGATGTCTTGGGATGCACGGAGGAATATAAGGTTCCATTCGCCACCTTTATGTTCCGTAATGAGGCAGATTACTGGTGGGAATCTGTGAAGCGTACCCATCCAGTCGCATTTAGCATGTCTTGGGAAACATTTCAGAAACTGTTCAATGACAAGTACTTTCCTGAAAGTATTCATCATATGAAGGAGGTAGAGTTTATTAGACTGGAGCAGAATAACATGACTGTGTCCCAGTACGAGGCGAAATTTGCAGAGTTGTCCAGATTTGCACCTCATTTGGTGGAGAATGAGGAACGTATGACGCGGATGTTTCTGAGAGGTTTAAAACCTGACATACGTCAATATCTCATTTCACATAAATTTTCTCTCTATTCAGATGTTGTCAACATGGCTCAATTATTAGAGCGAGATAACGAGTACGTTCAATAGAGGGACGACAACCAGGATCATACCGGTGACAGCAGTCATCAGAACAACGATAACCAGCGGAGAAAGAAAAATACAGACAAGAGCGGCAACCACTCTGGTGGTAATCATGACCATGAGAATAGAAGAAGCGAGTCGGGAGGAGATTTTAAAAAGAGGAGATTCAACAATGACAATACGAAGACGTCAGCACCAACTGGTTCCAAGGGAGGAGAATGACCATCGGTCATATGCTATAAGTGCGGAAAAGAAGAACATATCAGCCCAAACTACCCACAACAGTTTAAGGTATGTTATAACTATGGAAAGAAAGGATATATCGCTCAAGATTGCACTGTAGCGAAACCAAGTCCAGCGGGGATGGTGACTCAAAAGGCTGTCCCAGAAAAGTCAAAGTCAACGGTTCCTGGAAGAGCATTTGTCGTGACTGGTCAACATGGGAGGAACCCAAACGAGGTGATCACGGGTAAGCTAATCATAAATTCATGCGAAGTTTATACCTTACTAGATACCAGTGCTACCCATTCATATATTTCTCCTACTTGTGCTCAACGTTTAAACTTGACTCCGGAGAAATTAGAGTTTGATTTATCTGTGGAGACTCCGTTAGGAGAAACTTTCATCACATCCACTGTTTATAAATCTTGTTTGATCCAAGTTGGCACCATCACCTTACCTGTTGACCTTATCTCTTTAAAGATACTTGCATTTGACGTGATTTTAGGGATTGCAAAGTTTATCTCGAGGTGTTTAACTTGTCAACGTGTAAAGGCAGAGCATCAAGAGCCTAAGGGCCCATTGCAACCACTTGAGATTCCGAAATAGAAGTGGGAACACATTACCATGGATTTTGTTATTGGTCTTCCCACGGTTTCTCAAGGCATAAATGCTATTTGGTTTATTATTGATAGATTAACCAAGTCTGCTCATTTTTTACCGATACGGGAGACTTATTCCCTTGAACGTCTGGCTCGTATGTACGTAGATGAGATTGTGAGATTGCATGGCATGCCAGTATCCATAGTTTCAGATCGTGACCCAAGATTCACTTCAAGATTTTGGGTTGGCTTGCAAAAAGCTATGGACATGGATTTACGATTCAGTTCGGCATACCATCCTCAAACGGACGGAAAATTAGAGAGGACTATTCAAACTCTTGAAGATCTATTAAGACTCTATGTCTTAGACTTCAAAGGGAGTTGGGATAAGTATTTACCATTGGTGGAATTCTCTTATAACAACAGTTATCAGGCAAGTGTAGGTGTGGCTCCATTCGAAGCATTAGATGGACGAAAGTGTCGCTCTCCAATATGTTGGGATGAGGTGGGTGAAGCAACATTATTGGGACCAGAGTTGGTACGTATAACTACGAAAAATATCCAAATGATTCGACAATGTATACAAACGGCACAGGATCGACAAAAGAGTTATGCGGATCTTCATCAAAAGGACGTGGAATTTAGTATTGGGGATCATGTATTGTTGCGTGTAACTCCATGGAAGGGAGTTACAAGATTTGGGAAGAGAGAAAAGCTCAATCCACGATTTATAGGTCCATTTCAGATTCTTGACCGAGTAGGAAATGTGGCCAATAGACTCGCGTTACCTCCAAGTATGTCTTGTGTTCATAATATTTTTCATATATATGTGCTTCATAAATATGTGAAAGACCCAAACCACGTCATTGAGTTAGAACTGGACTAGATAGCTGAAGACTTAATGTACGAGGAGGTACCTATCAAGATCTTGGATAGGAAAGAACATGTCCTACGCATAAAGGTCATACCATAAGTTAAAGTTTTGTGGATGAACCATGCTATTGAGGAAATGACCTGGGAGTTAGAAACGAAAATGAAAGCGAGGTATCCTCATCTTTTCGAAACACCAGGTACGTACGTCAATTTCGAGGACAAAATTTTATAAGGAGGGTGTAGACACTCGAAATTTTTTGTACACCTGTCACTAACATTGCAGGAGGATAGATTCGTCTTTTAAGAGGGAACCCTGAAAGACAATCTATATCCATGCCGAATACTACCGGAAGTTCAACATCAACCCCGGATCGCAATCTGGGAGTAACAATTCCAATCTCAGAGATAACCCCGAGACATGCAGATCAATACCAGAACACACACCGGAGAAGATCGATTAATCTCGGAGATAACCCTGAGGTATCCAGTCTCAGTCCCAACCATGGGAATAGCCACCGACCTTGGTGATAACCCCAAGGAACGCAATTTCGGCGATAACCCCAGAAATGCTTGTTATAAGTGTGACCAGCTTCAATCTCGGTGCTCACAACGAGATACACTGTACCAGCCCGGCGATAACATCGGGAAGACAGGCACACCTCAAGGATGACAATGAGGACCTTCAACAAATTGCAGCAGTCCAATCTCAGCGAAGCTGAGCAACGTCTGCTTTATCAGCCTAATCCGACGATAACACCGGTGTGGGGCAACATCGTCATCTGACCAACACGATGCCACGCCACGTCATTTCAACATATCTACGCAACAATGTCCCACAAGACTAATCAATCCCGAGTGACTATTATACGGGGTAACAGATGAAAGTTGAAGCTTGAAGACCGAAGGGCACCGTCCCATCTTTAATGATTTCGCACAAACTCTAATCCCATGCCATCGTACAACTCTCGACAACGGTGGTCCAAAATAGGTCCTGTATACCTCAAAAGGATGCCCGGATTGCACTTCTGAAAGTTCGAGTGGACATTACAGTGCCCGAGTGTACGTACTTCGAGACAACCCGAGTCGAAAAACTCGGGCCCACCCGGGTTGCCTCTGGTACACATACGGCTCAACTGCAGGTACACCTGCGGCTCCACCCTCTATAAATAGAGGGCATTGGGTGGTCATTTTGGAAGAGAAAATGGCGAGGAAGCCCTGCCCAATTTGCTCTGCACTCATCCCAGGCAGTGTACTTTCCCCTTTTAAACACCTGTGAGCTCATATATAGCCCTTTTGTACCTACAAAAGTCTGTGTTTACTCACTCTAAAGATATAGAAGTCTTCTTTGGCAGCCCACTGTAAGCCTTCTTACACACTTTAGAGTCCTTCTCTTCATCTTTGCACACACCCTGCTACACGTTGAGAGTCGTGTTGCTTGCTTTTGTCCAGACCTCGGTCCGTGGTTTCATTTCAGTATATATATATATATATATATATATATATATATATATATATATATATATATATATATATATATTAAAGCAAATAAACGCTCCAGACCGAAGTCTAGGCTCAATCGAGCCATAACTCGATAATGTTAGTCAATATATATATATATATATATATATATATATATATATATACATTTATATATATATATATATACATTTATATATATTAACTGTGTGTCGAACTTTGTTCGATGAGCCTAGACCTCGGTCTGGAGCATTTACTTGCTTTAATATATATGTATATATATATATGTATATATATATATATATATATATACACACACACACACACACACATTTATATATATTAACTGTGTGTCAAACTTTGTTCGATGAGCCTAGACCTCGGTCTGGAGCGTTTACATGTTTTAATATATATATACTTATATATATTATCTGTGGTCGAACTCTATTCAATGAGCCTGGATTTTACATCCGGAGTGTTTACGTGCTTTAATATATATATATATATATATATATATATATATATATATATATATATATATATATATATATATATATATACACTAACTGTGGTCGAACTTTGTTCGATGAGCCTGGATTTTATATCCGGTGCATTTATTCGCTTTTATATAAATATATATTTACATTTCGTCCCGCCTGGAGTTCACTTCGTGACAGTTGATTGCTTTGTACAACTTTCTTTACATTTTTTCCCGCCTGGAGTTTCCTCCGTGGCGGTTGATAGCTTTTACAGCTTTATTTATATTTTTGATCCCCCATGGAGGTGCTTCGTGGTTGGTGATCATGTATGTATATATATATATATATATATTTACAACTTTTATATATATCTACTTACTGCGTTTATATCAATTGCGGCATCATGTGAGCCAAGGAATCATGTGATCACATTCGGTTCCCGTGATGGACCTTTTCAGCTGTAAGTAGCTTGTAAATATATCTGTGATGTTTGGATTCCCTTAGATGGTTTTCATACCCACGAGGAATTCAGCACCTTTTTGTAAAGTATTTTCGTACGGATGCTTCGCATCTGTCGAATAAAATCAATCCAGCTGAATACGGAATAAAATGGGAGTGTAAAAGGTCTCAATTACTATTGAGCATCAGGGTTTGAAAAACTTCTTTTATAAAACATCACTTCCATATCTTGCTTAAAATTGAATTTTTACATAAAATTCAAACCCTGTGTATATAGGTGCGAACGAGGCCTTGCACTACTTCCAAATAACAACACATTGACCTACACATACACATTCAGATAACAGTTTCTTGAAAAGAGGCGGTCAGCGTGGTAACACGGATGTCAGGGATTTCCTAACACCTTTCATCCGCATAACCAAGTCCCTGGACCCTAATGAATCTTGGTTTCACTGACCCGTTTAGCAGTGTCACATCACTGGGTCAATGTGCAAACCTTTTCTCGGTTGTGTTGGTACAACCATTTAAAAAACCAACTGGTGACTCTTATAGTCCAATCGTCGACATTATACATGTCAGACCTTTTTCACTTGTTTTTTCAAACAAATCTCACCTAAAATGAGAACACCGAAGAACAAGTAACGGAAAGGGACAATTAAAAATCCCGACGTCGACAGGTGGCGACTCTGCTGGGGACTTCAGTAAAAGGACTTAAGCCGCTATTACAATTTTTTCAAAATTGTTATCTGCTTGTGTGTGGATGTTGCATTTACATTTTGTGATGAATGTGTACGAATGCATTTCCTTACTTAGTGCTTCGCACTATAAACTGCTTGTGATATTAGTGCTTCGCATTATAAACTGCCTGTGATATTAGTGCTTCGCACTATAAAACTACTTGTGATATTAGTGCTTCGCACCATATCTGCTTATGATATTAGTGCTTCGCACATGTCATCATTTTCATACGGTAAGACGCGATGTATGTGAATGTATGTTGTGTGGTCCCTCCACCAGGAGGCTATCTTGTCGGTGTTTGATTACTAGACTCGTGAGAAGACTAATTCTCCGAGGCTCAGGAAAGGCACCACCCAAATTCGCTCTAGTTGAAAGACCGGATTAACTTCCCGTCAAGTAGATTGCGATGATTTGGGAACCTTCATGGCAAAAAGCCGCGAGAGTAACCTAAGATAGGTCAGCCTCTAATAAACCCAAAACGGAGGAAAGTCTCTTCATGCTCTCATTTCAAATTACTTGTAAAGCACAATTACTTGTAATTATCTTCCATATCTATCTCCATGTAATGAGAAATATGAAGAAATGTGTACACATACATGCTACAAACAGCTGACATCCATTTTGCAGGATAAAATTCCTAAACTGGGCGCATCGTATAACATGTTATTATCCACCTTCCCTGAAGACTAAACTATGCAAGTCTTTTGCGGGGAATCAATCGGACCTACCACCCGTTCAAAGTCCAAAAAGGCAACAAGCCTACAGTTAATCATGTCGTCATCCGACCAGACTGAACTTAATCCAGTTTCTCGTAAAGAATTCGACGGATTAAGCAAACAGATTACAGATTTGGCTATTCTATTAAAAGAATTACACCAGTCTACACAAGGTAAGAAAATACCCGTACATGCTGAATCCTCCACACAAGGAGAAGCCCAGGTCGTTACAATACCTGAACTGCAGTTGGATCCGACCAACAAAACTCATGATGCTGCCCATCCCACTGGAGATCCAGACACTGGTGACATCAAAAAGAAAGTCCTCCAAATGGAAGAGACTCTTCGCACTATCAAATTGGAACACACGGGAGTGTTTCATATGCCGATTTGTGTATTTTCCCTGGTATTCATTATCCAGAAAAATTTAAGACTCCTGACTTTGAAAACTATGACGGGTTAGGAGATCCTTACACACATCTAAAGGTGTTTATTGGAGACCTGGGATCTTATGCAGAGGATGAAAAACTCAGAATGCAACTATTCCAAAAAAGTCTAACTGGAGAAGCCCGTTCATGGTACACAAGATTAGACAATTCAAAGATCCATAGTTGGGAAGAGCTAGCACACACTTTCCTCACCCAATACAACTTTCAATCTCAAATGGCTCCTGATCGGTATCAAATTATCAAGATCAAGAAACAATCTAACGAGTCTTTCAGAGAGTATGCTCAGAGGTGGAGACGCCCGGCTGCCCAAGTTAGTCCTTCCATGACAGAATCAGAGATGGTCATGACTTTCATAGACATACAAGAAGCACCTTTCTATGAAAGAGTTTTAGTCGGCATCGGCAAACCATTTTCTGAAATGGTCAAACATGGGGAGATGGCTGAAATGGGATTGAAATCCCAAAAGATTCAAGACCTAGCTGCACTCAAAGCGGTTGCTGATCACATCCAATCTAGAAATTATGGGAACAACCCCCGGAGGGTTCATAAAAAGAAAGAAAAGGATGTTTCCCTGATACTACAGGGTCAAAAAGGCAGTCAAAACATGCCTATTCAACGGAGAAATTACACTCCCTTTCAATCACAGTCTGCGAACCCTCCAGTACCAAAAGGTGGAGAAGTCAAACGACCTCGAGTATTCACACCCTTAGGGGACACCCTCGAGAACATTCTCAATCTTCTAACAAAACAGAAGAATATCACGCATCTGCTTCCACCAGCCAGCCCTAATGGTTGGGGTTTTAATGCTGCTCAGAAATGTGCTTATCATGCCGGGGCACCTGGACATGATACTCAGGATTGTTGGGCCTTGAAACATAAAATCCAAGACCAGATAGACAACGGTGAAATTGTGGTCACCAAACCCGATCAACCTCACGTTCAAGACAACCCTCTTTCTCAACACAAGGAAGAAGAGGTCAACATGATCAATTGGAGCAGTGGATAAAGTTCCAATTTCAGCTGTGAATCCTCCCAGACCCCCAAAGATGGTGATGACAGATGGGATTATGCCAAGTTCCAATTCACAATAGAACGAAAGATGAAAGCTCTCTATAAACAAATTGAGCAATTGGCAGAACTGGTGACTTATCAGCATCAAGTGACTCGTCAGCTAATTAGCCAGAAGCATGCCAGTCTCCTACCTATTGTCATGAATATTCCCTCTTCGCCTTCAAAAAATGCTAAGGCCCGTCGGGATTTTGCCAACAAAAGGAAATTCACACATTTGGGCCAACCTATGGAGGAAATCCTTCATATGTTAATCAATGAAGGAATGATTAGTTCCCTTCTACCTCCAATCAATCCCCATTCAGGACGATACAACTCTGAGGGAGTATGTCAATATCATTCTCAATATCACGGTCACAACACAGAAGAATGCTGGGCACTCCGCCACCTTATTCAAAATTTAATCGACAGTGGCGTACTGCGCCTGGCAGATAACGACACTGTGTTACGGGCAAGTGAGGATTCATGTCCTACTAAGTGGAAGAGTGTAGTAGCAGTCATATCCGCTAAAAATGATTGGGGTTAACAAATCACTTGTCATGCCAGTAATTCAACTTAAGGGAATCAACAGTCCTTTGAAAGTGGCTGCTCCCGAGCCAATCAACTTGCCGTGCAGAGCACAATTATACTATTGTTAGCTTGCGCGCAGTTCCATGGAATTATGGAGAAGGTGAAGGATCCACCTCGCATATAACTGCTACAGTGTCGAAGGAGAATCCACTATATCTTCCCCAACGGATAATGAAGCCTGTCATCAAGTCTAAGGGGAAAGTACCCATTGAGAAGATTGAGAATTTCCTCCGCACTATGGGTCATAACGAAGCCAAGGTGGTTTTAAGCTTGAAAGAAGCTCCACAACAGATGTCAATCTTGGACTTGGTTTTGACTTCCGAGAATCACCAGAAGCTCTAGTTAAAGGTTTTAGAAGAAGCCTATCTACCGACATCAGTTGATACAGAAAAGTTTCAACATCTGGTTGATCATATTTTCTACAACAATGTGATATCCTTCACTAATGATGACATACCACCCGAAGGGACCGGTCATTGTAAATCGTTTCACACTGCGGTCTTGTCCTCCAGATATATGGTGGCTGGAGTTTTAATAGATGGAGGTTCCTCTCTGAATATTTGCCCATACGCTACCTTGGTGAAGATGAATATCAATCCCAATCGAATTCGGAGTAGCCATACCATTATCAAAGCTTTTGATGGAGCCCGTCGTAACTCGATCGGAGTAGTTGAGCTGCCAATTGAGATTGGTCCTCATACATTCTGTGTATCCTTCCATGTGCTCAAGATAGATTCGGGATACAACCTGCTCTTGGGACGACCATGGATTCACATGGCAGGGGCAGTCCCCTCGACTCTTCACCAACAGTTGAAATACATCATCAACAATAGCCTGGTCACAGTTAACGCTGAACCGGAGATTCCTCAGCATGGGGACATGCCGCTCATCAATGCCAATAAGGAGGTTGAGCCAATTAGTTTTCATTCTTTGAAAATAAGCAATACCCAATACCATGCTATTGGAACGCCACTGCCCGAACCCAGATTTCTGCCGAGGTAATGTCGGCCACGCAAGAAATGATGTCGTTGAGTCATAAACCAGGACAAGGGTTGGGACAGCTGGACTTGGCTATTCTGCCAGGTCTAGTCACAGGAATCCTCATAAGCATCAGCAGATTCCTGCAGCTTCAACCATGCGACGTTTAGCTTCGCCTTCAAGCTCTGAGTCCGCACAACCTCCCGTAAAGGTGCCAGCCAATATAATGGCGATGTTATTTCCCAAGCCGGTACCGGTAAAGGAGAAAGAAATCTTTGTTCCAGATCCCACAGTGGAGGAAGAGGAAAGAAGAATCAAGCAAGACGTCATCAGGATGATATCCGGCATACGCATCATCGTTCATGATGAGCATACCAACAGATACACCCCAGACGATGACTGCCAAGACGTAATAGCTATCATTCGGGACATGGAAGATGATGATAATCCCTCTATCACTGCGGTTCACCCGAAATTTGCTCTTGCCAATTGGAACAGCATTCCTAGCATTGGTCGTCAAGGGTAAAGCAGGCGAAGACTCTTTCTGCCCTGTAGATATAATAACTGCTTACTTTTCTGTACAATATTAGCGGTTTATTTTGCCAGTATATGCTAACAATGTGCATGATCAACACATGTCATATAGACTAAGTGAAAGCATATTTTGTTTTAGAACTCTGAATTTAGATGTGCCGGTACTTGCTGATACGGTGCCTCTTCTGCACAAGGATTGTACCTTTGATGTAGAGATGAATTCAGCCTTGGTGGATATACCAGATGACATTGAGGTGCCTCCAGAAATTTAAGAATGGGTCAAAGATAAACCCAAACCCAACCTTGATCAAACCACTCCTTTCAATCTCGGAACCTTAGAAAACCCTAAGTTAATCCAGATTGGTTCAGACCTTACCCCAAACCAACGGAATGACATGGTTACGCTACTAACCTAGTTCCAGGATGTCTTTGCATGGTCTCATGAGGATATGGTGGGTTTGTCCACTGACATTGTCCTTCATCGCCTTCCCATTAAAGAGGGATTTAAGCCAGTCAAGCAAAAGCTTCGACGATTGAAACCTGAATGGAGTTTAAAGGTGAAAGAAGAAATTGTGAAACAGTTTCAAGTAGGCATTATAATGGTGTCTACATATCCTGAGTGGATATCCAACATCATGCCCGTACCTAAACCTGGAGGGAAGGTGCGAGTTTGCGTGAATTACTGGGACTTGAACAAAGCTTGCTTAAAAGATAGCTTTCTCGTGCCATTTATCCACATTCTCATTGACAATACTGCGTAATACGACATGTACTCCTTTACAGATTGCTTTGTGGGGTATCATCAGATCATGGTTGCCGAGGAAGATCGTGAAAAAACTGCTTTCATCACTCCTTGGGGAACTTTTTGCTATAAACGGTTGTCATTCGGCCTCATCAATGCTGGAGCTACCTATCAACGAGCTATGATGGCTCTTTTCCATAACTTAATGCATAAAGAGATCGAGATCTACGTGGATGACATTATTGTCAAGTCCCGAAAGGAGAATGACCATATAGACCATCTCAAGAAGTTGTTCAACAGGTTGCGTAAGTACAACTTGAAGTTGAATCCAGCTAAGTGTGCCTTTGGCGTTAAATCATGTAAGTTGCTAGGATTTCTAGTCAGCCACAAAGGGATAGAGATGGATCCTGCCAAAATCCAAGCCATCACTGAAATGCCCATTCCTCAGACAGAAAAGGAAATACGGGGATTTTTGAGAAGAATCAACTTCATTAGCAGATTTATCTCTTAGCTCACAGCAACCTGTGAGCCAATCATCAAGCTGTTAAGGAAGAACTCCTCCATGAAATGGAATGAGGAGTGCCAGAATGCCTTCCTTACAATTAAGAAACAACTAATTAAAGCTCCCATCTTGGTACCACCCAGGGATGATGTTCCCCTATTTATGTATCTGTTCGTAAGTGACAAAGCCATGGGCTGCATGCTGGGACAGAAGGACGATAGAGGCCTAGAACGAGCTATCTATTACCTCAGCAAAAGATTTAGCAGCAGTGAACACAAGTACACTCTGATCAAAAAGACGTGTTGTGCTTTAGCATGGGCTACCATGAGGTTACAGCATTATCTTCATGGTCACACAACCCATCTCATATCCCGCGTGGATCCTCTCAAGTACGTGTTTAGTAAACCTATACTGAATTATCGGCTGTCTAGATGGCAGTTGATCCTACAACAATTTGACATCATATATGTGACTCAAAATTCCATCAAAGGTCAAGGAATTGCGGATCAATTGGTTGCCGCACCATCAGGGGATTTCAAACCCTTAGAGACATATTTCCCCGATGAAGGAGTAATGACAGTTCAGCAACACCATCAGTACGATACACACCAAACGTGGAAGATGCATTTCGATGGAGCTGTTAATATGGATGGTTCTGGAGCTGGAGCAGTTCTAGTATCTGATACGGGGGAGCAGTATCCCGTCGTCGTCAAATTACAGTTTGTCAGCACCAATAATACGGCTGAGTATGAAGGCTGTCTTATGGGGCTAAAACTTGCCCATTCAATGGGTATCAGGCGGTTAACTGTCCTTGGAGATTAGGAGTTGGTAATCAGACAATCCACCGGAATCTATCAAACTAAGGAACTACATTTGCTGCCTTACCATCGGCAAGTTTTAAAGATGGCTTTGGGATTTGAAGAAATATCATTTCTACACATTCCTCGTAATAGGAATGATTTCGCAGACGCGTTAGCAACTTTGGACTCCTTGATTCGCATATCAGACAAGGAACACTTGCCAAGCGTCACAATTTTTCTACACAAGGCCCCAGTCTATGGGAATTACGTTGGAGAAGTTTCGGATAAGCTACCTCCTATCCAACATCCTTGGTATCAACATATCAAGGAATATCTGCGAGATGGATCTACACTCGCTAAGGCGAGCCTGACTGAACAAAGGCGGATCCACCGACTGGCTATGAAATTCTACCTGAGTGGAGATGCGCTCTACAAAAGAGATGCAGGATTAGGTCTCCTCAGATGTTTAGACAAAGATCAAGCCCAAAGGCTTATGGATGAAATCCATGGCGGAGTCTGTGGCCCCCACATGAGTGGCCCCCTCCTTGTCAAGAAACTCCTCAGGACATGACATTATTGGCTATCTCTCAAAGCTGATTGCAATGACCACGTCAGGAGATGCTATCAGTGCCAGATTCATGGGAATGCTATACACGCCCCTCCACGGGAACTTCACAATATGAGTTCACCTTAGCCCTTCTCAATGTGGGGAATGGACGTTATCGGGTCCATTGAGCCTAAAGCCAGTAATGGTCATCGGTTTATCTTTACCATGATCGACTACTTCACCAAGTGGGTAGAAGCAGCCTCCTTCCCCAGGGTTACTAAAGAAGTCATCATTGCTTTCATCAGAAACAATGTTAATTATCGATATGGACAACCAGCGGTGATTGTGTCCGACAATGCCAAGAACCTCAACAACAAAATGATGGGAGAATTATGCAGTAAATTCCACATCAAACACCTCAACTTAGTTATCTATCGTCCGAAGATGAATGGTGCTATTGAAGCGGCTAACAAGAATATCAAGAAGATTATGCAAAAGATGTCCACCAATCACAAATATTGGCCTGACCTATTGCCTCTGACTCTGTTAGCCTACAGAACCTAAATGCGCACTTCCACTGGGGCAACCCCCTACGCATTAACCTATGGGATTGAAGCAGTGCTCCCCATAGAAGTTGAGATGGAATCCCTCAGAGTATTGATAGACGCTCAGTTGGATGAAGACCAATGGGTACAAGATAGGTATCACCAATTGTCTCTAATAGACGAAAGGCGAACCGCGGCTATCTTCCATGGTCAGTTATATCAGCAAAGGATCGCCCGATCCTACGTCAAAAAAGTCCGGCTACGGCAATTCAGACAACATGACTTGGTTTTGAAGAAAATACTGGACAACCAAGATCAGTCTAAGGGAAAATTCGCTCCTAACTGGGAAGGCCCGTTTATTGTCAAGGAAGTATTGACAGGAGGCGCTCTCAGGTTGCAAGAAATGGACGACGATGAATTTCCGTAACTCATCAACTCAGACGCCGTGAAACGATACTATGTCTGAAGTTACCATCAAATAAACATCCTGGTGGTAGACCATCAGGTCACCAGTCATTCCGGTTCTTTAAACCTTTACCACAAATAACTTTGCTACACTTTGCCCCTCAGGGAAACATACCTTTCAAGCCAGCAGCCTGGCTTTCTCCTTTGCATTCCTATAACTTCGGTCATCCCACCATGGATTGAACCTCTTGCGTATACAGTTTGGCTACCCATACATGGGATCAAACTTTTCACCTACAGTTTATCCTCAACCTAGGATTAAACTTTCTCCTCCCCGCACTCTGACCTGTACATGGGATTACGCTTTTCATCCCACCTTGAGGGGCGAACTACGTCGACCTGTTCTCCTCCTCAATAGGAGTACGTAGGCAACCATTTCATATGGCCAGGTCGCAATAAAAAAATAACAAAAACATTCCTACACCATTCCTGCCACATACAACGTTGAACCTCTTACACCATGTTCGAACTACGCAGACCTGATCTCCTCTTCAATAGGAGTACGTAGGTAGCCATTCATGGTGAAGTCTCACCTCCTACCAAAACACAAACCCTTGTCAGTTGGTACTGGGATCATCCTTCAATCCACTACATTTCATTTGGCTTCAGACCAAAGGGATGGAATTACCTGAACTCCTCCCAAATAGGAGATTCGGCGACCATCTAAGCTGCGGTCATACCTTGAAGAGCAACACCAATCCATAAGAGATGGAATTAACTAGGCTTCTCCTAAATAGAAGTACTGGCGACCATCTGTGGTGTGGTCAATCTCAGAGAGAAAAGCCACACTCCTCTCCTCATTTCCATACAGAAACCAGTCCCAAGACACCTAAAGATGGTAGGGATACATACAGATCGATGATCCATTCTGAACTATCCAGAGACAACTCAATGTCCATCCACCCAGGAATAATTCAGAATACATCAAGATCACAAGCCCTGAAGCAACAGGCAAAATATCAAGCAAGTAGCAAAGCGATCCAAAAGGGAAGTGATCCAAAAATATATTTCCCTGTTATATATATAATGTTGTTCGATATACACAATGTAAACTATATAGGACAAAATGGCTAAGCTAGTCTGTGCAGGAAAATACAAGATCACCTACAAGTCAGGGTATATGCGAGCTAACAAGCCCAACATGGCGTCCCTCTCAGAAGATGGAGGTAAAGTTGTGGTCTCTTGTATGAGAATATCCACATGACCCAACAGATCTGCAGCCATCTTCATGGTGACCATATGATCATCAATATATGTGCTCATCTCTGCGATCATGTCAGTGGTAAGGGACCTCACTGCAGTGATATTTGTGACGGCTACATCCCGGGCATATATGGTGATATCCCACTCAATTATCACTGCATCTTTGGCTGATATAGCCTCATCCCGCTCAACGACGGCGGCATCTCTACGAGCCAATGCCTCGTCTCTCTCCAATAGAGCGGCCTCCCTCCCATCAAGAGCAGTCGACATCACAGATCGAATCTGATCTCTCTCAAAGGTCCTCAGATGAAGACTCTGCTCTAAGTACTGTGTCGAGTACTGAATCACAACAGTACTGGTACCAGGAGAATCCGGAAGAAATGCTGGCAACCCAGTAGTGGACTCCTCTTCGATGTAGGTATCAATTTCCCCCATGGGCTCTACATCATCCAACTCGCGCTCTGGTACTGCAAACACTGCTGTAGCCGATAAAATCTCTGTCTCCATCCACGGGAAATACTCTGCAGAATAACCAGGATGACTGACAGAAAAAGCCGCTATCTCGCGCCGATCCCAGCAAGCGTATACCCGAGATCGGTCCTCTGCAGAGAGGTCCTGAGAAGCTGAACGCTGACCTGTCGCCCCCTCAAAAGGATGAAAATCCTGAAACTGGTCGAACTGTGACATCACGGCCAATGGGTGATAAGTGGTTACTCCCCTCAAACCAGCCAGAGGGAGATAGTCCATGCCCAGAGCATGAGTAATGAAGCTGTATGGTGAGCTAAGCCCGGACACGGTAATATGCTGAAAGGATCTCTAATATCTGCCAAGAATATAGACCAGGACAGAGCATCAATACACTCTGATGGCTAAAAAGAGTAGGACATAGCTACATCATGGGTGAAGCAGTACTCATGCCGTCTAAAAGTGCCAATCGGTCTCAAGTGTGACATGAACCACACATATAGCATGACTGAACTCCATGTGAACACTCCTGTAGGATACATGCAACAGTATGATGCCGACCGCAAGGTCTCTGCTACAATCATAGGTACAATGGTACGACCCTCCCTGAGAGCTCTCACGGCCATGACAACTCCTATATCTATCTCATCCATATACCGCTACATATACACATATGACAATACACATAGCATCAGTACGTCAACTCTGGCCAAACGCCAATAATCCTCTGATGTGGTGAAATCTCCGGAATGTCGTGAATAGCTATCCTCCGAGCCAAATCTGTCGTACAGAAAATGTTGGGATATCACGTGGCCAGACGTCAACTCATCCTGTACCACTCTGCTCCTCAATCCTGTGAGAGTCATGAATCGTCTACTCATGTCTCCCAAAGCCAGATGCACGCAAGGTCTGTCTAAAGCCAACATCATCAAACGTGCATACTCCTACAGAGTAGGAGTCAACTCATGGGTGCCGAATCGGAATACCTGCCTATCCAGTAGCCAATGCTCTATCATCCCATCCACAAATCCTGCGGGAACCTGAAAAGTCAAAAAGGTCATGGTATGTTGCAATAAATGATCTACAGTCACCCTGTCTGGTGGTGACATGCTATCATACCACGATCGCATACCCAATGCCACCACTGACGGTGGGGTATGATCTATACGGCTAGCTATCGAAGAAGACATCTGTGCGGGCCGTGTCATAAGACCATCCAGGGGTCAATGCCGAATATCTCTGGACATACATACATATGCACAACATGATACATATATAACAAATAATAGATGGCAATATGATATAGGGAATGAAAAAAATAGTGCATACATTCCTAAATATATCGTCATCTAATACATCATCTCTGTATAGCTACAAATACAGGGAAATGGGGCACATAATCCCTAATACTAATAGAGGCCTATCAAAAGATATAGCGAGAATGGGGCACAGCCACCAAATATCTAACAAAGGCCTATCAAAAGATATAACAAGAATACACATCAGAAAAAGACAATGGTGTCGATGTCCACATAATCAATCATGTCCACCTGATGTAACTCCTCCTGAGTCACTGGATCTCTATCAACAGGGATGTCAGGCTTATATAAAGGAGGATCTGCACCGACAAAACTGAATGGGTCACCTGAGGGGCCAGCGCCTGAGCTGGAAGGATCAAATAAAGCCGCCTCTGCCGGATCTCTGCCCAAATGTAGGATAAATACGTGTACCTGGTCCAACTGCTGGGTTAAACTATCAATCTGGGTCATATGAGTCGGATCTCGGACACAAGCTATCCAATCTATCATCATCAAGGATCCTGGAACCATGTCCCCTATAAACTGTGTGGCGCGGGACTGAGCTCCAATAGTGCGAGGGGACCATCACCAATGGAACGTCTCCTGAGTACATGGACCCTCTGACAATGTAAAACTGTTAACCCCCAATAAGGGGATATCAATGACGGGTGACTGTGATACAGGCCAATAACGCCTGGTAGGAGGCAAGATTGGTATACGAATCTCCCCTGTGGTACCCCTAATAGCACGCTCTCCTAAATAGAGCTCCCAGCCTCTATCTGTGAAGAAAGAAACTCTCCTGGTGGAAATCACATACTCGACTCCAGTCGGGTATCCATCCTCAAAACCCACGGTCAGGTGTGGCCCGGAATAGGGAAGCCATGTGATGGTGTCGGCCGTCAGTAACTTCAGCTGCATACGACAATGAGTGAATCCCTCAGCTACAGGGACCTCTGGCAGAATCGAATGATGCCATCGTCGTCCTCGTGGATAGGTGTCTAAACTTAACACACTCACGGGGTCGAGCATGGAAGCCTCTCATAGGCCCAGAACTTCCAACACAAAGGCAAACATCTGCTGTCAGTTAACACTCTTAACCTATACATGGTAAATGACAAGAGAAATACTCACCAGCAGAAATGGGTAAAATCCTAGCCAAGCCTCGCTCAAACCCTGTGAGCACATACGCATGCCCTAGAGGAAATAGGCAAAGGTGTAGGAGCCCCAATCATACTTTCCAATACGGTCCACATCACGCGTGGTGCTGATCAAAGCAAAAGATACCGTGAAAGAGTTATCTGTTATGAAGCAACCTCTAATGATCATCAGGAACAATCGCTGCATAATGTGATCCCTGATTCTGACATCATCAGGCATAGGCTCACTCAATAGCCCGCTCATAGCAACTACGTTCAAAGGACCTGAACGGACAGTCCTGCCTTTGAGCGCCGCCGCCGGAACTCCTAATAAGAATCTAATGACAGTAAGGGTAATATTTGTAATACAAGGCACTGGCTCCCCTCCAAACTCCATACCTGTGATAAATTGCCAATCCATAGGCGTCATCATCACCTCTCAATCTAGCAAATGGAGTGACTGAGTCTGATGAAACCATCGCTCAGACAATACCCTAAGGTAACCCCAGGGACAACGACGGGGAAGGATTGAGAAGAATGCCCCAAATCCCCACTCATGCACTACCTCTCTATAGTTAGGATGAAGCGCCTGATACATGGAGTGAATGCTGAACCAGTTCCCTCGAGGCTATGTAAAACCAGGAACCTGCATGAAATGTAGATCAACATCAAAACCCTTTAATCCTCATCAATAGGAAAGAAGGAAGATGAAAGTCTAACGCCATACCTCGTTAGCATGCAAATACATCGATGGATGTCTGCCCAAATCACCCAACAACTCTGGATTCACCACCTGAATGCTTGAAAGCTCCCTGCGAGGGAAAAGTGTAGCAGGAGCGGGGTCCTCTATCAGAATATCTACCTCCTCGTCCTCAATGTCTGGAACATCTACCTGGACAGGATGTATCATGGCCTCCACCAACCGACCAGTCTGTCTGACAGAACGGGGACGAGGCACTTCAGAAGCCCTTCGCCGTACTCCAGAAGTGGTCCTATAGGAACTGCTCGGCTGATCCGGATCCATAGTATCTGGACAACAAGTCTCCAAATCACCTCAGAAAGGGTGTGGTATTTCCTTACCTGGAGCTTTCTAGAATGTATTTTATGACTCTGTGCATGCATGCATTTACTTTAACATAAATAATAGAGTTAAAATGCATGACTACCCAATGCCGACATTTAGAAAATTTTTGCCATAGTCCCCTCTGAAAATAGGACTATCCACATGCATACAGACATGTCTAGGTGGCCATTCAGTAGCACACCTGTCCCAAAGTCATATTGTGACGCCCCCAAATTCGGATACTTGAAACCCGAACTCGGTGCTTCACGATACTATTTCTATGAGCAGAATAATACTAATAATAATAACAATAATATAGATTTATCAAATTTAATTTACATATTATCAGAGTTTTCCAAATCTCAAGTACAAAACCTTTAACATTCATTACATGATAATAATAATAATATTTATCATCCATATCCTAATAAAGTTTGATTATTACAAAAGATAGCATAAACAGTCATTCAGCAACTTTTCCTTTCCCTTTATTCTTGGCAAATCCTTCGGGTTGCTCACCCTTAGCTGAAAATATTTAAATTAAAGCAAGGATGAGCATTTGAGTGCCTAGCAAGTAATAGCAACAATAATAGTTAACTGAATGAATTAAATGTTTTCTTGGAAGGATACTTCTACAACGAAGCAATAGTTGTGAAGTAAGCTGAACCAATAAATAACAACATATCATTTTTATTTCAAATTTTTAGAAACAACGTATTGAATATAAATGAGGATCAATTAACAGACTATGAACATTGTTTTCTATTTTCGAAAGGGTTAAACAAAAATTCATCTGTAAACTGTCATAACTTACGGGCACGGGGGTGATCAGCCCGTTATGCCCTGTATTGATCAATACTATATTGCTAGAACGATATTATCGTTCATCCTTTGTCCGCCTTAGCGCATAAAAATTTCTCATGATTGGGATGTTCATGACAGTCTTGAATCCATACCAAAACAATTTGGTTGGATAAGTTTTATCTTGTTCAATAACAACTTTAAATTTTATGTCTAGCTGGATCAAATAGCTTAGACGACTTTTATTTCAACGTATACATACTAGGCAACTATAAGTATGTATCAACATGTGATAAAATATAATAATTATCCAAGTGGGGACACTTGTATAACCATGTTATAGAAATTAACGAACAGAATAAATAACTTGATCAATATTAACAGGATAAAGGAAATTGTACAACAATTATTGCTTAATAGCTTACTTATACAGAATCATTACATAAGTATATACAAATGTTGAAATATTTGAACAATTGATATGAACAATTCAGATATTATCTTACGCATCTCCATTGCATAAATTAATTGCAAAGGGTTAGATACTTGCCTTGTCAGCTGCTTACACAACTTAGATTTATCTTTTCTATCAATCCCTATCATTAAATAGATCATTGATCTGATTAGAATAACATATCATATCATATAATACTACTTATTGCAGTCAGCACATTCCTAATCACATTGTCACATAACTTTAACACCATTGAATCACAAATAAACAGTTATCCAGTCATCCTATCTAAGTCCAGATCAATTTTTGAAATATGTCAGTCTACCGACAGCTTTATCGGGTAAACATCGAGTCTAAAACTCTATACAGTAGTTCAATATTCATTTGGATAACTTAAACACCCGTCGCACTATTTTTCATGGCCTTATAATAATTTTTAAATAATTATTACCATTTATCATAATTTTGAAATATCAGAATCATTATTAAATAATTTAATAATAAATAATTCTATTATCATTAATATTTAATTAATATTAAGCTATTAATGAACCCATTGCCAAAATATTAAAGTCATTAATAATAACTTAAAAATATTTTTAAAACATTTATATTACCCTTAAATGATTTTTAAAACATTTAAAAATCATTATAAAATAATTACCTTTAATATTAAATTATTAATGAACTATTTATCTAAATATTAAAAGTTATTAATTATAACTTAGAATATTTTTAATTCATTTATATCCCTTTTTAAATGATTTTTAAATTAATAAAACTATTTTTAAACAATTTATTTAATATAATTATTAAATAAATTTAATATCATTAGGGTTAAATTAATAACATTAATATCAAATTATTAATGAAATTATCCTTTAAATATTAAAAGTTATATTTTATAACTTAAAATATCTTTAAACATTTTATCTTCATTTAAAATGATTTTTAAAATATTAAAATCATTTTTAAACTAATTTATTTAATGTAAATATTAAATATCTTTAATATCATTAATAATAATTAATTAATGAATTTTACCTTTAAATATTAAAAGTTATATTTTATAACTTAAAATATTCTTAAATATCTTATTATTATTTAAAATGATTTTTAAAATAATAAAATCATTTTTAAATTATTTATTTAATTCATTTATTAAACAACTTAATTATCATTAATATTAATTTATTAATTAAAATTATCACAAAATATTAAAAGTTATTAAAAATAACTTAAAATATTTTCATATATCATAATATAATTTTTAATGATTTTTCATGTATTTAAATCATTTTTAAATAATTTATTTAATATTATAATGAAATAAATTAAATACTTTTAATATTCCAAAAATATTAAATATTTATAAAATATATTCAAAATAATTAAAATATAATTTTCGGACTTTAAAATAATTTTTAATAATTTATTTTATATTTTTCAGAATTAAAAACTAATTAATACTAATTATTAAATAAAAATAATTAATTTTTGCAAAAACTGTCGCTAAAGGGCCCTATAGCGACGAAATTGTCGCTATAGGTGTTCTTGAGCTGCCCAGAACCTTCATACCCAGTTACCGAGTGGACTAGTTTGACCAACTTTAAATCTTTGTGTAGTGTGTTTTTGGGAATTACAAAAGTTAGATCTTGTAGACAAAGTGCAAGACTACAGGTTCTAACAAACAACACGATCAAACAACCTAACACAAGCTAGATCTAAATAACCAAAGTTGCTGTCAGAGCTGTTCTTTATTTACAGAAATGAAGAACAGTTCGAGCTGTCACTTTTAAGCTATTATAACTATCAATCGTGTTGATGATTTTGTGATCTACAAGTTGTAATGTGTAGACAACATACCAATGTACATATATATATCATAACATCAACAAAATAACAACAAATTAAGCAGGTACAAGCCGGTCAAACCTTGTCAGAAAAATTGTTCAAAAATTTCTAGGTTTTTCCCAGAAAATGCAATCATGGCCGTTTGTCCTACTTTGACCGGCCACTGTAGTCATATTACTTGTTGTTTAGGAGATTTTAAGGCATAATATTAAATTACTAATATCAGTCTATAATCTGGTTACAAAAACAAACACATAACATCATCAAGCAGTTAGATCTAAGCCCGCAAAGAACCTGCCAGAGGCTTCTTGGCTGTTCTGGGTTTTTCCAGATTTTGAAAGTCATGGCCGGTCAACGAGTTTTGACCGGCCATAACTTTCATTCTGAGCATGATTTGAGCTATCTATCAGTTCCAGATTACAGAAAACATAACATACTACAAGTATCAACCTTTAAAACACAAAACCCAATTATAGAAATGGATCTACAAGGTTTGACATTCGTTTTCAGACCATAACATGAAATTTTTCCAAAAATTTGAAAATCATTGATTTGAGCATTTAGATGGTATGGACTTGTAATATACCAACCCAGATCATTAAATTAGACTATAAACAACATCTTTTAACAACAAATTACAAGATCTAACAACATATCATTGGAAAAAAAATTATGGTTAGGGTTTATACCTTTGATGAACAAATTTTTGATTTTGTGTTACTGATTTGGTTATGGTGTTAGTGGGGCTTGATAATGGGACTATAATGCTAGATAATTTCGGAGGTGTGGTGCTTGAGAGAGTTGAGTAAGGTTTTTGCACAAATTAAGTGAACAAAATACAATTTCTCTCTCCAATCCATATATATAGACAATTAGATACATGTATGGGCTGACCTAGAGATGATTTGTTGTCATTTGAAGGTTAAGGGAGTTGTTGGTTTGGTAAACCACTCAAAATTTATCTAGATTTGCAAGCAAGCTTCTTAAAGAATTAAAAAGGGCATAAAAGACATTTAATAATTCAATTTAATGGCCAAAAATAAAACTTGACAAACCCTTAGGGTTTGACCCTTAGGGTTTAACCCTAATATTTAGCAAAAAGCAAAAATACTATTTAGCAACTAGGGTTTGTAAAATTATAAACTAAATTTAGTTTCCAAAATTTGAAAAATTAAAATTATTAATTAGATTAAATTAATAATTTTATTATACATGAACATTAGGGTATTATAACATAATTAGCTTTCCTATTTAAACAATTAGTGTTTAAAATTAGTAATTAGGGTTCCAAGAAATATCGGTTAGAGTTTTAATTTCGCGATTAAGGATTCGATTTCAAATTTAGGGTTTTAATCATTATGGTCTTAAATCACTAATTAGGTTTATTTAAATTAGCGATATAAAACCTATTATACCTGACATTAATCACTGTAACACAATTCTTGACAGATCAAACCTACGGTCTAGGTTTTTAGATTAGGGTTTAATAGAAATTCATATAATTAGGGTTTTAAATTTATAATTAGGGTTTCTAGAATTTTAATTAGGGTTCACCTAATTAATACATTTAATACACGACATAAATTATATAACACACTTATAAAACAATCTTGCACTCTAATTTGGATCTCAAATTAGGGTTTAACATTATTACTAGGGTTTGGTCATAATACACCGTAATTGACCTACTATTAACAATACAGAAATACATTACATATTCATAGCACTGAAAAATCAAAATATAATTAATATTATATTATTATTTTCATACCTTGACAATAATCCAAAATTAGGGTTTGGATTCCATATCTGATTTATTCTTCATATTTAACCTTAATAATTAAGGTAAAATAATTCACTTAATAACTTGTACTAAACTCATATAATAAAATAATTATTATAATTATTCTAAAAATCACTTCATATATTATTTAAATAATATATGATTATATTTTCATGGAAAATAATTAATAAAAACATTTCTACCATAATTTAATTATTATCAGAATATATTTTTTAATAATCAATAATTCTAAAATAAATTTACTTGTAAACATTTATGCAATAAATATATTTTTATTTACCACATAAATATATATACACATTATCTTGTACAAATCCTCATCCTTAATATAAAAAAAAATTATACGCAAAATTTCTTATTTATTTATGTAGAAAATATCGGGTTGTTACATTCACCCTCCCTTATAAAGATTCCGTCCCCGGAATCACCGTTTTAAAACCTATACATACACGGCACATAGCATACATAATCATTGCAAGTCGATCTCAATCAACTTTGATCGAACTGATCTTTAACTATTCACATAAAGCTTGTCTTTCTGATTAAACGGAAAAATTAGTTTCTAAAAGAACTCAAATTCCTCCTCAAAATTTTTTTATAAAATAATTTACTATATATAGGAAAATCATGCATAAGAAAATAAAAGGCATACGAATAATACCTGGAGTTCCAGTGCCAGCTGCTGCCGTATCCTGGACTGTCATGTTGAAGATCCTTGCAGTAGATTTTGTCGGCTTGCTAGATGATGTTGGTCCTGTGATTGCCAAAGTTTCGCCGCTTTTCCCTATGTTCCCGCTTTCCGCCTCCGTCCTCCTTTTCGGACAGTCCTTCACCTTATGCTCCTTTGATCCGCACAGAAAACACCCATTAATAGTTCTAGGATTGGGACAGTTGGGAGAGATATGGCCCTCCTGCCCACACTTAAAACATACAAATTTACCTTTCAGGCATTCCCCCAAATGGTTGTTGCCACAGTTCCCACATTGTACTAGTGGCTTCTTCTTTGTACCCTCCTACTTCACCTGTATACCCCCAAAGTTGTTTCCCTTCCTCTTTTCACCCCTATTTCCACCGTTTGTTTCCACCTTCCCAGATCCCTCAACCTTACCCTTATTCCTTCTTTCTTTGTTGTATAGGCTCATGGCCTCACTCCCCTCCTCAGCAATAATAGCTTTCTCCATGAGTGCTGCAAATGTAGGGATTTACAACACTGCCACCTTATTGTAGAGCCAGGTTTTAATCCCAGCTTAAACCTTCGTGCTTTTCTAGCCTCCGTATCAACTTGATGCGGAGCAAACCTAGCCAACTCATTAAACTTAGCGGCGTATTCGGACACCGTCATATTTTCCTGTTTTAATTCAAGAAATTTTGCTTCCATCCTAGCCTGCATACTAGATGAAAAATAGTTTTTGAAAAATAAAGTTTTGAATCTTTCCCAAGCAACTACACCTACACCTGCTCCAGCCCTCGCCTGATTCGCTTCCCACTAAAAATTTACCTCGCCCTTCATCATGTAGGTGGCAAAAGCGGTCTTTTGCCCCTCAGCTACCATAGCTAATACAAACGCCTTTTCAATTTCTTTAACCCAAGTTTGGGCTTCTACAGGGTCAGTTGTACCTCTAAATTCGGGCGGTCCTACAGCTTTGAAGTCCTTAAAGTTTGCCAAGCGATTGTCCTGCTGGTTCCATGCGGCTGTAATTCCTTGTTGCATAGCCTGAGCTACCATGTTTGTGAATTGCTGCATTGGATCTGGTTGTGGTTGTCCCTCGACGTTGTTGACAGATTCTTCTGCCCTTTGGTTTCTAGTTTGACGTCTTGGCGGCATTATCTGATTAAATAAAATCATAAATTTAACTTATATTCTAAACCTTATCATATAAGTTTAATACTTTAAACTTGTTTCATTCCTCAAACATAGGTTCATTAATTCAAAGTAATTTACATAGCATAGTCCATACTATTATCCCTTTGTGACTACAAAAATTGGGATTTACAGCTTTGACCCATACAAAAGCTTAAAATATTACATTACACAAACATACCTATCACACATATTATATTAAATAGACCTACACCACAGAACCTATACTACTTATTCACTACGCCTTTTTCTTGATCTTGGACAACTTTTTGCCTGATGTCCTTCTATCCCATAGATGAAACAAACACACTGCTTTGGATTGGGACACTGAGGAGAAAAATGTCCCCCATGTCCGCAATTGTAGCAAACATTCTCCCCTTTTCTGCATATACCATCATGCTTCCTATCACAGTTTGTACACTTTTCTATTCGGTTAAAGTTTCCTTGGTGGTTATCAGGATTACCTAGATTACGGTCTTTCATTTTTTTTTCCCTTCTTGTTCAGAGCTGCACCCGACTTGTTGCTTTTAGCTCCCAATTGATCAATTTGGATTTTAAGTTTATCCTGTTCTTCCATTATTTCAATTTATGCTTTTTGCAGTTGACTATTTAACAGCTTTTTTATTTCCCATAACTATTCCAAAGAGGAAACCTGGTCCCGCAGATTCTGCACTTGGGTTGATGCTTGGTCAGCTCCAACTTCAGTGTCTGAATCACTATCGGTTAGTTCTACTATTTTCGGATCTAGTACGATATTTTCCACAATAATCACCTCATCGAGGTTTCTTTCACTCTGAGCCTCTATTTCAGCTATTGGCTTTGATATCGGCTCCTTTTTTACGATCCGAGGGTATCCTAATCCTTTTTCACTTGTCATCTACACACATAAATTATCCTGATTAGCATATAGTAAATACACACAGCAAATAAGAGTTTTATATAATTATCTTTTATTTTGTTTGACGATGAATTTAGTCAATTCATCTATTTTTAAACTCTATATGAGTTATTTATATTTTTAACGTTTCCCTCTGTTCTAAGGTTATAGCCTAAGGTCTAACCCACCTAAGGTTTCTAACCCTATAGCTCTGATACCATGATGTGACGCCCCCAAATTCGAATACTTGAAACCCGAACTCGATGCTTCACGATACCATTTCTATGAGCGGAATAATACTAATAATAATAACAATAATATAGATTTATCAAATTTAATTTACATATTATCAGAGTTTCCCAAATCCCAAGTACGAAATCTTCAACATTCATTACATTATAATAATAATATTTATCATCCATATCCTAATAAAGTTTGATTATTACAAAAGATAGCATAAACAGTCATTCAGCAACTTTTCCTTTCCCTTTATTCTTGGCAGATCCTTCGGGTTGCTCACCCTTAGCTGAAAATATTTAAATTA
Source organism: Panax notoginseng (assembly GCA_016801055.1). Taxonomy (NCBI): domain Eukaryota; kingdom Viridiplantae; phylum Streptophyta; class Magnoliopsida; order Apiales; family Araliaceae; genus Panax; species Panax notoginseng. Next base: position 146,613,064 of record CM029022.1, on the reverse strand, counting down.
AAGCAATGATGAGCATTTGAGTGCCCAACAAGTAATAGCAACAATAATAGTTAACTGAATGAATTAAATGTTTTCTTGGAAGGATACTTCTACAATGAAGCAACAGTTGTGAAGTAAGCTGAACCAATAAATAACAACATATCATTTTTATTTCAAATTTTTAGAAACTACGTATTGACTATAAATGAGGATCAATTAACAGACTACGAACATTGTTTTCTATTTTCGAAAGGGTTAAACAGAAATTCATCTGTAAACCATCATAACTTACGGGCACGGGGGTGATCAGCCCGTTATGCCCTGTATTGATCAATACTTCATTGCTAGAACGATATTATCGTTCATCCTTTGTCCGTCTTAGCGCATAAAAATTTCCCATGATTGGGATGTTCATGACAGTCTTGAATCCATACCAAAATAATTTGGTTGGATAAGTTTTATCTTGTTCAACAATAACTTTAAATTTTATGTCTAGCTAGATCAAATAGCTTAGACGACTTTTATTTCAACGTATACATACTAGGCAACTATAAGTATGTATCAACATGTGATAAAATATAATGATTATCCAAGTGGGGACACTTGTATAACCATGTTATAGAAATTAACGAACAGAATAAATAACTTGATCAATATTAACAGGATAAAGGAAATTGTACAACAATTATTGCTTAATAGCTTACTTATACAGAATCATTGCATAAGTATATACAAATGTTAAAATATTTAAACAATTTGATATGAACAATTCAGATATTATCTTACGCATGTCCATTGCATAAAGTAAATGCAAAGGGTTAGATACTTGCCTTGTCAGCTGCTTACACAACTTAGATTTATCTTTTCTATCAATTCCTATCATTAAATAGATCATTGGTCTGATTAGAATAACATATTATATCATATAACACTTCTTATTGCAGTCAGCACATTCCTAATCACATTGTCACATAACTTTAACACCATTGAATCACAAATAAACAGTTATCCAGTCATCCTATCTAAGTCCAGATCAATTTCTGAAACATGTCAGTCTACCGACAGCTTTATCGGGTAAACATCGAGTCTAAAACTCTATACAGTAGTTCAATATTCATTTGGATAAATTAAACACCCGTCGCACTATTTTTCATGGCCTTATAATAATTTTTAAATAATTATTACCATTTATCATAATTTTGAAATATCAGAATCATTATTAAATGATTTAATAATAAACAATTCTATTATCATTAATATTTAATTAATATTAAGCTATTAATGAACCCATTGCCAAAATATTAAAGTCATTAATAATAACTTAAAATATTTTTAAAATATTTATATTACCCTTAAATGATTTTTAAAACATTTAAAAATCATTATAAAATAATTACCATTAATATTAAATTATTAATGAACTATTTATCTAAATATTAAAAGTTATTAATTATAACTTAGAATATTTTTAATTCATTTATATCCCTTTTTAAATGATTTTTAAATTAATAAAACTATTTTTAAACTATTTATTTAATATAATTATTAAATAAATTTAATATCATTAGGGTTAAATTAATATCATTAATATCAAATTATTAATGAAATTATCCTTTAAATATTAAAAGTTATATTTTATAACTTAAAATATCTTTAAACATTTTATCTTAATTTAAAATGATTTTTAAAATATTAAAATCATTTTTAAACTAATTTATTTAATGTAAATATTAAATATCTTTAATATCATTAATAATAATTAATTAATAAATTTTACCTTTAAATATTAAAAGTTATATTTTATAACTTAAAATATTCTTAAATATCTTATTATTATTTAAAATAATAAAATCATTTTTAAATTATTTATTTAATTCATTTATTAAACAACTTAATTATCATTAATATTAATTTATTAATTAAAATTATCACAAAATATTAAAAGTCATTAAAAATAACTTAAAATATTTTCATATGTCATAATATAATTTTTAATAATTTTTCATGTATTTAAATCATTTTTAAATAATTTATTTAATATTATAATTAAATAAATTAAATACTTTTAATATTCCAAAAATATTAAATGTTTATGAAATATATTCAAAATAATTAAAATATAATTTTCAGACTTTAAAATAATTTTTAATAATTTATTTTGTATTTTTCAGAATTAAAAACTAATTAATACTAATTATTAAATAAAAATAATTAATTTTCGCAAAAACAGTTGCTAAAAGGGCCCTATTGCGATGAAACTGTCGCTATAGGTGTTCTTGAGCTGCCTAAAACCTTCATACCCAGTTACCGAGTGGACTAGTTTGACCAACTTTAAATCTTTGTGTAGTGTGTTTCTGGGAATTACAAAAGCTAGATTTTGTAGACAAAGTGCAAGACTACAGGTTTTAACAAACAACACGATCAAACAACCTAACACAAGCTAGATCTAAGCAACCAAAGTTGCTGTCAGAGCTGTTCTTTATTTACAGAAATGAAGAACAGTTCGAGCTGTCACTTTTAAGCTATTATAACTATCAATCGTGTTGATGATTTTGTGATCTACAAGTTGTAATGTGTAGACAACATACCAATGTACATATATATATCATAACGTCAACATAATAACAACAAATTAAGCAGGTACAAGCCGGTCAAACTTTGTCAGAAAAATTGTTCAAAAATTTCGGGGTTTTTCCCAGAAAATGCAGTCATGACCGCTTGTCCTACTTTGCCCGGCCACTGTAGTCATATTACTTGTTGTTTAGGAGATTTTAAGGCATAATATTAAATTACTAATATCAGTCTATAATCTGGTTACAAAAACAAACACATAACATCATCAAGCAGTTAGATCTAAGCCCACAAAGAACCTGTCAGAGGCTTCTGGGCTGTTCTGGGTTTTTTCCAGATTTTGAAAGTCATGGCCGGTCAACGAGGTTTGACCGCCCATAACTTTCATTCTGAGCATGATTTGAGCTATCTATCAGTTCCAGATTACAGACAACATTACATACTTCAAGTATCAACCTTTAAAACACAAAACCCAATTACAGAAATGGATCTACTAGGTCTGACATTCGTTGTCAGACCATAACATGAAATTTTTCCAGAAATTTGAAAATCATTGATTTGAGCATTTAGATGTTATGGACTTGTATATACCAACTCAGATCAATAAATTAGACTATAAACAACATCTTTTAACAACAAATTACAAGATCTAACAACAGATCATTGGAAAAAAATTATGGTTAGGGTTTATACCTTTGATGAACAAATTTTTGATTTTGTGTTGCTGATTTGGTTATGGTGTTAGTGGGGCTTGATAATGGGACTATAATGCTAGATAATTTCGGAGGTGTGGTGCTTGAGAGAGTTGAGTAAGGTTTTTGCACAAATTAAGTGAACAAAATGCAATTTCTCTCTCCAATCCATATATATAGACAATTAGATACATGTATGGGCTGACCTAGAGATGATTTGATGTCATTTGAAGGTCAAGGGAGTTGTTGGTTTGGTAAACCACTCAAAATTTATCTAGATCTGCAAGCAAGCTTCTTAAAGAATTAAAAAGGGCATAAAAGACATTTAATAATTCAATTTAATGGCAAAAATGAAACTTGACAAACCCTTAGGGTTTGACCCTAATGTTTAGCAAAAAGCAAAAATACTATTTAGCAACTAGGGTTTGTAAAATTATAAACTAAATTTAGTTTCCAAAATTTGAAAAATTAAAATTATTAATTAGATTAAATTAATAATTTTATTATACATGAACATTAGGGTATTATAACATAATTAGCTTTGCTATTTAAACAATTAGTGTTTAAAATTATCAATTAGGGTTCCAAGAAATATCGGTTAGAGTTTTAATTTCGCGATTAAGGATTCGATTTCAAATTTAGGGTTTTAATCATTATGGTCTTAAATCACTAATTAGGTTTATTTAAATTAGCTATATAAAACCTATTATACCTGACATTAATCACTGTAACACAATCCTTGACAGATCAAACCTCCGGTCTAGGTTTCCGGATTAGGGTTTAATAGAAATTCATATAATTAGGGTTTTAAATTTATAATTAGGGTTTCTAGAATTTTAATTAGGGTTCACCTAATTAATACATTTAATACACGACATAAATTATATAACACACTTATAAAACAATCTTGCACTCTAATTTGGATCTCAAATTAGGGTTTAACATTATTACTAGGGTTTGGTCATAATACACCGTAATTGACCTACCATTAACAATACAGAAATACATTACATATTCATAGCACTGAAAAATCAAAATATAATTAATATTATATTATTATTTTCATACCTTGATAATAATTCAAAATTAGGGTTTGGATTCCATATCTGATTTATTCTTCATATTTAACCTTAATAATTAAGGTAAAATAATTCACTTAATAACTTGTACTAAACTCATATAATAAAATAATTATTATAATTATTCTAAAAATCACTTCATATATTATTTAAATAATATATGATTATATTTTCATGGAAAATAATTAATAAAAGCATTTTTACCATAATTTAATTATTATCAGAATATATTTTTTAATAATCAATAATTCTAAAATAAATTTACTTGCAAACATTTATGCAATAAATATATTTTTATTTACCACATAAATACATATACACATTATCTTGTACGAATCCTCATCCTTAATATAAAAAAAAAGTATACGCAAAATTTCTTATTTATTTATGTAGAAAATATCGGGTTGTTACACATATACATAATATTTGCATTAAAAATTAAAATCATCATGCATCAAGCCAACCTCAATACTAGGAGAACTTTGCCTTGCTACCTTATGCTCATTGGACCTCAAATATGACAAAAAATAGCAGAAAAAGGTGCCAATTTGACTGTCTCACAAGTCAAAATTTTTCACATCATTATGTTCAGCATGGTTTAATACTAACATTTACTATGTTGGATATTTTTTATCTAGTCATTTGTGCATACATAATCACTACTATGTGTTTAGATGCATTTCATGCGATAACTCAAAATTCAACGGACAGAAATGAGAGAAAGTACAGGCATATGTTACTAGGATAGTGTAGAACACTCGTACGCTGACAAAATTTGCAGAGAGCAGCCCGAACTCAGCAGATCTGAAAGGGGCTCACGTATTTTCCTTCGCGCAACAAGTTGAGATTGACTTGTGAGACCAACCAGCTGGAATTTATCTTCCACGGTTGGCCGCAGGCCCATCTGCGGCTGCAGCAGGTGCACCTGTGGCACTCCCATGCGGGTCCCATCAATCCAGCTCGGTCCAGTGTGAGTTGCAAAGGAGTTCTTACAAGCTAAAAAGGCCAAACCCGAGATAAAAATGCTACACGATTGAACAAAATAGCCTAAAACCTTGGTTTTTCTGGATCCAACTGTGGCTTCCTTTTCATCCATTGGTATTCGCCCAAACACAGGGTTTACTATACTGATGATTGAAGTCTGTACATACCACATTCGACAATACCGTACAGAGGTCCGATGCCGTCAGCGTAAGGTTGTCACCCCAATCTTTTCACACAAGCTAGTCCCCGACGGGGGTTACAACGTGAGATCCCCGGCGGAGGTTACAACACATGCTCATCCGTTGACACACAAATCAACGAAGGTCAAGCAGCCTTGGCATTATTACAGCGGATAGCAATTTAAACCTATCAGAGCTCTGAAGCTATTCGAGGTTTTCACACCCGACCGCTCAGATCCCCCGCGGGGGTCACAACATAATGTTCCATTGATTCACACATCGGCGAAGGTCAAGCAGCCTTGACAGTATATCCCACAGGATTTTTCAACCGTTGATTCACATGTTGGTGAAGTACACGTCAACGAAGGTCAGGCATCCCTGACAGCATTTGCTGTTGGAAGTAAACCCAATAGAATCTTGGCATATTCTTACAATACTAACCAGGAGAGGTCAATGTCATCAAAGAGGATAGATGATGGAATATGTTATACACATCCTCAAATAGATTAAGCTTTATCCCCACAGATCTCTTACACATAAGAGGTACATTTGTAGGATCAAGTCATTATCCAGGAAGGTGGTGATAACTCCAACATCAACATCTTACCAAATTCAGATTACACATCAAATCTGGTCATCATTGCCAATCCCCAGTTGAAGCAACAGGGAGCCAGCAATCATCCCTAGCGTGTTGGGCTACAACCCCGTACGCATGCATCGTACATTTGCATCATGTTGCTATTCATAGTACCATATTCGTCTTGTTACGTTTCAAGTGTCTAGGATTCTTTATCCTACCCATGCATCGCCATGCATGAGTATGATAAAGAGGGGCATCTGTAGACACTCAAAATTTTCTATACACCTGTCACTAACATTGCAGGAGGACAAATTCGTCTTTTAAGAGGGAACCCTGAAAGACAATCCATATCCATGCCGGATACTACCAGAAGTTCAACATCAACCCCAGATCGCAATCTGGGAGTAACAATTCCAATCTCGAAGATAACCCCGAGGCATGCAGATCAATACCGGAACACACACCGGAGAAGACCGATTAATCTCGGAGATAACCCCGAGGTATCTAGTCTCAGTCCCAACCATGGGAATAGCCACCAACCTTGGTGATAACCCCAAGGAATGCAATTTTGGCGATAACCCAGTAAATGCTTGTTACAAATGCGACCAGCTTCAATCTCGGCGCTCACAATGAGATACACTATACCAGCCCGGCGATAACATCGGGAAGACAGGCACACCTCAAGGATGACAATGAGGACCTTCAACAAATTGCAGCAGTCCAATCTCAGCGAAGCTGAGCAACGTCTGCTTTATCAGCCCAATCCGGCGATAACACCGGTGACGGGCAACATCGTCATCTGACTAACACGATGCCACGCCACGTCGTTTCAACATATCTACGCAACAATGTCCCACAAGACTAATCAATCCTGAGTGACTATTGTACGGGGTAACAGATGAAAGTTGAAGCTTGAAGACCGGAGGGCACCGTCCCATCTTTAATGACTTCGCACAAACTCTAATTCCATGCCATCGTACAACTCTCGACAACGGCGGTCCAAAATAGGTCCTATATACCGTAAACGGATGCCCGGATTGCACTTCTAAAAGTTTTAGTGGACATTACAGTGTTCGAGTGCACGTACTTCGAGATGACCCGAGCCAAAAAACTCGGGCCCACCCGGGTTGCCTCTGGTACACATGCGGCACAGCCGCAGGTACACCTGCGGCTCCACCCTCTATAAATAGAGGGCTTGGGGTGGCCATTTTGGAAGAGAAAACGGCGAGGAAGCCCTATCGAATTTGCTCTGTATTCATCCCAGGCAGTGTACTTTCCCCTTTTAAACACCTGTGAGCTCATATATAACCCTTTTGTACCTACAAAAGTCTGTGTTTACTCACTCTAAAGATATAGAAGTCTTTTTTGGCAGCCCAATGTAAGTCTTCTTACACACTTTAGAGTCATTCTCTTCATCTTTGCACACAACCTGCTACACGTTGAGAGTCGTGTTGCTTGCTTTTTTCCAGACTTCGGTCCGTGGTTTCATTTCAGTCTATATATATATATATATATATATATATATATATATATATATTTACATAAATATTGACTAACATTATCGAGTTATGCCTCGATTGAGCCTAGACTTCGGTCTGTAGCGTTTATTTACTTTAGACTTCGGTCTGTAGCGTTTATTTACTTTATATATATATATATATATATATATATATATATATATATATATGTTAAAGCAAGTAAACGCTCCATCGAACAAAGTTTGACACACAGTTAATATATATAAATGTATATATATATATATATATATATATATATATATATATATATATATATATATATATATATATATTAACTGTGTGTCGAACTTTGTTCGATGAGCCTAGACCTCGGTCTGGAGCGTTTACATGCTTTAATATATATATATACTTATATATATTATCTATGGTCGAACTCTGTTCGATGAGCCTGGATTTTACATCTGAAGCGTTTACGTGCTTATATATATATATATATATATATATATATATATATATATATATATATATATATATATATATATATATATATATATATATTAACTGTGGTCGAACTCTGTTTGATGAGTCTGGATTTTACATCCGGTGCGTTTATTCGCTTTTATAAATATATATTTACATTTCGTCCTGTCTGGAGTTCACTTCATGGCAGTTGATTGCTTTGTACATCTTTCTTTACATTTCGTCCCGCCTGGAGTTTTCTCCGTGGCGATTGATAGCTTTTACAGCTTTATTTATATTTTTGATCCCCCGTGGAGGTGCTTCATGGTTGGTGATCATGTATGTATATATATATATATATATATATATATATATATATATATATTTACAGCTTTTATATATATCTGTTTACTGCGTTTATATCAATTGCGGCATCATGTGAGCCTAGAAATCATGTGATCACAGATTCAGTCCCCTAAATCTAGATTTGGTTCCCGCGATGGACCTTTCCAACTGTAAGTAGCTTGTAAATATATCTGTGATGTTTGGATTCCCTCAGATGGTTTTCATACCCACGAGGAATTCAACACCTTTTTGTAAAGTATTTTCGTACGGATGCTTCGCATCTGTCAAATAAAATTAATCCAGCCGAATACGGAATAAAATGGGGGTGTAAAAGGTCTCAATTACTATTGAGCATCAGGATTTGAAAAACCTCTTTTATAAAACATCACTGCCATATCTTGCTTAAAATTGAATTTTTACATAAAATTCAAACCCTGTGTATATAGGTGCGAACGAGGCCTCGCACTACTTCTAAATAACAGCACATTGACCCACACACACACATTCAGATAATAGTTTCTTAAAAAGAGGCGGTCACCGTGGTAACACGGATGTCGGGGGGTGCCTAACACCTTCCCTCCGCATAACCAAGTCCCCGGACACTAATGAATCTCGGTTTCACCGACCCGTTTAGCAATGTCATATCACTGGGTCAATGTGCAAACCTTTTATTGGTTGTGTTGGTACAACCATTTAAAAAACTAACTGGCGACTCTTATAGTCCAATCGTCGATATTATACATGTCGAACCTTTTTCACTTATTTTTTTAAATAAATCTCACCTAAAATGAGCACACCAAAGAACAAGTAACGGAAAGGGACAATTAAAAATCCCGACGTCGACAGAGTGGAGGTTGTAAGACCCCAAATTATTAATAAATGAAATTTAATTTCTTCTATTTATTATTTTGAAATAGTAAGGGTTGAATTGATTAATGAGGTTAGTTATGGGAAAAATGCGCAAATATTTTAAATAAGCAAGTGGTTATAAAATATTCATTGTTGTCGGGGAATATTCGTACGACGGCGCAGCCTTGTATGGGCCCCATAACGGAAAGCGATTGGATAAAGAAAACGACAAGTATAAGTTGTTTATAAATAACGGAGTAGTTGTTACCGTTAATACTGTTGGAATACTCGGTGGTTAAAACACAGTAATATGCGTTGTTGCACAGTAACACACGGTATTGCACCAATTATTGATTCTTACGTAAGAAGGCACTACTCAATAATTGTTACAGTAATATTGATTCAATAATTATTGCGTTGATATTTTATATTACTGTTGTTTCAATAATTGTCACTACACAATATTTTCTATTATCGAAGCAATAATTCATATTATCTGAATAATATTATTAGATAATATTATTGGCAATGTCTAGAAAGTTCTGTCTAAGGAGAGGTTTGGTCACCTAATTGCGCGCCAGAAAGGAGAAATTCTTATTGGAAAGCCCCCTCTTTCATGGGAACTGCCTGGTTGTCAGTATTGTGATTCTGTAATATTATTTATGAATAATTAATTATTGATTTATATGATGAGGAAAATATTCATTTTATGTGAATATAGATGGAGAAAATTTTTTAAAGTGACATTTGTTAAAAATCGATATTTTATCTTTTCTGATAAAATAATATTTTATTATTATAATATAATAATGATGATATTTTTATAATGAATGTGGGATATATGAGTATATGAGGAGAAAGAGTATTTTTGTTGCATTAAATGATTAACACATGTTTTGTGTGTCGGTGGACCCCATTTCTTGACTAAAATTTGATTATAGCCTGTAAAATTGTCCGTTTATAGATTTCGGTCAATTTCTGTTTGGAATTTGGAAACATTTTCTTCTGCAAAGTTGTAGAGAATCGAATTTCCTATGAGAAGGACATGAGGTTCAAATTTTTCTGATAAAAGGGCTATTTATTATAAATTATTGAAGTTCTGAAGTTCCGAAATAATTATTTTTAAAAGTTTTAAATTTGTTTTAAAAGAAAAACGTTTTTGAAATGTTTATGGGCATCATTAACATGTGCTAGGTGGCTAAAATCAGTTGGTAAAAGTGGGCGTAGAAATTTGTAATATAAATAATAATATTTTATTAAATTTTCTGTTTTGGTGTTCTAAGTATTTTCCTATAAATAGGGTGCTTAAGTTAGAATTGAAAATCACACCAGAAATTGAAATCTTTCTCTCTCTATATTATCGAGCGTATTCTTGTGAGTATCTTAAGACTTTGAGTGTTGCTATACGGTGCAAGTTACCTTCAGCTCTATATCCAGTATTCCGGTCAGAAGTACTGCCTTTTCTAGGTAAGGGATGTTATTTTTTTTATTATTTCTTTTAATATCATTATGTCGAAATGTTGACTTGAATTTTTTTTTATCAAATTCACTCTCTCACCGAGGAAGAGCCATTCACCGGGTTACCAGCAGCTCTTGTAGATTCTCCCAATACGAGTGCTACTGTGATCCAACATTCAGCACAGTATTTTGAGTAGAGTCTTTATCTGATGACCTTTGAGAGAGATCATGCTAGAGCCCTGATGTTGGTAGCCCTTGATGGGACAGATGCCGCTCTGTCAGAGAGAGACGAGGCATTAGCACATAGAGATGCCGCTATTATTTAGCGGGATGAGGCCAGATCAGCCAGAGATGCAGTGATAGTCGAGAGGGATAACACCATAACTGCCCAGGATGTAGCTGTTATAGACAGTACTACAATGAGGTCCCTTACTACTGGCATCATTGCAGAGATGAGCACGTATATTGACGAGCACATCGTCACCATGCAGATGGCTGTAGATCTGTCAGCTCGGTGTACAGGAGAACACAGTGCTACCTCCTTCTTTTGAGAGGGACGCCATGTTAGACTTGATAGCTTGCATGTACACTGATTTGTAGATGGCCTTGTATTTTTCTGCACAAACTAGCTTAGCCATTTTGTCATGTATAGTTTATATTGTATATATCAAACAACATTATATAGAAGGGAAAATCTATTTTGATCACTTCCCTTTTAGTTATGCCTTGTTGCTTGCTTGATATTCACCTTTTTCTTCAGGCCTTGTGATCTTGATGTATTCTGAATTTCTTCTTGATGGATGGACGTTGAGATGTCTCTGGATATTTTAGAGTGGATCGTTGATCTGTGTGTATTCCCTACCATATTTGGCATCTTAAGACTGGTGTCTGTATGTAGATATAGAGAGGAATGTGGCTTTCCTCTCTGAGGTTGACCGCACCACAGATGGTCGCTAGTACTCCTTTGTATGGGGGAGCCCAATTATTTCCATGGAGAGGTCAGGTAGTTCCATCCCTTTGGTCTAAAGCCAATGAAATGTGGTGGATTGAAGGATGATCCCAGTACCGTTAACAAGTTTTTGTGTTTTGATAGGGGGTTAGATCGAACCATGAATGGCTGCCTACGTACTTCTGTTAAAGAGGAGATCAGGTCTACGTAGTTCAAACTTGGTGTGGAGGTTCAACGCTGTATGTGAAAGGGTGTAGAGATGTTTTTGTTGTTTTTGTTTTGCTGCGAAAAGGGTGTAGAAATGTTTTTGTTATTTTTATTTTATCACGATCGGACCATATAAAATATGGCTGCCTACGTACTCTCGTGTATCAAGGAGATCAGGTCGACGTAGTTTTGTTCAGGACGGTTTGCAACCAATGAAAAGTTTGATCCCATGTTTAGGACAAACTACGGGGGAGAAAGTTTAATCCTATGTACAGAATAAATTACAGGTGTGAAAAGTCTTATCCCTAGTGGGGTAAAACTGTAGGTGTGAAAGGTTCAATCCCTGGTGGGATAACCAGAGTTTAGTAAGGGTTCAAAACCAAGTGGAGAGAAAAGGATCTGGAGATCCGAAGCCAGGCTGCTGGTTAGAAAAGTGTGTTTGTCCCTAATGGGGCAGATGAGTGTGAAGAGAAGTTGTATGTAGTGAAGGGTTAGAAAACCTAAAATGACTAGGGATCTGATGATCCAAAACTAGGATGTTTGTTTGATGGTAACCTCAGACATAGTACCGTTTCACGGTGTTCGAGTTGATAAGTTGTGAAAATTCATCGCCGTCCATTTCCTATAATCTGAGAGCACCCCCTGTCAATACCTCCTTAACAATAAATGGGCCTTCCTAGTTTGGGTTGAATTTTCCCTTAAACTGATCTTGGTTGTCAGTGATCTTCTTCAAAACCAAGTCGTGTTGTTTGAACTGTCGTAGCCGGACTTTTTTGTTGTAGGACCTGGCGATCCTTTGTTGATATAACTGACTACGGAAGATAGCAGCGACTCGCCTTTCATCTATTAAAGACAATTGGTGATACCTATCTTGTACCCATTGGTCTTCATCCAGCTGAGCGTCTATTAACACTCTTAGGAATTCCATTTCCACTTCTATGGGGAGCATTGCTTCCATCCCATATGTTAATGCGTAGGGGGTCACCCCAGTGGAAGTGCGCATTGATGTTCTGTAGGCTAACAGAGTCAGAGGCAATAAGTCAAGCCATCCTTTGTGGTTGGCGGACATCTTTTGCATGATCTTCTTGATGTTTTTGTTAGCTGCTTCAACAGCACCATTCATCTTTAGATCGTAGATGACGGGGTTGAGATGTTTGATGTGGAATTTACTGCACAACTCCTCCATTATTTTGTTGTTGAGGTTCTTAGCATTGTCTGATATAATTACCTCTGGTTGTCCATATCAACAAATGACCTTATTTCTGATGAAAGCAATGATGACTTCTTTGGTAACCCTGGGGAAGGAGGCTGCTTCCACCCATTTGGTGAAGTAGTCGATCATGGTGAAGATAAACCAATGTCCATTACTGGCTTTGGGCTCGATGGGCACGATCACGTCCATTCCCTACATTAAGAAGGGCCAGGGTGACCTCATATTGTGAAGCAGGGCCAGGGTGAACTCATATTGTGGATCTCCCTTGGAGGGGCGTGGATAGCATTCCCATGAATTTGGCACTGATAACATCTCCTGGCGTGATCATCACAATCAACTTTGAGAGAGAGCCAGTAATGCCCTGTTCTGAGGATCTTTTAACAAGTAGGGGGTCGCTCATGTGTAGGCCACATACTCCACCATGGATCTCATTCATGAGCCTCTGAGCTTGGTCCTTATCCAGACATCTAAGGAGACCTAATCCTGCATCACTTTTGTAGAGTATATCTCCGCTCATGTAGAATTTCATAGCCAGTCGATGAATCCGCCTTCTTTCAGTCAGGCTCACCTCAACGGGTGTAGATCCATCTTGTAAGTACTCCTTGATATGCTGATACCAAGGGTGTTGGATGGGAGGTAGCTCATTCGATACTTCTCCAACGTAATTCCCATAGGCTAGAGCCTTTTGTTGGGCAAATGTGAGGGTTGGCATGTCTTCCTTGTCAGGTATGTTGATCAAGGAGGCCAAGGTTGCTAGAGCATCCGTAAAATCATTCCTATTCCAAGGAATATGGAGGAAGAATATTTCTTTAAACTCTGAAGCCATCTGTAGAACCTACCGATGGTAAGGCAGCAAGTGTAGACCTTTAGTGTGATAGATTCATGTGGTTTGTTTGATTACCAACTCAGAATCTCTGAAGACAGTTAATCGTCTGATGCCCATTGATTGGGCAAGTTTTAGCCCCATGATACAGCCTTCATACTCAGTTGTGTTGTAGGTGTTGGCAAACTGCAATTTGACGGCGACGGGATGCTGCAATTCGAAATACATCTCCCATGTTTGGTGTGCATCGTACTGATGGTGTTGCTGAATTGCCATTACCCCTTCATCGGGGAAGTATATTTCTAAGGGTTTGAAATCCCCTAGAGGTGCAGGGGCCAGTTGATCCGCAATTCCTTGTCCTTTAATGGTCTTTTGCATCATGTAGACGATGTCAAATTGTTGTAGGATCAACTGCCATCTGGACAGTCAATAATTTAACATAGGTTTACTGAACACGTACTTGAGAGGATCCATGCGGGATATGAGATGGGTTGTGTGACCATGGAGGTAATGCTGTAACCTCATGGAAGCCCATGCTAAAGCACAATAAGTTTTCTCAATCAGAGTGTACTTGTGTTCATTGCTGCTGAATCTTTTGTTGAGGTAGTAGATAGCTTGCTCTTGGCCTCTATCGTCTTTCTGTCCCAGCATGCAGCCCATGGCATTATCACTTAAGGACAAACACATGAACAGGGGAACATCATCCCTGGATGGTACCAAAATAGGAACTTTGACTAACTGCTCTTTGATTGTAAGGAAGGCCTTCTGGCACTCATCATTCCACTTCATGGAGGAGTTCTTCCTTAACAACTTAAAAATAGTCTCAGAGGTTGCTGTGAGTTAAGAAATGAACCTGCTAATGAAGTTGATTCTTCCCAAAAATCCCCGTATTTCCTTCTCTGTTTGAGGATTGGGCATTTTCGTGATGGCCTAGATTTTGGTGGGATCCAGCTCAATCCCCTTGTGGCTGACCAGGAATCCTACCAACTTTCCTGATTTAACGCCTAAGGCGTACTTTGCTGGATTCAACTTCAAGTTGTACTTACACAACCTGTTGAAGAGCTTTCTGAGATGGTCTAGGTGGTCTTTGATGATGTCATCCATGTAGATCTCTATCTCCTTATGCATTAAGTCGTGAAAAAGAGCCATCATGGTTCGCTGGTAGGTAGTTCTAGCATTGATGAGGCCGAAAGACAACCGTCTATAGCAAAAGGTTCCCCAAGGAGTGATGAATGCAGTTTTCTCACGATCCTCTTCAGCAACCATAATTTGATGATACCCCGCGAAGCAATCAGCAAAGGAGTACATGTCGTATTGAGCAGTATTGTCAATGAGAATATGGATAAATGGCACAGGAAAGCTATCTTTAAGGCAAGCTTTATTCAGATCCCGATAATCCATGAAAACTCGTACCTTTCCTCCTGGTTTAGGCATGGGGACTATGTTTGACAGCCATTCAGGGTATGTAGACACCATGATGATGCCTGCTTGAAATTGTTTCACAATTTCTTCTTTAACCTTTAAACTCCACTTAGGTTTTAATCGCCTGAGCTTCTGCCTGACTGGCTTGAATCCCTCTTTAATGGGGAGGCGATGAATGGCAATGTTAGTGGACAAACCCATCATGTCTTCATGAGACCATGCAAACACATCCTGGAATTGGGTTAATAGTATAACGATGTCATTCCTTTAGTTTAGGGTGAGGTCTGTACCAATCTGGATTAGTTTAGGGCTTTCTAAGGTTCCAAGATTGAACGAAGTGGTTTGATCAAGGTTTGGTTTGGGTTTATCTTCGACCCATTCTTTGATCTCCTGAGGTATCTCAATGTCCTCTTGTACTTCCAACAAGTCTGAGCCCAACTTTTCATCAAAGTTACAATCCTTGTGGAGAAAAGGCACCTTATCAGCAAGTATAGGCACATCTAAATTCAGAGTCCTGAAACAAAATATGCTTTCACTTAATATATGAAACTGTTCAGTCATACATAGTGCTAGCATGTACTGACAAAATAACTATTAATACAATACAAAAAAGTAAGCAGTTATTGTTATCTATAGGGCAGAAAGAGTTTCTGCCCATTTTACCCTTGTCGACCAATGAAAGAAGTGATGCTCCAATTGTCAAGGGTAAAGTCCTGATGGACTGCAATGATGGAAGGGTTGTCATCGTCCTCCTTTTCTCGAATGATGACCATTACGTCTGGACAATCATCGTCTGGGGTGTATCTATTTGTGTGATCATCATGGATAATAATGCGTATGTTTGACATCATCCTAACGATGTCTTGTTTACGTCTCCGTTCCTCTTCTTCCATTTCGAGAGTTGGAACCAGGACTTCTTTCCCCTTGACCGGTATCGGTTTAGGGAATAACATGGCCATTACATGGGCAGGCACCTTTACCGGAGACCGTACAGGCTCAGGAACTGTAGGTGAAGATAATTGACGTGTGGCTGAAGCTGAAGGAATCTGTTTGTCCTTATGAGGATTCCTGTGACTGGAACTAGCAGTATAGCCTAGTCTGGCTGTCCCTGTTTGATTGGGAACTTGAATGGGGCTCTTGATGCCCTGATGATCTTTGCCCAACTATTGTCCAGGTTGATAACCCAATGTCATCATTTCTTGAGTGGCCGACATTACTTCAGCAAAAACTTGGGGTATGAGAGGTGGCGCCCCAACAAGATGGTAGTGAGTGTTGCTCACCTCCGGGGCATGAAAATTGACCAGCTCAACTTCTGAATTGAAGCTGATGAGTGGTATGTCACTTTGTTCACGACATTCCGGCTCAGCATCGACAGTGACTAGGCTATTGTTGATAATGTATTTAAGTTGTTGGTGAAGGGTGGAGGGGACGGCTCCTACCATATGAATCTACTATCTTCCCAAGATCAGGTTATATCATGTATCTACTTTGAGCACGCGAAAAGATATGCAGAATGTATGTAGACCAATCCCCACTGGCAGTTCAATCTCTCCGACAGCATTTCGTCGGGATCCATCAAAAATTTTAATGAATGTATAGCTTCTTCAGATTCTGTTGAGATTGATCTTCATCTTCACCAAAGTGGCATAAGGGCAAATATTCAAAGATGACCCTCTATCTATCAAAACTCCTCCCACCATGTATCCGAAAGACAAAACTGTTATGTGCAACGACTTGCAATGACCGGTCCCTTCGGGAGGTATATCGTCATCAACGAAAGATATCACATTGTTGTTAAAAATGTGCTCCACCAAATGCTGGAATTTCTCAACATCTATTGACTTAGGCAGTTGGGCTTCTTCCAAAATCCTAAGTAATACCTTCTTGTGATCTTCGGTTGAGAAAACCAAGTCTAGTATAGAAATTTGATGTGGAGCTTCTCTTAAGCTTAAAACCACCTTGGCTTCATAATGGCCCACAGTACGGAGAAATTCTTCCACTTTTTCCATGGGAATCTTCCTCTTTGTCTTGATGGTAGGTTTCATCACCTGTTGGGGAAGATACATTGGATTATCCTTAGATACTGTAGCAGTTATGTGAGATGTGAATCCTTCAGCCCCTCCATAATTCCATGGAACTTTTCGTCGGCTGACAACATGATATTGTGGTCTGAATGGCAAGATAATTGGCTCTGGCACAGCCACTTTCAAAGGATTGTTAACACCTTTGAGTTGAGCTGGTTGGATTATATGTGATGGAGTAGCTGCATTTGTTTTGGAAGATATGACTGCTATGACCTCCTTCCACTTTATAGGAAATGTGTCCCCACTCTCCAGTACCACAGCATCATCGTCTGCCATCAGCAGGACACCACTGTCAATTTAATTCTGAATAAGGTAGCGGAGTGCCCAGCATTCTTCTGTGATGTGACCGCGAGAGTGGGGGTGATACTGGCACACTCCATTGAAATCAAACCGTCTTGACCACGGGCTAATTAGAGGTAGCAGAGCTGTGATGCTTCCTTCATTTATCAGCATCTGCAGTATTTCTTCCATCGGTTGACCTAGGTACGTAAATTCCCTTTTGTTGGCAAAATCCCGACGGGCTTTGACATTTGGTCTTTTTGCATTTTTATCCTCCAGTGTTTCATTTTCTAGAGTACGCGGTGGAGTGTTTGTAACAAGAGGAAGGAGACTAGCATGCTCCTGACTAAATAATTGACGTGTGACTTGGTGCTGATGGACCACCAGTTCTGCCAATTGGTTAACTTGCTCACATAGAGTCTTCATTTTTCGTTCCATCGTAAACTGGTACTTAGCAAAATCCCATTTATCAGCACCATCCTTGCGGTCTGGGATGATCCACCACTATGATCATTGGAACTCTGTCCACTACTCCAATTAATCATATTAATCTCTTCTTCTTTGTGTTAAGGAAGAGGGTTATCTTGTACATGGGGTTGATTAGGTTTAGCTACCACGATCTAACCATTATCAATCAAATCTTGGATCTTATGTTTCAAGGTCCAGCAATCTTGAGTATCGTGTCTTGGAGCTCCAGCATGATAAGCACATTTCTGACTAGCATTGAAACCCTTCCCATTCGGGTTGGCTGGTGGAAGAAGATGAGTAATTTTCTTCTGAGTGGTCAGAAGATTGAGAATGTTCTCGAGTGAATCCCCTAAGGGTATGAAAACTCGAGTGCGTCTGACTTCTACACCCTTTGGAAACGAAGGGTTCGAAGGCTGTGCTTAAAAGTGGGAGTAATTTCTCCTTTGGATAGGTATATTCTGACTGCCCTTCTGACCTTGTAGTATCAAGGAAGCAGTATCCTCTTTCTTTTTATGGACCCTCCGGGGGTTGTTTCCATAATTTCCGAACTGGATGTGCTCAGCAACAGCTTTACGGGCAGCTAGGTCTTGAATCTTTCCTGACTTTAATCCCATCTCAACCATCTCCCCATGTTTAATCATTTCAGAGAATGGTTTGCCAATACAAGCTAAGACTATCTCGGAGAAAGGAGTTTCTTGTATGTCTATGAAGGTCATCACCATCTCTGACTCATTCATAGAGGGCACAACTTGAGCAACAAGGCTCCTCCACCTTTGAGCATACTCTTTGAAAGATTCATTGGTTTATTTACTGACTTTAGTGATTTGGTACCAGTTAGGGGCCATCTAAGACTGGAAGCTGTACTGAGTGAGGAAGGCATGAGCTAGCTCCTCCCAGCTATGGATCTTGGAGTTATTTAACCTGGTATACCACGAATGGGCTGCTCCAGTTAGACTTTTCTGGAACAGCTGCATCCTGAGCTTCTCATCCTCGGCATAAGATCTGAGTTCTCCTATGAAAACCTTCAAATGTGTGTAAGGGTCTCCTAACCCGTTGTATTTTTTAAAGTCAGGAGTCTTGAAATTCTCTAGATAAAGCACACCAGGGAATATATAAAGGTCAGCATATGAAACACTCCCATGTGCTCCAATCCCTTTGATAGAACATATCGTCTCTTCCATTTGATGGTCTTTCTGTCTGATATTATCGGTGTCTAGATCTTCTTTGAGATGGGTGGCATCATAAATTTTGTTGGTTTTATCCAACTGATAATCAGATACGGGAGCTTCTTTGTCTGCACCTTGGGTTCCTCCTTATGCAGAGGATTCAGTATGTATGGGTATCCTTGTACCCTGAGCAGATTGGTGTAGTTCTTTAAGCAGAACAGCCAAATCTGTGATTTGTTTACTTAATCCATCAAATTCTTCATGAGAGACAGGATTATGATTGGTCTGGTCAGATGAAGACATAATTGGTTGTAGGCTCGTGGCCTTTTTGGACTTTGAACGGGTAATAGGTCCAATTGTTTCCCTGCGAAAAACTGACGTAGTTTAGTTTTAGGGAATGTATAAGTGTTTACATACTATGTGATGTATCCGTTTTAGGAGTATTATCCTGTAAAACGGATGTGAGCTATTTGTAATATAGGATAGCACGTTAATATTTGTAAATATGCATGTACACATATTTCTTCATATTTCCCATTACATGGAGATTAATATGGAATGAAATTACAAGTAATTGACTTTAGGAGTAATTTGAAATGGGAAAGCATGAAGAGACTTTCCTCCGTATTTGGTTTATCAGAGACTGACCTATCTTAGGCTACTCTTGCGGCTTTTTGGCATGAAGGTTCCCAAATCATTGCAATTTACTTGACGAGAAGTTAATCCGGTCTTTCAACTGGAGCGAATTTGGGTGGTGCCTTTCCTGAGCTTCATTGGAATTAGTCTCCCTACGAGTCCAGTAATCAAACACCGACAGGATAGCCTCCTGAAGGAGGAACCATACAACATACATTCACATACAACGTGTCTCACCGTTTATAAAAATGATGACATGTGTAAAGCACTAATATCATAAGCAGATATAGTGTAAAATAGTAAGTAAATACATTCATACACAGCCATCAAATGTAAATGCAACATCCACACACAAGCACATATCAGTTTTGAAAAGCTTGTAATAACGGCTTAAGTCCTCTTACTGGATGGTCCCCAGCAGAGTCGCCAGCTGTCGACGTCGAGATTTTTATTTGTCCTTTTTCTGTTCTTGTCTTTTGGTGTTCTCATGTTAGGTGAGATTTGTTTGAAAAAATAAGTTGTGAAAAGGTCTTACATGTATATGTCGACGAGAGGACTGTAAGAGTCTCCAGTTGGTTTTTTAAATGGTTATACCAACACAAACGAGAAAAGATTTGCACATTAACCCAGTGATATAACACTTCTTAACGGGTCTATGAAACCGAGATTCATTAGAGTCCAGGGAATTAGTTATGCGGAGGGAAGGTGTTAGGCACCCCCCAACATCCGTGTTGCCACGGTGACTGCCACTTTTCAATTAAACTGTTATATGAATGTGTGTGTGTGTGTGTGTGTGTGTGTGGATTAATGTGCAATTATTTAGAAGTAGTTGTAAGACCCCAACTTATTATAAATAAAATCAAGTTTCCTCTAATTATTATTTTGAATAATAGGATGTTAATTTGATATAATGCACTGATTATAGGTGAAATGTGAAAATTTTACAAAATAAGCAAATGGTTATAAAATATTCATTTTGTCAGGGAATATTCGTTTTGTCGTGGAATATTCTTGCTGTCGGGAAATATCCGTACGACGGCGCAGTCATTTGTGGGCCCCATAACGAAAAATGGTCAGATGAAGAAAATGTCAAGTTTGAATTTTAATAAATAATGGCGTAGTTGTTACCGTTAACACTGTTGGAATACCCCGTGGTTAAAATACAGTAATGTGCGTGGTTGTACAGTAGCGCACGGTATTGCACAGTATTGATGAATTATTGACCCTTACGTAAGAAGGCACTACCCAATAATTATTCCAGTAATTACTGTTCAATATTTTATTTTATTGATTCAATAATTGCTGCGTTGATATTTTATATTATTATTGTTTCAATAATTGTCACTGCACAGTATCTCCATTATCAGATCAATAATTCATATTATTTAAATAATATTATTAGATAACATTATTGATAATGTCTAAGAAAATTTTGTCTAAGGAGATGTTTGGTCACCTAATTGCGCGCTAATAAGGATAAATCCTTATCGAAAAGCCCTCTCTTTCCTGAGAACGACCTGGTTGTCATAATTGTGATTCTGTAATATTATTTATGAATAATTAATTATTAATTTATATGATAAGGAAATATTTGTTTTTATGTGGATATAAATGAAGGATTAAATTTTGAGGTGTTTTATCAATATTTTGTCGGAATGGAGGTTTTAAAAATCTAAACAGTGTTCTTATAGCTCTATTGCGTGAGTTATAATTTTAATCCGACCGTTGGATCGTTGTGATTTTTGAATATATTATACATATATAAGTTGAGTATATGTCAACAAATTTTAAACCGTTAAAAATGAACGTATGATTTGTTATGAATTTTAAGAGGTGTTGAAAAACGTCCGTATGTGGATTTCGGGCATTTTCTGTTTAGAATTTAGAAAAACTTTCTTCTGCAAAGTTGTAGAGAATTAAATTTTCTATGAAAAGCAAATGAGATTCAAATTTTTCTGATAAAAGAGCTATTTATTATGAATTATTGAAGTTTCGAAAATTAAATAATTTTATTAAAATTATGGGCGGGACCCACTTTTGTTATTAAAACATGTGGGCTGCTGAAATTTTTCCAAGATGGCTGGCTTTGATTTTTCAAAGGAGGTGGCATAGAATGAAGAAAATCAAATATTATTATTTTATTATTTAGTCTACTTTGGCGTTCTAACATTTTTCTATAAATAGGCGCTTAGGTTAAAATTGAAAATCACACCAGAAACATAAGTTTTCTTTCTCTATATTATCGACCGTATTTTGTGAGTATTTAGATACTTTGAGAGTTGTTATTCAGTGTGAGTTTCCTTCGGCTTTACATCCGATATTCCGATCAGAAGTACTGTTATTTTGAGGTAAGGGATGTTATTTTCTTCGTGAATGATATTATTTTCTTCAATATCATTATGCTGGAATATTGATATAAATTTTATTGTGGAATTTCAACTTTTTTGTGTCGGGGTTACTATTCACGTATACGACACTATTCACAAATACGACACTATTCACCAAAAAATAAAATTTTCTCTTCTTTGTCCCAGATGTTTATTATGGTTACTATCTTTGATTGTATCCATGTTTTGATCTTCATTCTTGAATTTTACTCCATTATAGTTTATTATGAAGTATTTTTAAACTTGAATTATCTAAAGTACGATTATCTAATCTTTGTCCTTTTATCTTACTGGATTCGTTCCCTAAAATGTTTTTCATCATCCTCAGTCCTTAATGATGATACTTGATGAATATCTTTGGCCTATAGTGCAAAGATGAATGATTAACTGATAAATATCTTTGGTCCGTAGTGCAAAGATGAACAGGTGTTGAGATGACCATGACCAACTGGTGATACAAATGAATATCTTTGGCCCGTAGTGCAAAGATGAATATTTGATTCAAGATGTATATGGATTAATGTTACATGGATAAAATATTGATGATGAACTTTTAAATTCATAGATGATAGTAGATTTCATTCTCTACTTAACTCTTATAATGAATTATTGTTTCCGCTGCAGTTGTTGATCTAAAACTTGTTGTCTATTATATTCTATCAGATTTTTCCCTGTTGAAGACTAATGATAATTTGTTGTATATTATCTTAGTCATAATATTCTTTACTGGGCTAGTTTGTGACGCCCCTAAAATTAGGTATACATCACCCATCTTGAGTCGCCAGATACATGGTACAGAATTCAAATACAACTTAATAATACAACTGTCGTGTACAATACGACAAAACATAAACTGTGAGTTTGAATACAAATATTGTCTTCTAGAGAGTATCCATACTCAAAAGGAGTCCTCATTACAATTAATATCACACTATTACATAGAATAGTGAGGACTACTAATGCTATCATCTGGTCCATCACTCCGCTTTTCGACTCGTCCCAACTATATTCTCATTTCTTGAAGAGAACAGTTAAAGAAAGGGTGAGCTCAACTAGTCCAGTAAGAAATATTATGACTAAGATAATGCAAAATAAATTATCATTAGTCTTCAACAATGTTAAACTGATAAAATACAATAGACATCAAGTTTAACTGCAGCGGATCAAGCAATCCATTAAAAGAGTCAAGTAGAGAATAAAATCTACTATCTTTTATGATTTAAAAGGTTTTTCATGACTTTTATCGCTGGGACTCAGCTTAATAAATAATTCACATCATCGAATCACCCCTGCACTATGGCTAAGGATATTCTTTAGTATCACGACCATGAATTATCCATGCACTACGGGTAAAGATAATCATATTTTCATCAACGGTCCTGATCATGCCATAAAACAATTCATCTTTGCACTACGGCCAAAGAGAATCCATAGCCATAATCATACCAAAAACTGTCCATCAATGCACTACGGGCCAATGAGGACTTTTTCCACATCATTTATAACATTACGGTCATGATTATACCGAATAATCTCTGGTCATAATCATACCAAGTCCATCTATGCACTACAGGCCATAGATGACTTTCAACAAAATATAAACATGAGGATGATGACAATGATATAAGAATTCAATAAAACAAGTTCAAGAATTAATTTATCCAGGAACCAACAACGTCCAAATTGTCAACATGATACTGCTTTGTAGAGTAAAATTCAAGAATGATCAGAAGAATATTTCCATGAAAAGATACTAGATGAAGCGCAAATATCAAGGATATTCCATTAATTTCATGAAGTATAGAAGTCAAAGTTTTAACCAACTGAGTATAATAAAGAATGGAATAATAAAAGAAATCACCATGCATGCGATAGACCGCACAGACTGGTTATTCCAACAGAAAAATAAATAGTGGAACCAGGTCATGCGTAAATGCACCGACAGGATATTCTGACAGAATAATAAATAATGCAACCAGGTCCGGCGTAAACGCACAGACATGATATTCTAACAGAATAATAAATAATGGAACCAGGTCCGGCGTAAAGCACAGACAGGATATTCTGACAGAATAATAAATAATGGAACCAGGTCCGGCGTAAACGCACAGATAGGATATTCCGACAGAATAATAAATAATATAATAACAGAAGAATTTTACCAAGTATAGGGTAGCCCGCGTATACAGGTTATTCCAACAGAATAATAAAGAATAGAATAACAAAAGTTCTCTTCATGAATAAGAAAGAAAGAATACCCTTTACGAGTACAACAAATAATATCCACTACCATAAAAAAAACTTGATATCGGAGTAGTGAAGTAGTAGAATACTTTTTTTTTCTCTCTCTATAATTTCTCTCTCTAGAGTTTCAGTGAATTCGTAAGAAAATAATGAAGGAATGAGCTTCTATTTATAGAAAAATAGACTGCATAGTAACTAACTCATGAACGGTCTAGATTGATTTACTTTAATCTGACGGTCCATATTTAAAGTAAAATCTTTTAAATAAAATATAATATATTCTATTTATAATATAATAAAACGAATAACTTTATAAAAGATTTTACTATGCAAATACTATGCAGGCACTATGCAAACACTATGCATAATAAAATATAATATATTCTAATTATTGTCTAATAAAATAGATAACTTTATAAAAGTATTCTATTTTATATAAAAAGATTTTACTATTAGCCTAATAAAACGAATAACTTTATAAAAGTATTCTGTTTTATATAAAAAAAATTTCTGTTTTATTACATAAATAATATCAATAAAAAAAACTGAGTGACTTACATCAATAATCAATACCGTGTGTTACTATGCAACCAAACGTATTACTGTACTTTTACTACCGAGTAGTTCAACAGTATTAACGGTAAAACTTCCGCCGTTATTTTCATAAAATATTTTGTCGTTTTCTCAATCCGACAATAATTCTGTTGTGGGGTCCACCAATAATTGTGCCGTCGTACGAATATTTCCAGACAAAAATAATATTCCCCGGCCAATCGAATATTATATAACCACTTGCTTACTTTGCAAAATTTGTAATTACTACCCACAACTATAACATTACCTCAAATTCACACCATAATATTTAAAAAAGTATTTCGAAAAAATTAAATCTTTATTCATAAAATCTGGGGTTTCACAATCTCCCCTCATGAAATTTTGCCCTCGAAATTTACGTACGTACCTGGTATGCCAAACAGATGAGGACACTTTGTCAGATTCTAACTCTTGAAGAATAACCTTTGAGTATTGAATACATTCCAAGATTTTGACAGGTACATCTTCATACGTTAAATTATCCGCTATCTCGTCCGGTTCTAAATCAATAATGTGGTTCGGGTCATCCACATATTTACGTAACATCAATAAGTTAAAAATGTTATGAACACGCGACATACTTGGCGGTAAAACGAGTCTATAAGCCACAGTTCCTACTCGATCGAGAATTTTAAATGGGTCAATTAAATTGATGGTTGAGATTTCCTCTCTTCATCGAGTCTTGCTTGTAGAATAACGCCCTCTTGAACTTTCTTCTTCACATTAATCAGCTCTGAGTATGTAGCTTGAGCGGCTTTAACTTTATCGATTAAAGTCGATTCTAATCGTATATTCGTTATCTTCACGTGGGTCCCTAGAGTCTTTAACTTTATCTTCATCATTTGTAAGTTATACGAAATGGGTCTTTGCGTTGACAATATCTCACTCGCATACGATCTTCTACTCAACGCGTCAGCTACCACGTTCGCACTTCCATGATGATATTGAATGGTATGATCGTAATCTTCAGCAGCTCGAGCCAACGTCTTTGGCGCATAATACGTTCGTTTTAGTTGAAGAAATATTTGAGAGTTTAAGAAATAGGTTTTGTACTGGGGTCAATACAAAATTCGATAGCACGCTCTAGGATAGGCCAAGAAGTCTTCAAGAATACGTCAAGAAATTTATTAACAATAGAAATATCATTCAAAACTGTGACTCTCATCCAAGACTTGGCTAACACGTCACATTGATACCTATCAACTTGCCATCGTCATTCACAACGTCTCCTATGGAAAGTCTGGCTTCGGTGCATCCCACACAAGGAAGTTAACAACGAAAGAATCGGGGCTCTTTACTTATGGCTTGATATGACAATGATTGACTTTAGTGGTTTGGTTACTTTGAATTTGCATAACAGGTTGGTTAGGAGTATGAAAGCTAACAACCTTACGAAAAGCATGATGAGTAGTTAACCAATCGTTTCCAAAAATCACATCAAAGGTAAGTATTTTCAAAGAGATAAGATCGACAGGTAACGTGAAAGTGTTGATTTGAACAAGATTTATAAATAGTGGAGGTAACGAAGGTTTCTACTAAAGAAATTTTAACCAATAAGTCAAAGTCTAACTTCTCCTGAGTTAAATTTAAACGTTGAGCGCAAGCAAGAGAGATAAAAGAATAGGTAGAACCGGTATCGAATAAGGCATAGACTTCGCAAGAATTTATAATTAACTAACCTGTGATAACTTCGTTCGATTCTTTGTCACGAAAAATGCTCTCCCTTAAACTACCAAATTTGACTTGTTCGGGACAGTCTTTGGTGTCGTCATTACCACTAGAATTGACTTTCGCTATAGGACATATTCCACCCTCAACTGCTTCGTCGTACTCTTGCTCCATGATCTGAATCATTAGCCTTCGATCCATATCGAATTGGGGTTGACCGCAATGTATAGGGTAATTCAAAACTCGATGCTGGGCTCTCCCAATTGCTGTCGAAAAAGAGAAATACATATCATCTATTTTAGTTTTTTTTTGGATCAGACTTCTCTTTCCACAATATCAACGCGTCGTGTGGCTTTTACCCATGCATTTTTCATTCTCACTCGTTCAGTTGTTTCTTCTTTCAGCTGCTCCTTGACATTTGAATTCTCAGATTCCAAATTTAATATCGTATACTCTGCCAAAGAGCGCTCCTGTTCAGCTATCGCACATTGGTAATACAATTTTGAATTGTTACATTCCTTTGCTCCACGACCGCCTTCCGTTCTTCAGTCTGCTCTTCTAACTCATGAATACGATTTTACAATTCTACATTTTGATCAATAAGTTCTTCTAATAAATCCTCCTCAGGTTCCTCTTCTTCCTCACTCTCAATTGTTACCTTTGCGACTAGCTTGAGTGCAACTTTTAATTCCTCAATCACCACATGGATATCTCTAATCACATTATCTTGGTTGGAGATTAGAGGTGTCTCGACGGTCTCATGTGCTCCATTGCTATTCTTAACATTCTCGGATGTTATTTTTAAATACTGCCACAAAACAAGGGTTAATTAACCTATCACATATTATCCCTATACTCTGACCGACCAATTAAATACTAAATAAACTTAGGTAGGTCATACTAGTGAAGGAATTACCCGTCTCTCCCCTCTTAGTTCTATTCTCACATCCTAGCCAGGGATCATATCCCTAAGCTTTGATACCAACTGTGACGCCCCCAAAATTAAGTATACATCACCCATCTTGAGTTGCCAGATACATGGTACAGAATTCAAATACAACTTAATAATACAACTGTCGTGTACAATACGACAAAACATAAACTGTGAGTTTGAATACAAATATTGTTTTCTAGAGAGTATTCATACTCAAAAGGAGTCCTCATTACAATTAATATCACACTATTACATAGAATAGTGAGGACTACTAATGCTATCATCTGGTCTATCACTCCGTTTTCTGACTCGTCCCAACTATATTCTCATTTCCTGAAGAGAATAGTGAAAGAAAGGGTGAGCTCAACTAGCCCAGTAAGAAATATTATGACTAAGATAATACAAAATAAATTATCATTAGTCTTCAACAATGTTAAATTGATAAAATACAGTAGACATCAAGTTTAACTGCAGCAGACCAAGCAATCCATTAAATGAGTCAAGTAGAGAATAAAATCTACTATCTTTTATGATTTAAAAGGTTTTTCATGACTTTTATCGCTGGGACTCAGCTTAATAAATAATTCACATCATCGAATCACCCCTGCACTACGGCTAAGGATATTCTTTAGTATCACGACCACGAATTATCCATGCACTACGGGTAAAGATAATCATATTTTCATCAACGGTCCTGATCATGCCATAAAACAATTCATCTTTGCACTACGGCCAAAGAGAATCCATAGTCATAATCATACCAAAAACTGTCCATCAATGCACTACGGGCCAATGAGGACTTTTTCCACATCATTTATAACATTACGGTCATGATTATACCGAATAATCCCTGGTCATAATCATACCAAGTCCATCTATGCACTATAGGCCATAGATGACTTTCAACAAAATATAAACATGAGGATGATGACAATGATATAAGAATTCAATAAAACAAGTTCAAGAATTAATTTATCCAGGAACCAACAACGTCCAAATTGTCAACATGATACTGCTTTGTAGAGTAAAATTCAAGAATGCTCAGAAGAATATTTTCATGAAAAGATACTGGATGAAGCGCAAATATCAAGGATATTCCACTAATTTTATGGAGTATAGAAGTCAAAGTTTTAACCAACTGAGTATAATAAAGAATGGAATAACAAAAGAAATCACCATGCATGCGATAGACCGCACAGACAGGTTATTCCAACAGAAAAATAAATAGTGGAACCAGGTCATGCGTAAATGCACCGACAGGATATTCTGACAGAATAATAAATAATGGAACCAGGTCCGGCGTAAACACACAGATAGGATATTCCGACAGAATAATAAATAATGGAACCAGGTCCGGCGTAAAGCACATACAGGATATTCCGACAGAATAATAAATAATAGAACCAGGTCCGGTGTAAACACACAGACAGGATATTCCGACAGAATAATAAATAATGTAATAATAGAAGAATTTCACCAAGTATAGGGTAGCCCGCATATATAGGTTATTCTAACAGAATAATAAAGAATGGAATTATAAAAGTTCTCTTCATGAATAAGAAAGAAAGAATACCCTTTACAAGTATAACAAATAATATCTCTTACCGTAAAAAAAACTTGATATCGGAGTAGTGAAGTAGCAGAATACTTTTCTTCTCTCTCTCTATAATTTCTCTCTCTAGAGTTTCAGTGAATTCGTAAGAAAATAATGAAGGAATGAGCTTCTATTTATAGAAAAATAGACTGCATAGTAACTAACTCATGAACGATCTAGATTGATTTACTTTAATCCGACGGTCCATATTTAAAGCAAAATCTTTTAAATAAAATATTATATATTCTATTTATAATCTAATAAAACGAATAACTTTATAAAAGATTTTAATATGCAAATACTATGCATAATAAAATATAATATATTCTAATTATTGTCTAATAAAATAGATAACTTTATAAAAGTATTCTGTTTTATATAAAAAGATTTTACTATTAGCCTAATAAAACGAATAACTTTATAAAAGTATTCTGTTTTATATAAAAAGTTTTTCTGTTTTATTACATAAATAATACCAATAAAACAAAACTGAGTGACTTATCACATAAGCATCAATAATCAATACCGTGTGCTACTATACAACCACACTTATTACTGTACTTTTACTACCGAGTAGTTCAACAGTATTAACGGTAAAACTTCCGCCATTATTTTCATAAAATATTTTTATCATTTTCTCAATTCGACAATAATTCCGTTATGGGGTCCACCAATAATTTTGCCGTCGTACGAATATTCCCCGATAAAAAATAATATTTTCCGACCAATCGAATATTATATAACCACTTGCTTACTTTGTAAAATTTATAAATACTACCCATAACTATAACATTATCTCAAATTCACACCATAATATTTAAAAAAATATTTCGAAAAAATTAAATCTTTATTCATAAAATCTGGAGTTTCACATAGTTGAGCTCATCCTTTTCTTTTTTGTTCCATTTTTCTTCTCAGGAGGTGAGAATATAGCAGAAACTAGTTGGGATATGGAGTGATGGTTTTAGAAAGTTGTTTTAGCAGTCCTCACTATTTTTATAAAATAGTGTATCAATAATTGTAATGAGAACTCCTTTTGAGTTTTAATAATGTCTATTAGACAATATTTGTATTTAAACTCACAGTTTATGTGTTGTCGTATTTTGCACAACAATTGTAGTAATGAAGTTGTATTTGTTTCTGTACCATGTATTTGGCGACTCAGAATGGGTGATGTATACCAATCTTGGGGGCGTCATAGTTGGTATCAGAGCTTAAGGATATGGTCTCTGGCAGAGATCGGGGAATAGAACTAGGAGGGGAGAGACGAGTAAATCATTCGCTAGTGTGTCCTACCTAAGCTTATTTGTTGGTCGGTCATAATATAGGGATATTATGTGATATGTTAATTTGTTTAATTAACCCTTGTTTTATGGCAGTATTTAAGAATGGCTGCTGAGAATGTTAATAATTGAGTAAATGAGACGGTGGAGACACCTTTGATCACCACCCAGGGGAACGTGCAACAGGAAGGCAATATACCTCCTGTAAACAACACTACCGAACAAATGATGAATGATGGGATGTTTAGAAGCTTTTTACAGTTCATGCAAAATCAGACGAGGGAGACTCGTGTACAAAATACGGGTGGAAATGATAGCAACGCGCGGTTTGTCACAGCCAAGCAGTTTGAGGAGTTGGGACCACCAGAATTCTGGGAAAAGCCGGATCCGATTAAAATGAAAACGTGGGTCAAGCAAATTACCAAGATATTCGATGTCTTGGGATGCACGGAGGAACAGAAGGTTCCATTAGCCACCTTTATGTTCTGCGGTGAGGCAGACTACTGGTGGGAGTCTGTGAAGCGTACCCAGCCTGACGCACTCAACATGTCCTGGGAAATATTTTAGAAACTGTTTAATGACAAGTACTTTCCTGAAAGTATTTGTCATATTAAGGAGGTAGAGTTTATTAGACTGGAACAAAATAACATGGTGGTGTCCCAGTACGAGGCGAAGTTCGCGGAGTTATCCAGGTTTGTACCTCATTTGGTAGAGAATGAAGAACGAATGACACGGATGTTTCTGAGAGGTCTAAAACCCGAGATTCGGCAATATCTTATCTCTCATAAATTTTCTTTATATTCAGATGTTGTAATTATGACTTAATTATTAGAGCGAGATAATGAGTATGTTCAACCGAGGGACCACAACCAGGGTCATACCGGTGACAGCATTCATCGAAGTGATGATAACCAGCACGGAGGAAAAAATACGGACAAAAGCGGTAACCACTCGGGTGGTAATCATGGCTATGATAACATGAGAGGTGAGTCAAGTGGAAATTTCAAAAAGAGGAGATTCAACAATGATGGGAAGACGTTAGCAGCAGCACCAGCACCAACAACAAATTCTAAGGGAGGAGAACGACCGCCAGTTAGATGCTACAGATGCAGAGAGGAGGGACACATAAGTCCAAACTGTTCATAGCATTCCAAGGTGTATTTTAATTGCGAAAAAGACGGTCATATAGCCTAATTTTTTCCAGTAGCAAAGTCAAGTCCAAGTGGGACGGCGGAACCAAATGCGACTACGGACAAAACATAGTCGGTGGTTCAAGGGAGGGCATTTGTCTTGACTGGCCAAAATGTGAGAAACCCGAACGAGGTGATCACAAGTAAGCTAATCTTGAACTCTTGCGAAGTTTATACCTTAATAGATACCAGTTCTACCCATTCTTTTATCTCTCCTGCTTGTGCTCAACGTTTAAACTTGACTCCGAAAAAATTGGACTTTGACTTATCTGTGGAGACTCTGTTAGGAGAAACTTTTATTACATCCACTATTTATAAATCTTTCTCGATCCAAGTTGGCACCATCACATTACATGTTGATCTTATCTCTTTAAAGATACTTGCTTTTGATGTGATTTTAAGGATTGATTGGTTAACTACTCGTCATGCCAAAATTAATTGTTTTCATAAGGTTGTTAGTTTTCATATTCTTAACCAACCTGTTATGCGAATTCAAGCAACCAAACCACTAAAGTCAATCACTATCATATCAAGCCATAAAGCCATTCGTTTATTAAAAAATGGATGTCAAGCTTTCATAGCCCATGTTATGGACTTGAACAAAAACACGTCAGATTTGAATAATATTTCTGTTGTTAGTGAATTTCCTGACGTATTTTCTGAAGAACTTCATGGTCTACCCCCAGAACGTGAAGTTAAATTCTTTATTGACCTTGAACCTGGTACAAAGCCCATTTCTAAAATCCCATATCGAATGGCTCCTATTAAACTTCAGGAGTTAAAAGTCCAACTATAGGAGTTATTGGACATCAGTTTCATTCATCTTAGTACATCTCCTTGGGGTGCTCTTGTTTTATTCGTAAAGAATAAAGACGGGAGTATGCGACTTTGTATTGACTATCGGGAATTAAACCATGTCACCATCAAGAATAGGTATCCACTGCCTCGCATTGATGACATGTTCGACTAGTTACAAGGAGCACAATTCTTTTTAAAGATCGATCTTCGTTCTGGATATCATCAGCTGAAGATTAAAACTGAGAATATTCCAAAGACTGCCTTCAGAACTCGGTACGGGCATTATGAATTCTTAGTCATGTCTTTCGGATTAACTAATGCTCCTACTGCTTTCATGGATATGATGAACCGTGTATTCAAGGAATATTTAGATCAATTCGTTGTTGTCTTTATTGATGACATCCTTATCTATTCCAAAAGCCATGAAGATCATGAGCACCATTTAAAGCTGGTACTTCAAAGACTTCGTGACAACAAGCTATATGCCAAGCTGAAGAAATGCTAGTTCTAGCTTAAGGAAGTATTATTCCTTGGGCACGTGGTGTCCAAACATGGAGTATCTGTTGACCCAGTGAAGATTGAAGCAATCCAAAGTTGGGAGCAACCGAATTCGGTGACCGAAGTGCGTAGCTTTCTGGGCTTAGCTGGTTATTATTAGAGATTTGTGGAAGGATTTTCTCGAATCGCTACTTCGTTAACTCAGCTGACTCGGAAAGATATAAAATTCATATGGAGCGAGGAATGCGAGAAGAGTTTCCAAGAGCTCAAGAGGAGACTCATTTCGGCACCTGTTCTGACAATACCATCTGGTTCGGATGGATTTGTTATCTGTAGCGATGCTTCAGGCAAAGGGTTAGGATGTGTTCTCATGCAACATGAGAAAGTCATAGCCTATGCCTTGCGAAAACTCAAAGAATATGAGAGAAATTATCCTACTCATGATCTAGAGTTGGCAGCAGTCGTTTTCGCACTGAAGATTTGGAGACACTACCTGCATGGGGGAGAAAGTGGAGATCTATACGGATCATAAAAGCCTCAAATATTTCTTCACCCAAAAGGAACTCAACATGCGGTAACGACATTGGCTTGAGCTATTGAAAGATTATGATCATACCATCCAATATCATCCTGGAAAAGCAAATGTGGTAGCTGACGCATTGAGTAGAAGATCGTATGCAGGTACAAGTGCGATGTTGTTAACGCAAAGACCCATTTTGTATGACTTACAAAGGATGGAGATAGAGGTAAAGGCTCCAAGTACTCACGTGATGATATCAAATATACGAGTATAACCGAATTTAATCGATAAAGTTAAAGCTGCTCAATCTACGAACCTGGAGCTGATGCGTATGAAGAAGAAAGTGCAAGAAGGTGATATTCCAGAAGCAAGAATCGATGAAGAAGGAATACTTCGAGTCCACTCCAGACTTTATATTCCTAACAATTCTGACTTGAAGCATAGAATCGTGATGGAGGCGCACAACACACTATTTGTAATCCATCCTGGGAGTACCAAAATGTATCATGATCTTCGACATTTGGACGACCAATATGAAGAGAGAGATCGCAAAGTTTATCTCGAGATGTTTAACTTGTTAACGAGTAAAGGCGAAACATCAAGTGCCAAAGGGTCCATTGTAACCACTTGAGATTCTGAAATGGAAGTGGGAACACATTACCATGGATTTCGTTACGGGTCTTCCCAAAGTTTCTCAAGGTATAGATGCGATTTAGGTTATTGTTGATAGATTAACCAAGTCTGCTCATTTCTTGCCTATACGTGAGACTTATTCTTTTGAACGTCTTGCTCGTATATACGTAAATGAGATTGTGAGATTGCATGGCATGCCAGTATCTATAGTTTCGGATCATGACCCAAGATTCACATCACGATTTTGGGTTAGCTTGTAGAAAGCTATGGGCACGGATTTACGATTCAGTTCGGCATATCCTCAAGCGTACGGGCAATCAGAAAGGACTATTCAAACCCGTGAAAATCTATTAAGACTCTATGTCCTAGATTTGAAAGGAAGTTGGGATAAGTACTTGCCATTGGTGAAATTCTCCTACAATAACAGTTATCGAGCAAGTATAGGCATGGTTCCATTCGAGGCGTTGTATGGAAGAAAATATCGTTCTCCAGTATGCTGGGATGAGGTAGGTGAAGCAACGTTGTTGGGACCAGAATTGGTAAGCATTATTTTGAATAATAGGGTGTTAATTTGATATAATGCTCTAATTATGGGTGAAATGCGCAAATTTAGCAAAATAAGCAAGTGGTTATAAAATATTCATTTTGTCGGAGAATATTCGATTGGTCGTGGAATATTCTTACTGTCGGAGAATATTCATACGACGACACTGTCATTTGTGGGCCCCATAACGAAAAACGGTCGGATGAAGAAGACGACAAGTTTGAGTTTTATAAATAACGGCGTAGTTGTTACCGTTAGCACTGTTGGAATACCCGGTGGTTAAAATACAGTAATACGCGTGGTTGCACAGTAACACACGGTATTGCACATTATTGATGAATTATTGACCCTTACGTAAGAAGGCACTACTCAATAATTATTACAGTAATTACTGTTCAATATTTTATTTTATTGATTCAATAATTGCTGCATTGATATTTTATATTATTGTTGTTTCAATAATTATCACTGCACAGTATCTCCATTATCAGATCAATAATTCATATTATTTGAATAATATTATTAGATAGCATTATTGATAATGTCTAAGGAAGTTTTGTCTAAGGAGAGGTTTGGTCACCTAATTAAGCGCCAGTAAGGAAAAATCCTTATCGGAAAACCCCCTCTTTTTTGGGAACGACCTGGTTGTCATAATTGTGATTCTGTAATATTATTTATGAATAATTAATTATTAATTTATATAATAAGGAAATATTTGTTTTTATGTGGATATAAATGAAGGATTTAATTTTGAGGTGTTTTATCAGTATTTTGTCAGAATTGAGGCTTTAAAAATCTAAACAATGTTCTTAAAGCTCTATTGCGTGCATTATAATTTTAATCCGACCGTTGGATCGTTGTGATTTTTGGATATGTTATACATATATAAGTTGAGTATATGTTCACAAATTTTGAACCGTTAAAAATTAACGTATGATTTGTTATGAATTTTAAGAGGTGTTGAAAAACGTCCGTATGTGGATTTCGGGCATTTTTTGTTTAGAATTTAGAAAAACTTTCTTCAACAATGTTGTAGAGAATTAAATTTTCTATAAAAAGCACATGAGATTTGAATTTTTCTGATAAAAGAGCTATTTATTATGAATTATTGAAGTTTCAGAAATTAAAAATTTTTATTAAAATTATGGGTGGGACCCACTTTTATTTTTAAAACATGTGGGTTGCTGAAATTTTTCCAAGATGGCTGGCTTTGATTTTTCAAAGGAGGTGGCGTAGAATGAAGAAAATCAAATATTATTATTTTATTATTTAGTCTGCTTTGGAGTTCTAACATTTTTCTATAAATAGGCGCTTAAGTTAGAATTGAAAATCACACTAGAAATATAAGTTTTCTCTCTCTATATTAACGAGCGTATTTTGTGAGTATTTAGATACTTTGAGAGTTTCTATTCAGTGCAAGTTTCTTCGGCTTTACATCCGATATTTCGATCAAAAGTACTGTTATTTTGAGGTAAGGGATGTTATTTTCTTCGTAAATGATATTATTATCTTCAATATCATTATGCTGAAATATTGATATAAATTTTATTGTGGAATTTCTACCTTTTTGTGTCGGGATTACTATTCACGTATACGGTACTATTCACGTATACGATACTATTCACAAATACAGTTGTAAGACCCGAACTTATTATAAATAAAAGTGAATTTTCCTCTATTCATTATTCTAAATTAATAAGGTATTAATTTGATATAATGCTTTGGATATGGGTGAAATGTGAAAATTTTATAAAATAAGCAAGTGGTTATAAAAAATTCATTTTATCGGGGAATATTCGTTTGGTCGTGGAATATTCTTTCTATCAGGGAATATTCGTACGACGACGCAGCCATTTATGGGCCCCGTAACGGATAACGGTCGAATGAAGAAAACGACAAATTTGAGTTTTTACAAATAACGACGTAGTTGTTACCGTTAACACTGTTAGAATACCCCGTTGTTAAAATATAGTAATACGCGTAGTTGCACAGTAGCACACGGTATTGCACAGTATAGTTAAATTATTGATTCGTACGTAAGAAGGCACTACTCAATAATTGTTACCGTAGTTACTGTTCAATATATTATTTTATTGATTTAATAATTGATGCGTTGATATTTTATATTATTGTAGTTTCAATAATTATTGTTGCATAATATTTTCTATTATCAGATCAATAATTCATATTATTTGAATAATATTATTAGATAGCATTATTGATAATGTTTAGAAAGTTCTGTCTAAGGAGAGGTTTGGTCATCTAATTACGTGACAGTAAGGAGAAATCCTTATTGGAAAGCCCCCTCTTTCTTGGGAACGGCCTAGTTGTCATAATTGTGATTCTGTAATATTATTTGTGAATAATTAATTATTAATTTATATGATAAGGAAATATTTATTTTATGTGGATATAAATGATTGATATATTTATTTTTATGTGGACAAAAATGAAAGAAATAATGCTGAGGTGTTTTATCAGTATTTTGTCGGTGTAGAGGTGTTAAAAATCATTCGTTTGTGAATTTCAGATATTTTCAGTTTAGAATTTGGAAAACTTAAACTTTCAAAGTTGTAGAGAATTAAATTTCCTATGGAAATGACATGAGATTCGAATTTTTCTGATAAAAGAGCTATTTTCTATGAATTACTGAAGTTTTGAAAAATAAAATAATTTTTATTAAATTATGGGTGGGACCCACTTTTTTCAAGCATGTGGGCTGCTATTATTTTTTAGATTTGGCTGGCTTGTTGGTGAAGGTGTGCGTAAGAAGTTTGAAAAGAAATAATATTATTATATTATTTTAGTCTCCTACGGCGTTCTAACATTTTTCTATAAATAGACGCTTAGGTTAGAATTGAAAATCACACCAGAAACAAGTTTTCTTTCTCTCTATATTGTCGAGCGTATTTTAGTAAGTATTTATACACTTTGAGAGTTGCTGTTCGGTACAAGTTTCCTTCGGCTTTCTATCCGATATTCCGATCTAAAGTACCGTTATTTTGAGGTAAGGGATATTATTTTATTCTTAAATGATATTATTTTCTTCAATATCATTATGCTGAAATAATGATATGAACTTTTTATCAAATTTAAAACTTTTTGTGTCGGAGTTACTATTCACGTATACGACACTATTCACGTATACGGCACTATTCACGAATACGACACTATTCACCGAAAAATAAAAATTATTCTTTTTGTCCAAGATGTCTATTATGGTTACTATCTTTGATTGTATCCATGTTTTAATCTTTATTTTTGAATTCTCCTTCACAATTGGTTATTATAGAGTATTATTGCACTTGGATAAACTATAATACGAATCCCTAATATTTGTCCTTCTGTCTCATTGGATTCGTTTTCTTTAAGATAATTTTTCATCATCCTCAGTCCTAAATGATGATATTACTGAATATCTTTGGCCTGTAGTGCAAAGATGAATGATTAACTAATGAATATCTTTGGCCAGTAGTGCAAAGATGAACAGGTGTTAAGATGAACATGACCGACTTGGGTTACAAATGAATATCTTTGGCCTGTAGTGCAAAGATGAATATTTGATTAAAGATGGTTATTGATTGATGTTACAGGGATAAAATATCGTTGATGGACTTTTAAATCTTAGAAGATAGTAGAATTCATTCTCTACTTGACTCTTCTAATGGTTTACTGTTTCCGCTGCAGTTGTTGATCTAAAACTTGTTGTCTATTATATTTTATCAGATTAGTCCCTGTTGAAGACTAATGATAAGTTGTTGTTTATTATCTTAGTCATAATATTCTTTACTGGGCTAGTTGGGCTCACCCTTTTCCTTTTTGTTCCATTTTTCTCAGGAAGGCGAGAATATTGCGGGAACTAGTTGGGGTGTGGAGTGATGTTTCCAGTTATTGTGTTTGCAGTCCTCACTATTTTGTAAAATAGTATTTTAATAATTGTAATGAGGACTTATTTGAGTGTGGAAATTGTCTAGAAGATAATATTTGTATTTAAACTCATAGTATTTGTGTTGTCGTATTTTGCACGACAATTATTATAATGAAGTTGTATTTGTTTCTGTACCATGTATTTGGCGACTCAGAATGGGTGATGTATACCTATTTTGGGGGCGTCACAGTTGGTATCAGAGCTTAGGGATATGGTCTCTGGCAGAGATCGGGGAATAGAACTAGGAGTTATCCAGGTTTGCACCTCATTTGGTCGAGAATGAGAAACGAATGACAAGGATGTTTCTGAGAGGTTTAAAACCAGAGATTTGCAAATATCTTATCTCTCAAAAATTTTCTTTATATTCAGATGTTATAAACAGGGCTCAATTATTAGAGCGAGATAATGAGTATATTCAATCGAGGGAACACAACCAAGGTAATACTGGTGGCAGCGGTCATCGGACCAATGAAAACCAGCAGGGAGAAAAACATTCGGACAAAAGCGGTAACAACTCTGGTGGAAATCGTGGCTGTGATAATAGAAGGAGCGAGTCGGGAGGAGATTTCAAGAAGAGAAGGTACAACAATGATAACATGAAAACGTCAGCACAAACATCAACTATTTCTAGGGAAGGAGAACGAGCACCGGTCGTTTGTTACAAATACAGAAAAGAGGGACATACCAGCCCAAACTGCCCACAATAATCTAAGATATATTATAACTGTGGAAAGGAGGGTCATATAGCTCGAGAGTGTTCTGTAGCAAAACCAAGTTCAGCGGAGATGGTGACTCCAAAAGTTGTCCCGGATAAGTCGAAATCAGCACTTCCTAGAAGGGCGTTATTTAGTGACTGGCCAAAACGCGAGAAACCCGAACGAGGTGATCACATGTAAGCTAATCTTAAATTCTTGCGAAGTTTATACTTTACTAGATACCGGTTCTACCCATTCTTTTATCTCTCCTGCTTGTGCTCAACGTTTAAACTTGACTCCGGAGAAATTAGACTTTGACCTATCTGTGGAGACTCCGTTAGGTGAAACTTGTATTTGCATCTACAGTTTATAAATCTTACTTAATCCAAGTTGGCACAATCACATTACCTGTTGACCTTATCTCTTTAAAGATACTTACTTTTGATGTGATTTGAGGAATTGATTGGTTAACTACTCATCATGCCAAAATTGATTGTTTTCGTAAGGTTGTTAGTTTTCATATTCCTAACCAACCTGTTATGCGAATTCAAGCAACCAAACCATTAAAATCAATCGCTGTTATATCAAGCCATAAAGCCAATCGTTTATTGAAAAATGGATGTCAAGCTTTCTTAGCCCATGTTATGGACTTGAACAAAAACACATCAAATTTGAATAATATTTCTGTTGTTAGTGAATTTCTTGACGTATTTCCTGAAGAACTTCCCGGTCTACCCCTAGAACGTGAAGTTGAATTCTTTATTGACCTTGAACTCGGTACAAAGCCCATTTCTAAAACCCCATATCGAATGGCTCCTATTGAACTTCAGGAGTTAAAAGTCCAATGACAGAAATTGTTAGACATCGGTTTCATTCGTCCTAGTACGTCTCCTTGGGGTGCTCTTATTTTATTCGTAAAGAAGAAAGACGGGAGTATGCGACTTTGTATTGACTATCGAGAATTGAACCATGTCACCATCAAGAATAGGTATCCGCTACCTCGTATTGATGACCTGTTCGACCAATTGCAAGGAGCACAATTCTTTTCAAAGATCAATCTTCGTTCTGGATATTATCAGCTGAAGATCAAAACTGAGAATATTCCAAAGACTGCCTTCAGAACTCGATACGGACAATATGAATTCTTAGTCATGTCTTTTGGATTGACTAATGCTCTTGCTGCCTTCATGGATATGATGAACCATGTGTTCAAAGAATATTTAGATCAGTTCGTTGTTGTCTTTATTGATGACATCCTCATCTATTTCAAAAGCCGTGAAGATCATGAGCGCCATTTGATGCTGATATTGCAAAGGCTTCGTGAAAACAAGCTATATGCCAAACTGAAGAAATGCGAGTTCTGGCTTGAGGAAGTAGCATTTCTTGGGCACGTGGTGTCAAAACATGGAGTATCTGTCGACCCGGTGAAGATTGAAGCCATACAAAGTTGGGAGCAACTGAAGTCGGTAACTAAAGTACGTAGCTTTCTTGGCGTAGCTGGTTATTATCGGAGAATCGTGGAAGGATTTTCTCGAATCGCTACTCCGTTAACTCAGCTGACTCGGAAAGATACAAAATTTGTATGGAGTGAGGAATGCGAGAAGAGTTTCCAAGAACTCAAGAGGAGACTCATTTCGACACCTGTTCTGACAATACCATCTGGTTCGGATGGATTTGTTATCTACAGCGATGTTTCAGGTAAAAGGTTAGGATGTGTTCTCATGTAACATGGGAAAGTCATAGCCTATGCATCACGACAACTCAAAAAATATGAGAGGAATTATTATACTCATGATCTGGAGTTGGCAACAGTCGTATTCGCGTTGAAAATTTGGAGACACAACTTGTATGGGGAGAAAGTGGAGATTTATACAGACCATAAAAGCCTCAAATATTTCTTCACCCAAAAAGAACTCAACATGTGGCAACGACGTTGGCTTGAACTATTGAAAGATTACGATCACACTATTCAATATCATCTTGGAAAAGCTAACGTAGTAGCTGACGCATTGAGTAGAAGATCATATGCGAGTACGAGTGCGATATTGTCAATACAAAGGCCCATTCTGTATGACTTGTAAAGGATGGAGGTAGAATTAAAGACTCCAAAGACCCACATGATGATGGCGAATATACGAGTAGAACCGATTTTAATCGATAAAGTTAAAGCTGCTCAAGCCACAGACCCGGAGCTGGTGCGTATGAAGAAGAAAGTGCAAGAAGGTGCTATTCCAAAAGTAAGAATCGATGAAAAAGGAATACTTCGAGTCTACTCCAGACTTTGTGTTCCTAACGATTCTGATTTGAAGTACAAGATCATGATGGAGGCATACAATACACCATTTGCAATCCATCCTGGAAGTACCAAAATATATCGTGATTGCAAAGTTTATCTCAATGTGTTTAACTTGTCAATGTGTAAAGGCAGAGCATCAAGTGCCTAAGGGTCCATTTCAACCACTTGAGATTCCAAAATGGAAGTGGGAACATATTGTAAGACCCCGAATTTTATGAAATAAAAGTATTCAATTTTTCTTATAATTACTATTTAGTAAATGGTTAAATTGATAAATATTAAAGTTAAGGGTGATATATAAATTTTTTTTCGGAATACACAAGTGGTTATAAAATATTCATTGTTATCGGGGAATATTCGCTTGGTCGTGGAATATTCTTACTGTCGGAGAATATTCGTACGACGGCGCAGTCTTTTGTGGGCCCCATAACGGAAAGCGATTGGATGAAGAGAACGACAAGAGTAAGTTATTTATAAATAACGGGGTAGTTGTTACCGTTAACACTGTTAGAATACCCGGTGGTTAAAATACAGTAATACGCATTGTTGCGCAGTAGCACACGGTATTACACCAATTATTGATTTTTACGTAAGAAGGCATTACTCAATAATTATTACAGTAATTACTGTTCAGTATTTTATTTTATTGATTCAATAATTGCTGCGTTGATATTTTATATTTCTGTTGTTTTAATAATTATCACTACACAGTATTTTTTATTATCGGAACAATAATTCATATTATCTGAATAATATTATTAGATAACATTATTGGTAATGTCTAGAAAGTTCTGTCTAAGGAGAGGTTTGGTCATCTAATTGCGCGCCAGTAAGGAGAGATCCTTATTGGAAAGCCCCCTCTTTCCTGGGAACGGCCTGGTTGCCAGTACTGTGATTCTGTAATATTATTTGTGTATAATTAATTATTGATTTATATGATGAGAAAAATATTGATTTTATGTGGATATAGATGGAGAAAATTTTTAATGTGACAATTGTTGAAAATTAATATTTTATCTTTTTCTGATAAAATAATTCATATTATTTTAATAATATATTGATGGTGATATTTTTATAATGAATGTGGAATATATGAGTATATGAGGAGGAAGAGTATTTTTGTGGCATTAAATGATTAACACATGTTTTGTGTGTTGGTGGACACAATTCTTGACCGAAAATTTATTATTGACTGTAAAATCGTCTGTTTGTGGATTTCGGTCAATTTCTGTTTGGAATTTGGAAAAACTTTCTTCTACAAAGTTGTAGAGAATTGAATTTCCTATAAAAACTCGCGAGATTTGAATTTTCTGATAAAAGGGCTATTTATTATGAATTATTGAAGTTCTGAAGTTCCGAAATAATTGATTTTTGGATGTTTTAATTATTTTTGTTTAGAAAAACGTTTTTTGTATTTTGTGGACATCATTAACATGTGTTATGGCTGAATTCAGATGGTCAAGGTGGGCTAAGGAAAATTTGTTAAATATATTATTATTATATTAAATTTTCTGCTTTGGTGTTCTAAGCATTTTCCTATAAATAGGGTGCTTAGGTTAGAATTGAAAATCACAGCAGAAACTGAAGTTTTCTCTCTCTATATTATCGAGTGTATTCTTGTGAGTTTTTTTGATATCTTGAGTGTTGATATACGGTGCAAGTTCGTTCAGCGTTATTCCAGTCAGAAGTACCGCTCTTTTGAGGTAAGAGATAGTAAGGGATGTTATTTCTTCTTAAATGATATTATTTTCTTCAATATCATTATGCCGAAGTATTGATCTGAACTTTTTATCAAATTTAAAACTTTTCATGTCGGGGTTACTATTCATGAGTTACTATTCACGAGTTACTATTCATGAGTTACTATTTACGAGTTACTATTCATGAGTTACTATTCACGAGTTACTATTCATGAGTTACTATTCATGGGTTACTATTCACGAGTTACTATTCATGACAAAATTAGTTTCTTTTTCTAACCAAATTATAGTTGATTTATGAATATTACTCTTTTGAGATTAAAACTATATGTTGATCATATTATTTTTTTATCATATATAACATTTTTATAACCCTAATGATGATATTTCTCTTTGACTTGAGTGTAAAGATGGGTAGATTATTGGTATGATCATGACTAGGGTTCTCTTTGTCCAGTAGTGAAAAGTTGAATTGTAACTGGTATGATCATGACCATTGAATTTATAATTGAATATCTTTAGCTTAAGTTCAAAAGTGAAATGATCAACATGGTTATAATTATTGGTTATATAAATTCTGAAATGATTATATATTTCTTTGAGATAATAATATATTTGGTCTGTAGTGCAAATATGAACTATTGAGGAATATTTTGGCCTGTAGTGCAAAGATGAGTTGTTGATGAATATCTTTGGCCCGTAGTGCAAATATGACTTGTTGTTGAATATCTTTGGCATGTAGTGTAAAGATGAACTGTTGATGAATATCTTTGGCCCGTGATGCAAAGATGAATTTATTAGTATGATTATGAACAGGAACTGTGATTTGGTATAACCATGATCTTTGATGTTTCAGGTAAAGACAAGTGATGAAAATTATCTTCGTCTTGGATGCGAAATTTAGAATCACAATTATGATTATGAATTATTCATATGATTGTGGAAAGGAACTATTGATTGATGTTACAGGGATAAAATATTGTTGGTGGACTTTTAACGTGGAGAAGATAATAGACTTTATAGTCTATTTGACTCTTCTAATGGATTGCTCGTTCCGTTGTAACTATGGTTGAAAAGTTTTATCATCTACCATATGTTCTAAATCTCTAATTTATTACTGTTGAAGACTATTGATAATTTATCTTTAGTCATAATATTCTTTACTGAGCTAGTTGTGCTCACCCT
This sequence comes from Panax notoginseng, assembly GCA_016801055.1. Lineage (NCBI taxonomy): Eukaryota > Viridiplantae > Streptophyta > Magnoliopsida > Apiales > Araliaceae > Panax > Panax notoginseng. Next base: position 146,568,473 of record CM029022.1, on the reverse strand, counting down.
TTTGCTTCACAATTCCTTTCAGGTAATAAAAGTGTAGCTGGGTCGAGCGAGGGATAACAAGGGAATAGAACGGTGGTTTATAGATATTGAGGGTGAGATGAATTTAACTTGGAAGGGTGTTTTGCCACTATCTTACAAGATGTATAATGACATACAACCTCGTGTCATCATAAGACAAGGTTGTGCTCATCCACTTGCTGAGTATATTTACGAGCACTACCTATATAATCTTGGTATTTGTTTGAAGTATAATTCTCAATTAGAGATAGTGGAGATAATGATAAGTCAAGAGAATACTCACCATTGGGAAGAATATGATAGTAACCTTCTTGTTTTTCTTTGGGGTCTATTGGGTCAACCAAGGATAATTCTGTGGCCATATGATATCTATCATAACCTAGAAGCATGGCCTCCCATGTACGAGGGTTTTCTTGAGCACTTCCCAAAGATTCTAATTTCTAAAACATTTTTTGACTATACCTTTATGTAAGGTGTCATTGTGACGTGCTATCCAAGGTTGGTGTCCAGAGTCACAGTTGGTATATTTTAGTATCAAAACTCACAACATATGTGTTGTTGTATTTTACACGACAATTGTTATAATAAAGTTGTAGTTATTTTTTGTACCATGTATTTTGCGACTCAAAATGGGTTGGGTGGAATGGACCTATTTTGGGGGCGTTACACATATTACCATGAATTTCGTTACGGGTCTTCCCACGGTTTCTCAAGGCATAAATGTTATTTGGGTTATTGTTGATAGATTAACCATGTCTGCTCATTTCTTACCGATACGGGAGACTTATTCCCTTGAACGCCTTGCTCGTATGTATGTGAATAAAATTGTGAGGTTGCATGGCATGCCAGTATCCATAATTTCGAATCGTGACCCAAGATTCACTTCAAGATTTTGGATTAGCTTGCAAAAAGCTATGGACACGGATTTACGATTTAGTTCGGCATACCATCCTTAAACGGACGGACAATCAGAGAGGACTATTTAAACTCTTGAAGATCTATTAAGACTTTGTGTCCTAAATTTCAAAGGAAGTTGGGATAAGTACTTGCCACTAGTGGAATTCTCTTACAACAACAGTTATCAGGCAAGTATAGGTATGGCTCCATTTGAAGCCTTGTATGGAAGAAAGTGTCGTTCTCCAGTATGCTGGGACGAGGTGGGTGAAGTAACGTTGTTGGGACCAGAATTGGTACGCATAACTATAGAGAAGATCCAAACGATTCGACAACGTATACAAACAGCACAGGATCGACAAAAGAGTTATGCGGATCTTTATCGAAAGGACGTGGAATTTAGTATTGGGGATCATATATTGTTGCGTGTGGCTCCATGGAAGGGAGTTACAAGATTTGGGAAGAGAGGAAAGCTCAATCCATAATTTATTGGTCCATTTATGATTCTTGACTGAGTAGGAAATGTGGCCTATAGACTCGCGTTACCTCCAAGTATGTCTCGTGTTCATAATATTTTTCATATATCTGTGCTTCGTAAATATGTGAAAGACCCAAACCACGTCATTGAGTTAGAACTGGATGAGATAGCTGAAGACTTAACGTACGCGTAGGTATCTGTCAAGATCTTGGATAGGAAAGAGCATGTCCTACGCACAAAGGTCATACCACAAGTTAAAGTTTTGTGAAGGAACCATGCTATTGAGAAAATGACCTGGGAGTTAGAAACGGAAATGAAAGCGAGGTATCCTAATCTTTTCGAAACACCAGGTACGTACGACAATTTTGAGGACGAAATTTTATAAGGAGGGGAAGTTGTAAGACCCGAACTTAATATAAATAAAAGTGAATTTTCCTCTATTCATTATTCTAAATTAATAAGGTATTAATTTGATATAATGCTTTGGATATGGGTGAAATGTGAAAATTTTGCAAAATAAGCAAGTGGTTATAAAATATTCATTTTGTCGGGGAATATTCGTTTGGTATTGGAATATTCTTTCTGTCGGGGAATATTCGTATGACGACGCAGCCATTTGTGGGCCCCATAACGGATAACGGTCGAATGAAGAAAACGACAAGTTTGAGTTTTTACAAATAACGGCGTAGTTGTTACCGTTAACACTGTTGGAATACCCGGTGGTTAAAATACAGTAATACGCATAGCTACACAGTAGCACACGGTATTGCACAGTATAGTTGAATTATTGATTCGTACGTAAGAAGGCACTACTCAATAATTGTTACAGTAGTTACTGTTCAATATTTTATTTTATTGATTTAATAATTGATGCGTTGATATTTTATATTATTGTTGTTTCAATAATTGTTGCTGCACAATATTTTCCATTATCAGATCAATAATTCATATTATTTGAATAATATTATTAGATAGCATTATTGTCAATGTCTAGAAAGTTCTGTCTAAGGAGAGGTTTGGTCATCTAATTGCGCGCCAGTAAGGAGAAATCTTTATTGGAAAGCCATTTCTATCCTGGGAACGGCCTGGTTGTTATAATTATGATTCTGTAATATTATTTGTGAATAATTAATTATTGATTTATATGATAAGAAAATATTTATTTTATATAGATATAAATGATGGATATATTTATTTTTATGTGGATAAAAATGAAAGAATTAATGCTGAGGTGTTTTATCAGTATTTTGTCGGTGTAGAGCTGTTAAAAATCATCCGTTTGTGAATTTCGGATATTTTCAGTTTGAAATTTGGAAAAACTTAAACTTTTAAAGTTGTAGAGAATTAAATTTCCTATGGAAAGGACATCAGATTCGAATTTTTCTGATAAAAGAGTTATTTTCTATGAATTACTGAAGTTTCGAAAAATAAAATAATTTTTATTAAATTATGGGTGGGACCCACTTTTTTCAAGCATGTGGGCTGCTATTATTTTTTAGATTTGGCTGGCTTTGTTTGTGAATGTGTGCGTAGGAAGTTTGAAAAGAAATAATATTATTATATTATTTAAGTCTCCTATGGCGTTCTAACATTTTTTTATAAATAGACGCTTAGGTTAGAATTGAAAATCACACCAGAAACAAATTTTCTTTCCCTCTATATTATCGAGCGTATTTTAGTAAGTATTTATACACTTTGAGAGTTGCTATTCGGTACAAATTTTCTTCGGCTTTCTATTCGATATTCCGATCGAAAGTACCGTTATTTTGAGGTAAGAGATATTATTTTCTTCTTAAATGATATTATTTTCTTCAATATCATTATGCTGAAATAATGATATAAATTTTTTATCAAATTTGGAACTTTTTGTGTCGGGGTTACTATTCACGTATACGTCACTATTCACGTATACGACACTATTCACGAATAACACACTATTCACCGAAAAATAAAAATTTTTCTTTTTGTTCAAGATGTCTATTATGGTTACTATCTTTAATTGTATCCATGTTTTAATCTTTATTTTTGAATTCACCTTCACAATTGGTTATTATGGAGTATTATTGCACTTGGATAAACTATAATACGAATCCCTAATATTTGTCCTTCTGTCTCATTGGATTCATTTTTTTAAGGTAATTTTTCATCATCCTCAGTCCTAAATGATGATATTACTGAATATCTTTGGCCTGTAGTGCAAAGATGAATGATTAACTAATGAATATCTTTGGCCCGTAGTGCAAAGATGAACAGGTGTTGAGATGAACATGACCGACTGGTGTTACAAATGAATATCTTTGGCCTGTAGTGCAAAGATGAATATTTGATTAAAGATGGTTATTGATTGATGTTACAGGGATAAAATATCGTTGATGGACTTTTAAATCTTAGAAGATAGTAGAATTCATTCTCTACTTGACTCTTCTAATAGTTTGCTGTTTCTGTTGCAGTTGTTGATCTAAAACTTGTTGTCTATTATATTTTATCAAATTTTTCCCTATTGAAGACTAATGACAAGTTGTTCTTTATTATCTTAGTCATAATATTCTTTACTGGGCTAGTTGGGCTCACCCTTTTCCTTTTTGTTCCATTTTTCTCAGGAGGCGAGAATATAGCGGGAACTAGTCGGGGTGTGGAGTGATGTTTCTAGTCAGTTGTGTTAGCAGTCCTCATTATTTTGTAAAATAGTGTTTCAATAATTGTAATGAGGACTTATTTGAGTGTGGATATTGTCTAGAAGACAATATTTGTATTTAAAGTCACAGTATTTGTGATGTCGTATTTTGCACGACAATTATTATAATGAAGTTGTATTTGTTTCTGTACCATGTATTTGGCGACTCAGAATGGGTGATGTATACCTATTTTGGGGGCGTCACAGTTGGTATCAGAGCTTAGGAATATGGTCTCTGGCGGAGATCGAGGAATAGAACTAGGAGGGGAGAGACGAGTAAATTCTTCGCTAGTGTGTCCTACCTAAGCTTATTTGTTGGTTGGTCATAATATAGGGATATTACGTGATATGTTAATTTATTTAATTAACCCTTATTTTATGGCAGTATTTGAAAATGGCAGCCGAGAACGTTAACAATGGAGTATATGAGACTGTGGAACAAGCTTTAGTCACAAACCAGTAGAACGTGCAATAGGAAGGCAATATTCCTTCTATAAACAACGTTACCGAGCAAACGATGAATGATGAAATGTTTAGGAGCTTTTTGCAGTTCATGCAAAACCAGACGAGGGAGACTCGTGGACAAAATACGGGTGGAAATGCTAGTAATACGCGGCTTGTCACAGCCAAGCAGTGCAAAGAATTGGGACCACCAGAATTTAAGAGAAAGCCGGATCCGATCATGGCAGAAACGTGGGTCAAGCAAATTACCATGATATTTGATGTATTGGGATGCACGGAGGAACAGAAGGTTCCATTCACCACCTTTATGTTCCGCGGTGAGGCAGACTACTGGTGGGAGTCTGTGAAGCGTACCCAGCCTGACGCACTCAACTTGTCCTGGGAAACATTTCAAAAACTGTTTAATGACATGTACTCTCTTGAAAGTATTTGTCATATGAAGGAGGTAGAGTTTATCAGACTGGAACAAAACAATATGGTGGTGTCCTAGTACGAGGCGAAGTTTGCAGAGTTATCCAGGTTTGAACCTCATTTGGTCGAGAATGAGAAACGAATGACAAGGATGTTTCTGAGAGGTTTAAAACCCAAGATTTGGCAATATCTTATCTCTCATAAATTTTCTTTATATTCAGATGTTGTAAACATGGCTCAATTATTAGAGCGAGATAATGAGTATATTCAACCGTGGGAACACAACCAAGGCAATACCGGTGGCAGCGGTCATCGGACCAATGAAAACCAGTAGGGAGGAAAACATTCGGATAAAAGCGGTAACCACTCTAGTGGAAATCGTGGCCGTGATAATAGAAGGAGCAAGTCAGGAGGAGATTTCAGAAAGAGAAGGTACAACAATGATAACATGAAAATGTCAGCACAAACATCAACTATTTCTAGGGGAGGAGAACGAGCACCGGTCGTTTGTTACAAATGCGGGAAAGAGGGACATATCAGCCCAAACTGCCCACAACAATCTAAGGTATGTTATAACTTTGGAAAGGAGGGTCATATAGCTCGAGAGTGTTCTGTAGCAAAACCAAGTTCAGCGGGGATGGTGTCTCCAAAAGTTGTCCCGGATTAGTCGAAATCAGCGCTTCTTGGAAGGGCGTTTATTCGTGACTGGCCAAAACGCGAGAAACCCGAACGAGGTGATCACGGGTAAGCTAATCTTAAATTCTTGCGAAGTTTATACTTTACTAGATACCGGTTCTACCCATTCTTTTATCTCTCCTGCTTGTGCTCAATGTTTAAACTTGACTATAGAGAAATTAGACTTTGACCTATCGGTGGAGACTCCGTTAGGAGAAACTTTTATTACATCTACAGTTTATAAACCTTACTTAATCCAAGTTGGCACAATCACATTACCTGTTGACCTTATCTCTGTAAAGATACTTGCTTTTGATGTGATTTTAGGAATTGATTGGTTAACTACTCATAATGCCAAAATTGATTGTTTTCGTAAGGGTGTTAGTTTTCATATTCCTAAACAACCTGTTATGCGAATTCAAGCAACCAAACCATTAAAATCAATCGCTGTTGTATCAAGCCATAAAGCCATTCGTTTATTGAAAAACGGATGTCAAGCTTTCTTAGCCCATGTTATGGACTTGAACAAAAACACGTCAGATTTGAATAATATTTCTATTGTTAGTGAATTTCCTGACGTATTTCCTGAAGAACTTCCCGGTCTACCCCCAGAACGTGAAGTTGAATTCTTTATTGACCTTGAACCCGGTACAAAGCCCATTTCTAAAACCCCATATCGAATGGCTCCTATTGAACTTCAGGAGTTAAAAGTCCAATGACAGGAATTGTTAGACATCGGTTTCATTCGTCCTAGTACGTCTCCTTGGGGTGCTCCTATTTTATTCGTAAAGAAGAAAGACGGGAGTATGCGACTTTGTATTGACTATCGAGAATTGAACCATGTCACCATCAAGAATAGGTATCCGCTACCTCGTATTGATGACCTGTTCGACCAATTGCAAGGAGCACAATTCTTTTCAAAGATCAATCTTCGTTCTAGATATTATCAGCTGAAGATCAAAACTGAGAATATTCCAAAGACTGCCTTCAGAACTCGATACGGACAATATGAATTCTTAGTCATGTCTTTTGGATTGACTAATGCTCTTGCTGCCTTCATGGATATGATGAACCATGTGTTCAAAGAATATTTAGATCAGTTCGTTGTTGTCTTTATTGATGACATCCTCATCTATTTCAAAAGCCGTGAAGATCATGAGCGCCATTTGATGCTGATATTGCAAAGGCTTCGTGAAAACAAGCTATATGCCAAACTGAAGAAATGCGAGTTCTGGCTTGAGGAAGTAGCATTCCTTGGGCACGTGGTGTCAAAACATGGAGTATCTGTCGACCCGGTGAAGATTGAAGCCATACAAAGTTGGGAGCAACTGAAGTCGGTAACCGAAGTACGTAGCTTTCTGGGCTTAGCTTGTTATTATCGGAGATTCGTGGAAGGATTTTTTTGAATCTCTACTCTGTTAGCTCAGCTGACTCGGAAAGATACAAAATTCGTATGGAGTGAGGAATGTGAGAAGAGTTTCCAAGAACTCAAGAGGAGACTCCTTTCGGCATCTGGTCTGACAATACCATCTGGTTCGGATGGATTTGTTATCTACAGCGATGCTTCAGGCAAAAGGTTAGGATGTGTTCTTATGTAACATGGGAAAGTCATAGCCTATGCCTCACGATAACTCAAAGAATATGGGAGGAATTATCCTACTCATGATCTAGAGTTGGCAGCAGTCGTATTCGCGTTGAAAATTTGGAGACACTACTTGTATGGGGAGAAAGTGGAGATTTATACGGACCATAAAAGCCTCAAATATTTCTTCACCCAAAAATAACTCAACATGCGGCAACGACGTTGGCTTGAACTATTAAAACATTACAATCACTCTTTCAATATCATCTTGGAAAAGCTAACGTAGTAGCTGACACATTGAGTAGAAGATCATATGCGAGTACGAGTGTGATATTGTCAATACAAAGGCCCATTCTGTATGACTTGCAAAGGATGGAGGTAGAATTAAAGACTCCAGGGACCCACATGATGATGGCGAATATACGAGTAGAACCGACTTTAATCGATAAAGTTAAAGCTGCTCAAGCCACAGACCCGGAGCTGGTGCGTATAAAGAAGAAAGTGCAAGAAGGTGCTATTCTAGAAGCAAGAATCGATGAAGAAGGAATACTTCGAGTCCACTCCAGACTTTATGCTCCTAACGATTCTGATTTGAAGTACAAGATCATGATAGAGGCACACAATACACAATTTGTAATCCATCTTGGAAGTACCAAAATGTATCGTGATCTTCGACATACATTTTGGTGGAACAATATGAAGAGAGAGATTGCAAAGTTTATCTCGATGTGTTTAACTTGTAAATGTGTAAAGGCGGTGCATAAAGTGCCTAAGGGTCTATTACAACCACTTGAGATTCCGAAATGGAAGTGGAAACTTATTACCATGGATTTCGTTACGGGTCTTCCCACGGTTTCTCAAGGCATAAATGTTATTTGGATTATTGTTGATAGATTAACCAAGTCTACTCATTTCTTGCCAATACGGGAGACTTATTCCCTTGAACGTCTTGCTCGTATGTACGTGAATGAGATTGTGAGGTTGCATAGCATGCCAGTATCCATAATTTCAGATCATGGCCCAAGATTCACTTCAAGATTTTGAATTAGCTTGCAAAAAGCTATGGGCACGAATTTACGATTTAGTTCGGCATACCATCCTCAAACGGACGGACAATCAGAGAGGACTATTCAAACTCTTGAAGATCTATTAAGACTCTGTGTCCTAGATTTCAAAGAAAGTTGGGATAAGTACTTACCACTGGTGGAATTCTCCTACAATAACAGTTATCAGGCAAGTATAGGTATGGCTCCATTTGAAGCCTTGTATGGACGAAAGTGTCGTTCTCCAGTATGCTGGGACGAGGTGGGTGAAGCAACGTTGTTGGGACCATAATTGGTACGCATAACTACAGAGAAGATCCAAACGATTCGACAACGTATACAAACGGCACAGGATCGACAAAAGAGTTATGCGGATCTTTATCGAAAGGACGTGGAATTTAGTATTGGGGATCATATATTGTTGCGTGTGGCTCCATGGAAGGGAGTTATAAGATTTGGGAAGAGAGAAAAGCTCAATCCACGATTTATTGATCCATTTCAGATTCTTGATCGAGTAAAAAATGTGGCCTATAGACTCGCGTAACCTCCAAGTGTGTCTCGTGTTCATAATGTTTTTCATATATCTGTGCTTCATAAATATGTGAAAGACCCAAACCACGTCATTGAGTTAAAATCGAACGAGATAACTGAAGACTTAACGTACGAGGAGGTACCTGTCAAGATCTTGGATAGGAAAGAGCATGTCCTACGCACAAAGGTCATACCACAAGTTAAAGTTTTGTGGAGGAACCATGTTATTGAGAAAATGACCTGGGAGTTAGAAACGGAAATGAAAGTGAGGTATCCTAATATTTTCGAAACACCAGGTACGTACGTCAATTTTGAGGACGAAATTTTATAAGGAGAGGAGGTTGTAAGACCTGAACTTATTATAAATAAAAGTGAATTTTTCTCTATTCATTATTCTAAATTAATAAGGTATTAATTTGATATAATGCTTTAGATATGGGTGAAATGTGAAAATTTTGCAAAATAAGCAAGTGGTTATAAAATATTCATTTTGTCGGGGAATATTCGTTTGGTCGTGGAATATTCTTTCTGTCGGGGAATATTCGTACGACGACGCAGTCATTTTTGGGCCCCATAACGGATAACGGTCGAATAAAGAAAATGACAAATTTTAGTTTTTATAAATAACGACGTAGTTGTTACCGTTAACACTGTTGGAATACCCAAGTGGTTGAAATACAGTAATACGCGTAGTTGCACAATAGCACACGGTATTGCACAGTATAGTTGAATTATTGATTCGTACGTAAGAATGCACTACTCAATAATTGTTACAGTAGTTACTGTTCAATATTTTATTTTATTGATTTAATAATTGATGCGTTGATATTTTATATTATTGTTGTTTCAATAATTATTGCTGCACAATATTTTCCATTATCAGATCAATAATTCATATTATTTGAATAATATTATTAGACAGCATTATTGACAATGTCTAGAAAATTCTGTCTAAGGAGAGGTTTGGTCATCTAATTGCGCTCCAGTAAGGAGAAATCCTTATTGGAAAGCCCCCTCTTTCCTGGGAACGGCCTAGTTGTCATAATTGTGATTCTGTAATATTATTTGTGAATAATTAGTTATTGATTTATATGATAAGAATATATTTATTTTATGTAGATATAAATGATGGATATATTTATTTTTATGTGGATAAAAATGAAAGAATTAATGCTGAGGTGTTTTATCAGTATTTTGTCGGTGTAGAGGTGTTAAAAATCATCCGTTTGTGAATTTCGGATATTTTCAGTTTAGAATTTGGAAAAACTTAAACTTTCAAAGTTGTAGAGAATTAAATTTCCTATGAAAAGTACATGAGATTCGAATTTTTCTGATAAAAGAGCTATTTTCTATGAATTACTGAAGTTTCGGAAAATAAAATGATTTTTATTAAATTATGGGTGGGACACACTTTTTTCAAGCATGTGGGCTGCTATTAATTTTCAGATTTGGCTGGCTTGGTTGGTGAAGGTGTGCGTAGGAAGTTTGAAAAAAAAATATTATTATATTATTTTAGTCTCCTATGGCGTTCTAATATTTTTCTATAAATAGACGCCTAGGTTAGAATTGAAAATCACACCAGAAATAAGTTTTCTTTCTCTCTATATTATCGAGCGTATTTTATTAAGTATTTATACACATTGAGAGTTACTGTTCGGTACAAGTTTCCTTCGGCTTTCTATCCGATATTCCGATCGAAAGTACCGTTATTTTGAGGTAAGGGATATTATTTTCTTCTTAAATGATATTATTTTCTTCAGTATCATTATGCTGAAATAATGATATGAACTTTTTATCAAATTTGGAACTTTTTGTGTCGGGGTTACTATTCACGTATACGATACTATTCACGTATACGGCACTATTCACGAATACGGCATTATTCACTGAAAAAAAAAATTGTCCAAGATGTCTATTATGGTTACTATCTTTGATTGTATCCATATTTTGATCTTTATTTTTGAATTCTCCTTCACAATTGGTTATTATGGAGTATTATTGCACTTGGATAAACAATAATACGAATCCCTAATATTTATCCTTCTGTCTCATTGGATTCATTTTTTTTAAGATAATTTTTCATCATCTTCAGTCCTAAATGATGATATTACTGAATATCTTTGGCCTGTAGTGCAAAGATGAATGATTAACTAATGAATATCTTTGGCCCGTAGTGCAAAGATGAACAGGTGTTGAGATGAACAGTACCGACTGGTGTTACAAATGAATACCTTTGGCCTGTAGTGCAAAGATGAATATTTGATTAAATATGATTATTGATTGATGTTACAGGGATAAAATATCGTTGATGGACTTTTAAATCTTAGAAGATAGTAGAATTCATTCTCTACTTGACTCTTCTAATGGTTTACTGTTTTCGCTGCAGTTGTTGATCTAAAACTTGTTGTCTATTATATTTTATCAGATTTTTCCCTGTTGAAGACTAATGATAAGTTGTTGTCTATTATCTTAGTCATAATATTTTTTACTGGGCTAGTTTAGCTCACCCTTTTCCTTTTTGTTCCATTTTTCTAAGGAGGCGAGAATATAGCGGGAACTAATCGGGGTGTGGAGTGATGTTTCCAGTCAGTTGTGTTAGCAGTCCTCACTATTTTGTAAAATAGTGTTTCAATAATTGTAATGAGGACTTATTTGAGTGTGGATATTGTCTAGAAGACAATATTTGTATTTAAACTCACAATATTTGTGTTGTCGTATTTTGCACGATAATTATTATAATGAAGTTGTATTTGTTTCTGTACCATGTATTTGGCGACTCAGAATGGGTGATGTATACCTATTTTGGGGGTGTCACAGTTGGTATCAGAGCTTAGAGATATGGTCTCTGGCGGAGATCGGGAAATAGAACTAGGAGGGGAGAGACGAGTAAATCCTTCGCTAGTGTGTCCTACCTAAGCTTATTTGTTAGTTGGTCATACTATAGGGATATTATGTGATATGTTAATTTGTTTAATTAACCCTTGTTTTATGACAGTATTTGAGAATGACAGCCGAGAACGTTAACAATGGAGTATATGAGACTGTGGAACAACCTATAGTCACAAACCAGGAGAACGTGCAATAGGAAGGCAATATTCCTCTTATAAACAACGTTACCGAGCAAACGATGAACGATGGAATGTTTAGGAGCTTTTTGCAATTCATGCAAAACCAGACGAGGGAGACTCGTGCACAAAATACGGGTGGAAATGCTAGGAATGCGCGGCTTGTCACAGCCAAGCAGTTCAAAGAATTGGGACCACCAGAATTTAAGGGAAAGCCGAATCCGATAATGGCAGAAACGTGGGTCAAGCAAATTACCAAGATATTCGATGTCTTGGGATGCACGGAGGAACAGAAGGTTCCATTCGCCACCTTTATGTTCCACGGTGAGGCAGACTACTGGTGGGAGTCTGTGAAGCGTACCCAGCCTGACGCACTCAACATGTCCTGGGAAACATTTCAGAAACTGTTTAATGACAAGTACTTTCCTGAAAGTATTCGTCATATGAAGGAGGTAGAGTTTATCAGACTGGAACAAAACAACATGGTGGTGTCCCAGTACGAGGCGAAGTTTGCAGAGTTATCCAGGCTTGCACCTCATTTGGTCGAGAATGAGGAACGAATGACAAGGATGTTTCTGAGTGGTTTAAAACCCGAGATTTGACAATATCTTATCTCTCAAAAATTTTCTTTATATTCAGATGTTACAAACAGGGCTCAATTATTAGAGCGAGATAATGAGTATATTCAACCGAGGGAACACAACCAAGGTAATACCGGTGGCAGCGGTTATCAGACCAATGAAAACCAACAGGGAGGAAAACATTCGGACAAAAGCGGTAACCACTCTGGTGGAAATCGTGGCCGTGATAATAGAAGGAGCGAGTCGGGAGGAGATTTCAAGAAGAGAAGGTACAACAATGATAACATGAAAACGTCAGCACAATTATCAACTATTTCTAGGGGAGGAGAACGAGCACCGGTCGTTTGTTACAAATGCGGGAAAGAGGGACATATCAGCCCAAACTGTCCACAACAATCTAAGATATATTATAATTGTGGAAAGGAGGGTCATATAGCTCGAGAGTGTTCTGTAGCAAATCCAAGTTTAGCGGGGATGGTGACTCCAAAAGTTGTCTCGGATAAGTCGAAATCAGCGCTTCCTAGAAGGGCGTTTTTTAGTGACTGGCCAAAACATGAGAAACCTGAACGAGGTGATCATGGGTAAGCTAATCTTGAATTCTTACGAAGCTTATACTTTACTAGATACCGATTCTACCCATTCTTTTATCTCTCCTGCTTGTGGTCAACGTTTAAACTTAACTCCGGAGAAATTAGACTTTGACCTATCTGTGGAGACTCCGTTAGGAGAAACTTTCATTACATCTACAGTTTATAAATCTTACTTTATCTAAGTTGGCACAATCATATTACTTGTTGACCTTATTTCTTTAAAGATACTTGCTTTTGATGTGATTTTAGGAATTGATTGGTTAACTACTCATCATGCCAAAATTGATTATTTTCGTAAGGTTGTTAGTTTTCATATTCCTAACCAACCTGTTATGCGAATTTAAGCAACCAAACCATTAAAATCAATCGCTGCTATATCAAGCCATAAAGCCATTCGTTTATTAAAAAATAGATGTCAAGCTTTCTTAGCCCATGTTATGGACTTGAACAAAAACACGTCAAATTTGAATAATATTTCTGTTGTTTGTGAATTTCCTGACGTATTTCCTGAAGAACTTCCCGGTCTAACCCCAGAACGTGAAGTTGAATTCTTTATTGACCTTGAACCCGGTACAAAGCCCATTTCTAAAATCCCATATCGAATGGCTCCTATTGAACTTCAGGAGTTAAAAGTCCAATGACAGAAATTGTTAGACATCGGTTTCATTCATCCTTGTACGTCTCCTTGGGGTGCTCCTATATTATTCGTAAAGAAGAAAGACGGGAGTATACGACTTTGTATTGACTATCGAGAATTGAACCATGTCACCATGAAGAATAGGTATCCGCTACCTCGTATTGATGACCTATTTGACCAATTACAAGGAGCACAATTCTTTTCAAAGATCGATCTTCGTTCTGGATATCATCAGCTGAAGCTCAAAACTGAGAATATTCCAAAGTCTGCCTTCAGAACTCGATACAGGCATTAAAAATTCTTAGTCATGTCTTTTGGATTAACTAATGCTCCTGCTGCCTTCATGGATATGATGAACCGTGTGTTAAAAGAATATTTAGATCAGTTCGTTGTTGTCTTTATTGATGACATCCTCATCTATTCCAAAAGCCGTGAAGATCATGAGCGCCATTTGAAGCTGATATTACAAAGGCTTCGTGAAAACAAGCTATATGCCAAACTGAAGAAATACGAGTTCTGGCTTGAGGAAGTAGCATTCCTTGGGCACGTGGTGTCAAAACATGGAGTATCTGTCGACCCGGTGAAGATTGAAGCCATACAAAGTTGGGAGCAACTGAAGTCGGTAACCAAAGTACGTAGCTTCTGGGCTTAGCTGGTTATTATCGGAGATTCGTGGAAGGATTTTCTCGAATCGCTACTCCGTTAACTCAGCTGACTCGGAAAGATACAAAATTCGTATGGAGTGAGGAATGCGATAAGAGTTTCCAAGAACTCAAGAGGAAACTCATTTCGGCACCTGTTCTGACAATACCATCTGGTTCGGATGGATTTGTTATCTACAGCGATGCTTCAGGCAAAAGGTTAGGATGTGTTTTCATGTAACATGGAAAAGTCATAGCCTATACCTCACGACAACTCAAAGAATATGAGAGGAATTATCCTACTCATGATCTGGAGTTGGCAACAGTCGTATTCGCGTTGAAAATTTGGAGACACTACTTGTATGGGGAGAAAGTGAAGATTTATACGGACCATAAAAGCCTCAAATATTTCTTCACCCAAAAAGAACTCAACATGCGGCAACGACGTTGACTTGAACTATTGAAAGATTACGATCACATTGAGTAGAAGATCATATGCGAGTATGAGTGCGATATTGTCAATACAGAGGCCCATTCTGTATGACTTGCAAAGGATGGAGGTAGAATTAAAGACTCCAGGGACCCACATGATGATGGCGAATATACGAGTAAAACCGACTTTAATCGATAAATTTAAAGCTGCTCAAGCCACACACCCAGAGCTGGTGCGTATGAAGAAGAAAGTGCAAGAAGGTGCTATTCTAGAAGCAAGAATCGATGAAGAAGGAATACTTCGAGTCCACTCCAGACTTTGTGTTCCTAACGATTCTGATTTGAAGTACAAGATCATGATGGAGGCACACAATACACCATTTGCAATCCATCTTGGAAGTACCAAAATGTATCGCGATCTTCGACATACATTTTGGTGGAACAATATGAAGAGAGAGATTACAAAGTTTATCTCGATGTGTTTAACTTGTCAACGTGTAAAGGCGGAGCATCAAGTGCCTAAGGGTCCATTGCAACCATTTGAGTTTCCAAAATGGAAGTGGAAACATATTACTATGGATTTCGTTACGGGTCTTTCCACGGTTTCTCAAGGCATAAATGTTATTTGGGTTATTGTTGATAGATTAACCATGTCTGCTCATTTCTTACCGATACGGGAGACTTATTCCCTTGAACGCCTTGCTCGTATGTATGTGAATAAAATTGTGAGGTTGCATGGCATGCCAGTATCCATAATTTCGAATCGTGACCCAAGATTCACTTCAAGATTTTGGATTAGCTTGCAAAAAGCTATGGACACGGATTTACGATTTAGTTCGCATACCATCCTCAAACGGACGAACAATCAGAGAGGACTATTTAAACTCTTGAAGATCTATTAAGACTCTGTGTCCTAGATTTCAAAGGAAGTTGGGATAAGTACTTGCCACTGGTGGAATTCTCCTACAACAACAGTTATCAGGCAAGTATAGGTATGGCTCCATTTGAAGCCTTGTATGGAAGAAAGTGTCGTTCTCCAGTATGCTGGGACGAGGTGGGTGAAGTAACGTTGTTGGGACCAGAATTGGTACGCATAACTATAGAGAAGATCCAAACGATTAGACAACGTATACAAATGGCACAGGTTCGACAAAAGAGTTATGCGGATCTTCATCGAAAGGACGTGAAATTTAGTATTGGGGATCATGTATTGTTGCATGTTACTCCATGGAAGGGAGTTACAAGATTTGAGAAGAGAGAAAAGCTCAATCCACGATTTATTGGTGCATTTCAGATTCTTGACCGAGTAGGAAATGTGGCCTATAGACTCGCGTTACCTCCAAGTATGTCTCGTGTTCATAATATTTTTCATATATCTGTGCTTCGTAAATATGTGAAAGACCCAAACCACGTCATTGAGTTAGAACCGGAAGAGATAGCTGAAGACTTAACGTACGAGGAGGTACCTGTCAAGATCTTGGATAGGAAAGAGCATGTCCTACGCACAAAGGTCATACCACAAGTTAAATTTTTATGGAGGAACCATGCTATTGAGGAAATGACCTGAGAGTTGAAAATGGAAATGAAAGCGAGGTATCCTAATCTTTTCGAAACACCAGGTATGTACGTCAATTTCGAGGATGAAATTTTATAAGGAGGGGAGGTTGTAAGACCTGAACTTATTATAAATAAAAGTGAATTTTCCTCTATTCATTATTCTAAATTAATATGGTATTAATTTGATATAATACTTTGGATATGGGTGAAATGTGAAAATTTTGCAAAATAAGCAAGTGGTTATAAAATATTCATTTTGTCGGGGAATATTCGTTTGGTCGTGGAATATTCTTTCTGTCGGGAAATATTCGTACGACGACGCAACCATTTGTGGGCCCCATAACGGATAACAGTCGATTGAAGAAAACGATAAATTTAAATTTTTATAAATAGCGACGTATTTGTTACCGTTAACACTGTTGAATACCCGGTGGTTAAAATACACTAATACGCGTAGTTGTACAGTAGCACACGATATTGCACAGTATAGTTGAATTATTGATTCGTACGTAAGAAGGCACTACTCAATAATTGTTATAGTAGTTACTGTTTAATATTTTATTTTATTGATTCAATAATTGATGCGTTGATATTTTATATTATTGTTATTTCAATAATTGTTGCTGCACAGTATTTTCTATTATCAGATCAATAATTCATATTATTTGAATAATATTATTTATATCATTATTGGCAATGTCTTGAAAGTTCTGTCTAAGGAGAGGTTTGGTCATCTAATTGCGCGCTAGTAAATTGAAATTCTTATTGGAAAGCCCCTCTTTCCTGGGAACGGCGTTGTTGTCATAATTGTGATTCTGTAATATTATTTGTGAATAATTAATTATTGATTTATATGATAAGAAAATATTTATTTTATGTGGATATAAATGATGAATATATTTATTTTTATGTGGATAAAAATGAAAGAATTAATGCTGAGGTGTTTTATCAGTATTTTGTCGGTGTAGAGGTGTTAAAAATCATCCGTTTGTGAATTTCGGATATTTTCAGTTTGGAATTTGGAAAAACTTAAACTTTTAAAGTTGTAGAGAATTAAATTTCCTATAGAAAGGACATGAGATTCGAATTTTTCTGATAAAAGAGCTATTTTCTATGAATTACTGAAGTTTCGAAAAATAAAATGATTTTTATTAAATTATGGGTGGGACCCACTTTTTTTAAGCATGCGGGCTGCTATTATTTTTTAGATTTGTCTGGCTTGGTTGGTGAAGGTGTGCGTAGGAAGTTTGAAAAGAAATAATATTATTATATTATTTTAGTCTCCTACGGCGTTCTAATATTTTTCTATAAATAGACGCTTAGGTTAGAATTGAAAATCACACCAGAAACAAATTTTCTTTCTCCCTATATTGTCTAGCGTATTTTAGTAAGTATTTATACACTTTGAGAGTTGTTGTTCGGTACAAGTTTCCTTCGACTTTCTATCCGATATTCCGATCGAAAGTACCGTTATTTTGAGGTAAGGGATATTATTTTCTTCTTAAATGATATTATTTTCTTCAATATCATTATGCTGAAATAATGATATGAACTTTTTATCAAATTTAAAACTTTTTGTGTCGGGGTTACTATTCACGTATATGACACTATTCACGAATACGGCACTATTCACCGAAAAATAAAAATTTTTCTTTTTGTCCAAGATGTCTATTATGGTTACTATCTTTGATTGTATCCATATTTTAATCTTTATTTTTGAATTCTCCTTCACAATTGGTTATTATAGAGTATTATTGCACTTAGATAAACTATAATACGAATCCCTAATATTTGTCCTTCTGTCTCATTGGATTCGTTTTCTTTAAGATAATTTTTCATCATCCTCAGTCCTAAATGATGATATTACTGAATATCTTTGGCCTGTAGTGCAAAGATGAATGATTAACTAATGAATATCTTTGGCCCGTAGTACAAAGATGAACAGGTGTTGAGATGAACATGACCGACTGGTTTTACAAATGAATATCTTTGACCTGTAGTACAAAGATAAATATTTGATTAAAGATGGTTATTGATTGATATTACAGGGATAAAATATCGTTGATGGACTTTTAAATCTTAGAAGATAGTAGAATTCATTCTCTACTTGACTCTTCTAATGGTTTGTTGTTTTCGCTGTAGTTGTTGATCTAAAACTTGTTGTCTATTATATTTTATCAGATTTTTCCCTGTTGAAGACTAATGATAAGTTGTTGTTTATTATCTTAGTCATAATATTCTTTACTGGGCTAGTTGAGCTCACCCTTTTCCTTTTTGTTCCATTTTTCTCAGGAGGCGAGAATATAGCGGGAACTAGTCGGGGTGTGGAGTGATGTTTCCAGTCAGTTGTGTTAGCAGTCCTCACTATTTTGTAAAATAGTGTTTCAATAATTGTAATGAGAACTTATTTGAGTGTGAATATTGTCTAGAAGATAATATTTGTATTTAAACTCACAGTATTTGTGTTGTCGTATTTTACACGATAATTATTATAAAGAAGTTGTATTTATTTATGTACCATTTATTTGGCGACTCAGAATGGGTGATGTATACCCATTTTGGGGGCGTCACAATAGCATTATTTACCAAAAAATAAAATTTTCTCTTCTTTGTCCCAGATGTCTATTATGGTTACTATCTTTGATTATATCCATGTTTTGATCTTCATTCTTGAATTTTACTCCATTATGGTTTATTATGGAGTATTTTTAAACTTGAATTATCTAAAGTACGAATATCTAATCTTTGTCCTTTTATCTTACTGGATTCGTTCTCTAAAATATTTTTCATCATCCTAAGTCCTTAAAGATGATACTTGATGAATATCTTTGGCCTGTAGTGCAAAGATGAATGATTAACTGATGAATATCTTTGGCTCGTAGTGCAAAGATGAACAGGTGTTTAGATGAACATGACCAATTGGTGATACAAATGAATATCTTTAGTCTGTAGTGCAAAGATGAATATTTGATTCAAGATGTATATTGATTGATGTTACATGGATAAAATATTGATGATGGACTTTTAAATTCATAGATGATAGTAGATTTCATTCTCTACTTAACTCTTCTAATGAATTATTATTTCCGCTGCAGTTGTTGATCTAAAACTTGTTGTCTATTATATTCTATCAGATTTTTTCCTGTTGAAGACTAATGATAATTTGTTGTATATGATCTTAGTCATAATATTCTTTACTGGGCTAGTTGAGCTCACCCTTTTCCTTTTTGTTCCATTTTTCTTCTCAGGAGGTGAGAATATAGTAGGAACTAGCCGGGGTATGGAGTGATGGTTCTAGAAAGTTGTTTTAGTAGTCCTCAATATTTTTGTAAAATAGTGTATCAATAATTATAATGTGGACTCCTTTTGAGTTTTAATACTGTCTATTTGACAATATTTGTATTTAAACTCACAGTTTATGTGTTATCGTATTTTGCACGATAATTGTAGTAATGAAGTTGTATTTATTTCTATACCATGTATTTGGCGACTCAGAATGGGTGATGTATACCTATCTTAGGGGCGTCACAGTAGTGTTATGCCTCGTTCGCACCTATATACAAAGGGTTTGAATTTTTGTATAAAAATTCTATTTTAACAAGATATAGTAGTGATGTTTTGTAAAAAGAGATTTTTCAAACCCTTGAGCTCAATATTAATTGAGGCATTTGATACTTCCATTTTATTATGTGTTCGTCTTGATTGCTTTTATTTTTGAGATGCGAATCATCTTCGAGAAAATAATATACATAGCAGTGTCGAACTCCTTGTGGGCATGAGAGCCGTCTACGGAAATTCTAACACCATCAATAATTTAAAAGCCGTGTACAGCTGAAAATGTCCATCACGAGAACCGAATCTAGATTCAGTAGACTGAATCTGTGATCACATAATTCCTAGGCTCACATGATGTAGCAATTTGTATGAAAGTTATAAATAGTTATATAAACATAAGTAGTAATATATATATATATATATATATATATATATATATATATATATATATATATATATATAATCAACCACCACGAAGCACCTCCATGGGAGATTCAAAAATGTAAATAAAGCAGCAAAAATCAATCAACCACCACGAAGCACCTCCATGGGGGATTGAGAAAATGTAAATAAAGTAATAAAACGATCAACCGCCTCGAAGTAAACTCCATGCGATACAAAATGTAAATAAAGCTGTAAAAGTCCACGAAGTAAACTCAAGATCTGACAAAAATATAAATAAAGCAGTAAAAAGGCCATAAAGTAAACTCTAGGCCAGACTGAAATGTAAAATATATATATATATATATATATATATATAAGTATTTATATATATATAAGTAGTAAACCCTTCGGATGTAAATCCAGGCTAATCGAACAGAGTTCGACCACAGTTTATATATATATATATATATAAATACTTATATATATATATATATATATATATATATATATATATATATATATATATAAAAGCAATGAGCCTGGATTTACATCCGTAGCGTTCATTGCTTTTAGATATATATATATATATATATATATATATATATATATATATATATATATATATATATATATATATATATATATATATATATACAAAAAGAAATGAAATCTATGGACCGAAGTCCGGGCATACAGACGCAACACGACCCTCAACGTGAAGAACTGTGTGTGCACAATAATGGAGAATGGTTTTAGAAATTGTAAGAAGACTTACAGTGAACTGCCAAAGAATGCTTCAATAGCTTTAAATGGATGAGCACTCGGCTCCTGCCGGTAAAAATATAGCAATATTGAAGCTCACAAGTATTTAAAATGAGAAAGCGCTCAGTTTATAGTGTGTACAGAGCAAATTAGACAGGGCTTCCTCGCCTTTTCTCCTTGTAAAATGGCTGCCCCAAGCCCTCTATTTATAAAGGGGGGTTCGCAGGTGTACCTACGGCAGCCGCAGATGTACCTGCGGCAGCCGCAGATGCGGGTCCCACTGTCTCAAAGTACGTGCACGCGTGCAACTTAATGGCAGCTCAAACTTTTAGAATTTTAATTCAGGCATCCGATCGAGGTGTATAAGACCTTTTTCAGCATGTTGTTGTCGAGAGCTACACAATGACATGGGATTAGAGGTTGTACGAAGTTAGGAAGATGGAACCATGCCCTTGATCTTCAAGCTTCAAATTCTATCCGGTGTGCTGTCTTGTGTAGTAGTCACTCGGGATTAGAGCTCTTTGGTTCTTGTAGGATATCTCTGTGTAAAATGTATGTCTGAATGTTTGAGACGGCGCAATATGGGATTGAGATGGCAATATGACAATTCTGTCTCTGACCGGGGTTATCTCCGGTTTGAGCTGATTTAGCGATCATTGCTCAGGGTTATCTCTGAGATTAGACTGCTGTAGGTGTTGACCGTCCTCAGGGTTGTCTCTAAGGTATGCCTGACCTCCCGGGGTTATTTCCTGGCTTAGGGAATGAGTGTCTCGGGGCTATCACCGAGTGTTGAAGCTGATTGCTGGGGGTTGAAACAAGCATTTCCTGAGTTATCTCTGAAACTGCAACTGCATTCCTTCGGGTTGTCTCCGAGGTTGGATTGAAGATTTTGGAGTTGTCTCTGGGATTGGAACTTAATATCTCAGGGTTGTCTCCGAGATGGCATTGAGGATTCTGTGGTTGTCTCCGGAACTGGAACTGCATTCCTCGGGGTTGTCTCCGAGGTTGAAACTGAATCTCCCGAGGTTATCTCTGAGTTCGTACTGAATATCTCGGGGTTATCTCTGAGATGAAAAACTGAGTATCCTGGGGTTGTCTCTGGGACTGAGTTAAGTTATCCTCCAGGTTTATCTCTAAAAGATGATTCAGCCCTCCTGCAATGTTAGTAACAAGAATGCAAAATTTCGAGTGTCTACAGGCTTTTCATGTGTATATAGATGATTTTGATATGAAAATTGATGTAATATTTGCACATATATATGATAATGCTTAGGCATTTATCGCATATGTTCTACTACTGTCTATCATGATGCATGCTTTGTACATCATCATTTAAAAATTATAATTTGTCAGTTAGAACTAACCCTTGTGTGGTCTTGTGATACTGTTTTTACCGACGAGGCGCTTGTTTTTGAGTTAAGGGTTCCCTTAGGAATTTTTTCCCCTCTTTTGCCATAGCATACTTATGTCGCCGTAATTTCTTTCAGAAGTCCTTTCATTTCTTTTGATGAGAAGCTTGGACTTGCCTTATACTCCTTCCATTTCATTGAATTGTAAAAAAATGCCCCAACCCTTTCGCATGTTGTTACCATCGATTCATATAGGACACTCTCTTTGTTGACCATGCCAAGAGTGAGTAATATCATGCACATCAGACTAATAACAAAATGTTCCAAAAGCTTAACGACTCGGGCTATCAGGGATAACTTTGATATAAAAATTAGTATAATCTCATTAATGAGGCATATTAAGTTAAAGTTCATGAAACTGAATGTTCATCGGGTCTGCCATTTAACTTGTATTCGCTGAGTTTTTATCTTATCGCTAAATATTTTGAACTTGAGTATGAAAATGAATTTTTCCCAAGCAAGCTATGAATCGCTAACTTCAAGGTCATTTTATCTTTCTTTCCTTTTAAGGAATTTTTCATTTAACAAGTTATGAAATCGCAAGAAAACTTTTAAGCATCCATGGTCATTGTTCATGAGTAAGAGCAAATTCAAAAGACTTATCTCCCTTTATCAAAGAAACTTCGTCTTTCTTCTAGATGTCATTCTTCGCAGAATTAATCGTCATATGACATGTGCACTATGAGTGACACCACCCTTTGTAAGGGTTTCGTTTCTATAACTTTAGATGATTTCATTCCGATCTCACACACTTTTTCATCGTTTTGATTCTATATTTTCTTTTTTTCTTCTCACTTAACTTGTCTCATTTTCTTAAGCTATTCAGAGTTACCCATTTAACAAGTTTTGGACCAATGACTCCCAAACCAAACGGTTTTAGGGTAGTAGGCGTAAAGACACCCCTTTGGGTTTACTTGCTCGAGTAACAAAGGCCACACTTCAAGATAAGTCAGGCAATCTACTCTATTCTCTCCTCGCCTAACCGTACCTAAGATTCATTTTCTTAGGCTTAAGTTACCCATGTAACGAGTGTTAGGCCGGTGACTTCTAAACCAGACGGTTTTAGGGCACCAGGTGTAAAAACACCCATCAGGCTTAAATACTCAAATAACCTATGCCACCATTTAGATCTGCTTAGGTCTCGCCTTCTTCTCCCTCGCAATGCTCATTTTCTTAGGCACTAAGTTACCCATGTAGCAAGCGTTAGGCCGGTGACTCCCAAACCGGACGGCTTTAGGGCACCAGGTGTAGAGAGACCCTTTAGGCTTAATTACTCGAGTAACTCGGGTCACGATTCAAGACATTAGGCTGAGTACTTATCTTTTATCTTTCGCTGGCGCCATAGTTTTATACCCCACAACTAAGAGTCAAGGCAATCGTAAAGTGCAAACATGCATATGAGTTTGAGTCTACTCCAAAAAATGCTTTGAACTAGGATGTCATGCCTAATCAAAAGGTTGAATAGTCATTGTAGACACTCAAAATTTTGCATTCCTGTTACTAACCATGTAAGAGGGCAGAATCGCCTTCTAGAGACAACCCTGGAAGTTAAGACATAAAGTCAAACCCCGGCGAATCTCTAGGAGATCAACTTCCAACCCCGACGACAACCCAGGGAGATCAACTTCCAACCCTAGAGATAACCCCGGGACATCAACTTCCAGCCACGGAGACAACCCAGGGACATCAACTTCCAACCCCAGCGACAACCCCGGGAGATCAACTTCCAACCCTGGTGACAACCCCAGGAGATTAACTTCCAACCCTGGGAGATCAACATCCAACCCAGGAGACAATCCCTGGACATTAACTTCTAACCCCGGCGATAACCCCGAGAGATCAACTTCCAACCTCGGTGACAACCCTGGGAGATCAACTTCTAACCTCGACGACAACCCCAGGAGATCACTTCCAACCCTGGAGACAACCCCGGGAGATCAAATCCAACCCCAGAGATAACCCCGGGAGATCAAGTTCAAAGTTTGGAGTCAACCCTGGGAAATCAAACCAACCTTAGAGACAACCCTGAGGATTGTTAGAATCAATAGCAGTCCAATCTCGAAGACAACCATGAGAAAAGATAGCTACAACTGCATCAAGCCCGAAATCAACTCGGGAGGGGAAAAATCATCATTTTGCCAACTGAACATCAAATCAACCCAAATCACTGCGAAAGAAGTCCTGCAGAACCAT
Organism: Panax notoginseng; assembly: GCA_016801055.1. NCBI lineage: Eukaryota > Viridiplantae > Streptophyta > Magnoliopsida > Apiales > Araliaceae > Panax > Panax notoginseng. The sequence goes on along the minus strand of CM029022.1, from coordinate 146,543,899 downwards.
AACTTCAATCCTGAGTGAAAATAACATAAGATAACTCAACAGATAAATTGTGAAGACTTGAAGATCTGGTCATGGACTTATCTTCCTAGATTCGGAAAACATCAAATCCCATGTCATTGTGTAGATCTCGTCAAGGGCTTTGCAGAAAGGAATAGCGCGCCTCCATCGAATTTCCAGATTGAAAGTTATGAAGGTTCGAGCAGATAACGCGTTGTCTGAGTGAACGTATTTCGAAACAATGGGACCCACGGGGCCCAGGGAAATGTGGGGAGCCACAGGTAGACCTGTGGCTATCGCGAGTTGACCCACGGTCATCTTGGTCTATAAATAGACCCCTCACCAGCTCATTCAAAAAGAAAAAAAGAAGAAAAAGAGAGAAAACTCTGTCTATTTCAGCCCTTAACTTCCTCTAGAGTGTTCCAAACTTTGATATTGTTCTTTCTAAACACTTATAAGCATCTATTCTACAACATATCAAAATTTAACCAGTGGAAACTGAGTTTTCAACTTCCAAAAGCGGTCTGAAGTCTTCTTGGCAACCCACTGTAAGATTTTTTCAGATTTGAAGCCTTCTACTACTGTGATATATATATATATATATATATATATATATATATATATATATATATATATATATATATATCAAGATTCTCGATGATCAGTTACGATCGGATCGTCGATCCGTGACTTTTTCTCTAGATCTGGTTCACACGATAAACCCTTTTCAGTTGTGCAACCAGCTTGTAAATTATTTATGGTGTCTGGATATCCTTGGATGGCTTTCATGCCTATATGAAGCCCGACACTGCTATGCATCTTATTTTCTCGAAGATGCCTCGCATCTCAAAAATAAAATTAAATTAAGCCGAATATGGAATAAAATGGAAGTATCAAAGACCTCAATTACTATTTAGCATAAGGGTTTGAAAACCTGTTTTCAAAACATCACTGCTATATCTTGTTTAAAATTGAACTTTTATACAAATCAAACCCTTTGTATATAGGTGCAAACGAGGTATAACACTACTTCCAGATAACTACACATGTGCCTAATAAAACACACACACACACACACACACACATTTAGATTAATTAGGGAATTAAAAAGTTGCAGTAACTGTGTTTTCACAGAAGTCGGGGGTGCCTAACACCTTCCCCCCTCTTAATCAAGCCCACAAACTCTATGAATCTCGGTTTCCAAGGCCTGTTAAATAGAGTCTAACCATTGGGCCTTTGTGTAAACCTTTTTCAAATCGGTTAAGTTGGTACAACCATTTCAAATCTACCAACTGGTGACTCTGATTTTCAAATCATCGACAATTTATGTCGGACTCTTTTCAAACTCGCCTTTTCAAATAAAACTCAATAAAATAGAGAACATAAAGGGTAAGAAAACAAAAGAGTAAATTTTTCCCAATGTTGACATGTGGCGACTCTGCTGGGGACAGTAGAGGGCTTAAGCCACTTTTTAACCTTTTCAAAAACCCTTCTTAACTGCTTGTGTGTGAATGTTGCATTTACATTGAATGGATGTGAATGAATGCTTTATTTACCGCACTTTAGTGCCTCGCACAATATCTGCATGTTGTACTAGTGCTTCGCACAATGTCATCATTTCATATGGTGAGACACGATGTATGTGAATGTATGTTGTGTGATTCCTCCACCAGGAGGCAAACCCGTTGGTTTTTTATTACTGGACTCAAGGGAGACTAATCCCGCGAGGCTCAGGAAAGGTAGCACCCAGATCCACTCCAATTGAAAGATCGAATTAACTTCCCATCTAGTAAATTGCGATGATCTAGGAACCTTCATGCTGAAAAGCTGCGAGAGTAGCCTAAGATAGGTCAGCCTCTGATAAACCAAACACGAAGGGAAGTCTCTTCATGCTTTTCCCTTTCAATTCCAAGTAAATTACAATTCCATGTAAATTCCAATGCCATGTAAAATGTAAAGAAAGATGTAAATATACATTCCTTTTCTTATCAAAACCTGCCATGCTATCTTGTCATCAAAATAACTGACATCTGTTTTGCAGGAGAACATTAAAGAACTCCTGAAATAGACACATTGCATAGCATGCAGCCTCTTAATGTTTATCTAGACTAAACTACATTGTCTTTATGTAGGGAAATAATTGGTCCTGTTACCCGTTCAAAGTCCAAAAAGGCACTAAGCCCACCTTTAGACATAACTACAAGTGCCTAACCTGAATCTACTCCTATTTCCCTAGAGGAGTTCGAGGGATTAAGAAATCAGATAGCTGAATTGGTTGGATTTTTAAAAGAACAAAACAAATAAACTTAGGGTCCATAAATTCCCATTCAAACATAATCTTCTACATAAGGAGGAATTTAGGGTATTGACAAAGAAGTACATATACCTGAGCTTCAAACTAAAAAACCCAACAAAAGCCCTGAAATCACCCATCTTAAAGAAGATCAAGAAACTAGTCATATTCGGAAGAAAATCCAATAAATGGAAGAAACCATCTGGTCAATCAAAGGGACTGGAACATATGGAAGAGTGAATTACTCAAACCTTTGCATCTTTCCTGGGGTTCATTATCCATATAAGTTTAAAACTCCTAATTTTGAAAAATATGACGGATTAGGAGATCCTTACACTCATCTAAAAGTGTTCATTGGAGAACTAAGATCCTATGTCGAGGATGAAAAATTGAGAATGTATTTATTTCAAAAGAGTCTAACTAAAGAAGCTAGAGCATGGTATGCCAGGTTGGACAATTCCAAAATTTATAGCTGCGAAGAACTAGCCCGTGCTTTTCTAAACCAAAAAGTTTACAAATGCAAATGGCTCCAGATCGATATCAAATTACCAATGTCCAAAAATAAAACACTGAGTCATTCAGAGAGTATGCCCAAAGATGGAGGCGTCTGGCTACTCAAGTAATCCTATCCATGACAGAAATTGAGATGGTAATGACCTTTATTGACATACAAAAAGCTCCATTTTATGAGAGGGTCCTAGCAGGCATAGGAAAACCATTCGTAAAAATGATTGAACACAGAGAAATGGCTGAGATGGGGTTAAAGTCTAGGAAGATTAAAGACCTCACTGCTTTAGGAGCTGTGGCCGAGCACATTCAAGTTGCAAATTATGGGAATAACCCCCGGAGGGCTCATAAAAAGAAAGGAGAGGATGTATTCTTGGTGTTACAAGGACAAACTCAGAGAGGCAATCAAAATTTGCCCATTTAAAGGAAAAACTATTCTCCTTTTCAAGCACAATCTTCAAACCCTCTATTGCAAAAAGTTAGAGAGGTTAGACATCCAAGAGTGTTCACACCTTTAGAGGACTCATTGGAAAATATACTCAAGCTTTTAACAGTATAAAAGAAAATTGTCCAGCTCCTTCCCCCAGCCAATCTAAGTGGAAAGAATTATAATACAAGAAGAAAATGTGCCTACCATTCTGGAGCTCTGGGTCATGACATCCAAGATTGTTGGTCCCTCAAACACAAAATCCAAGATCTCATAGACAATGGTGAGATCGTGGTAACAAAGCCAGAACAACCACATGTGAAAGATAACCCTCTCCCTCAACACAAGGAAGAGAATGTCAATATGATCAACAGAGGGAGTAGAGAAAGTGCTAATTACCTCAAATATGTGGGTGGTTTTCCCTAAACCAGCAAATATAATTTTGATAAGTGGGATTATTCAGAATTCTAATTTATAATAGAGCGATAAATGAAGTCTATTAAAAAACGAGTTGATCAACTGGCAGAACTGGTGATACATCAGCACCAAGTTACTTGGCAGCTACTCAGTCAGGAGCATACAAGTCTCCTCTCCCTGATCAAAAAAAATCAACAACAAGCCCAAGAGTATGAAACCTTGGAAGAAAAACTTGCAAGAAAAGCAAGATCTCAGGCTCGTCTGGACTATGCAAACCAAAGGGAGTTCACCCCTTTGGGTCAACCAATGGAAGAAATCATGCAAATGCTGATCAATGAAAGGAAGACCATAGCACTGCTACCCCCAATTAATCTACGTTCAAAGAGATTTGATGCTACCGAGGTATGTCAATACCACTCAAATACTCGTGATCATAACACTGAAAGCTGTTGGGCACTTTATCATTTAATTCAAAATATGATTAATAACGGTGACCTGTAAATGGCAGATAATGACACTGCATTGCCTGAGGAAGGGAAGATATTTCCTCTAGAAATACAGAGATGAAGGGAAGTTATAGTAGTCATATCCTCTAAAGGAGACTTGTCTGCAACACCTCTTACAATCCGTAGACATTTAAAAAATTTTATTCCTGTTACTACCCATGTAAGAGGGTAGAATCGTCTTTCAGAGATAACCCTAGAAGTCACATCAATTTCCAACCACAAAGATAACCCTAGGAGATCAAATTTCTAGCCCCAGAGATAACCACGAGAGATCAAGTTCCAGCGTCAGAGATAACCCCGGGAGATTCTATTTCCAACCCCAGAGATAACCCGGGAGATCCAGTTTCTAGCCCCGAAGATAACCCTCAGAGATTTAGTTTCCAACCCCAGAGATAACACTGGGAGATTCAGTTTCCAACCCTAGAGACAACCCCAGGAAATCCAGTATCCAGTCCCGAAGATAACCCCGGGAGATTCAGTTTTCAATCCCAAAGATAACCCCGGTAGATCCAGTTCTAACCTCAGAGATAACCTCGGGAGATTCGGTCCAGGTCCATTTACCGCTTTTATATATATATATATATATATATATATATATATATATATATATATATATATCCATTCCAAAATCTTGCCTGGATTCCAAATTCGTGGTAGTTGATCATCTATATATATATAACTATATATATATATATATATATATATATATATATATATATATTTACTATGTTTATATTTATCTGCTTTAACTGCTTTCGCAATGTACATATTTAATATTCCAGCCTTTGGACTAAATTTATCTAAATCTGGCTATCTCTAACTTTTACCAGTTCAAAAGTGACTAAACTGGAACCATTGAAACTAGAATGACTTAGATTTATTTAAATTTCGTTTTTCTTTTTAGCTTTTATACATATTAATCTATTATGTCATCCTAGGAGCCATGAGATTGAAGATTCAGTTTGTAAATCTAGATCTGGTTCCCACGATGGATATTTTTCAGCTGCAGTCAGCTTGTAAATTATCTACGGTGTCTGGTGTAGACACTCAAAATTTTGCATTCCTGTTTCTAACCTTGTAGGAGTGCAAAATCGTCTTCCAAAGATAACCCTGAAGGTCAAAATAGCTCAATTCCAAAGATAACCCTGGGATACTCAGTTCCATCCTGGAGACAATCCCGGGAGATGCAGTTCTAACCTCGAAGATAACCCCGAGAGATGCAGTTTCAGTTTCGGAGATAACCCGAAAAAGTCCGTTCTAAATCTCAAAAGTCAGCTTCAACCTCGGAGATAACCCCGAGGCGCTCAGTTCCAACCCCGGAGATAACCCCGGGAGGTCAGGCACATATCAGAGATAACCTTGAGGACATTCAGTACCTACAACAGCCCATTCTCAAAGATAACCCAGAGCAACGACTGCTAAATCAGCCCAGAACTATAGATAACCTTGGTAAGGGGCAAAATTGTCATTTTGCCACCTTGATTCCACATTCACGCCATCCCACCATCATTTTACACCACATTCTACATAGAAGTATCCTACAAGAACCATAGTTCAAATCTCGAGTGACTACTGCACAAGACAGCACACCGGATAGAATTTGTAGACTTGAAGATCTGATCATGGACCCATCTTCCCGGATTCGTAAAACCTCTTATCCCATGTCATTGTGTAGCTCTCGATAATAGCATTTCGTAAAGGTATTATACACCTCAATCGGATGCCCAGATGGAAAGTTATGAAGGTTTACGCGGACAAACGCGTTGCATGCGTGCACGTACTTCGAGACAGTGGGGTCCACAGAGCCCGGGGAATCCCGGGTAGCCGCAGGTACACCTGCAACTACCCCCTCTATAAATAGAGGGCTTGGAGTGGCCATTTTGAAGAGAAAAGGCGAGGAAGCCCTATCCATTTTGCTTTGTACACACTTTAAACTGAGTGCTTTATCTTTCCAAACACATGTGAGCTTGTGTTTTGCTATATTTTACCAGTGGAAACTGAGTATTTATTCATTTAAAGCCATTTAAAGTCTTTTTGGCAGCCTACTGTAAGACTTCTCAAATTTCTTAAAGCCTTTCTCCACTTTCATTCACACACAGTTATTCACGTTGAGAGTCGTGTTGTGTGTGTATGCCCAGATCATCGATCCGTGGCTTTTATTGCTTATATATATATATATATGTATATATAACTGATTAAAACTTTTGTACATATTACATCATCATGTGAGCCTAGGAATCATGTGATCACAGATTCAGTTCCTGAATCTAGATTCGGTTCCCGTGATGGACAATTTCAGCTGTAACCAGCTTGTAAATTATTCACGGTGTCTGAATTTCCTTAGATGGCTCTCATGCCCACAAGGAGTTCAGCGCTGCTATATACTTTATTTTCTCAAATATGCTTCACATCTAGAAAATAATAAAAGCAATCAAGCCGAACACGTAATAAAATGGAAGTATCAAATGTCTCAATTACTATTGAGCATAAGGGTTTGAAAAACCTGTTTTACAAAACATCACTTCCATATTTCGTTAAAGTTATTTGTTTTATTAGATTATAATTATAATATATTATATTTTGTATAAAGTTTTTGTTTTATTAGAATATTTTATTGCACAGTGATGAATAGTAAAAATAAGAAATTCTCGTCGAATCACCCGTGAAATTTTTACTGTTCATCCGTGATTATTTTCTTAAATAGTGCCCTGCAATTCTCCTATAAATAGGATTCTTAGATAAGAAATGAAAATCACACCAGAATCAGAGAATTCTTCTTCTATAATATTGTGCGTATTTCTTTCTAGTATAAGGATACTTTGAGTGTAACAAATAGTGCAAGTTTTCTTCAAGAATATCTCCGCTATACCAGTCAAATTTAGTCTCCTACTAAGGTAAGGGGTATTATTTATTTCGTATTCGTAAATGATGTTATTTTTTTCATACTCATAAGGGTTGTCATTCTATTCACTCAGGTACTATTCACTCAAGTACTATTCACCTGTGGTACTATTCACGACAAAATTAATTTCTTTTCTGTCCAAATTATTTTTGATACATGAATATCATTCTTGAATTTTACTCCACAATTAATTATCATGTTGACAATTTGGACATTCTTAAACTCTAGATAAATTAAATTATAAATCTTTAATATTTATCCTTTATCTCACTTGATTGTTTTCTTATATCATTGTCATCATCCTCATGCTTATATTGTGGTAAAAGTCATCTTTGGCCCATAGTGCATAGATGGACTGTTGATTCGTATGATTATGATTAGGAATTGTGTATTGGTATAATCATGACCTGTAATGCTACAGACAAATGATGTGGTGAAAGTCCTCTTTGGCCCGTAGTGCATAGATGGACAGTTGTTTGGCATGATCATGACCCATGGTGATACTAACGAATATCCTTGGTCCGTAGTGCATGGATAATTCGATGATGTGAAATATTTATTTAGTTATGCTACAGAGATAAAATATTAATGATGAACTTTTAAATCATAGAAGATAGTAGACATCATGCTCTACCTGCCTCTTCTAATGGATTGCTTGTTCCGCTGCAATTGTTAATCTAAACTTGTTGTCTATTGTATTCTATCAGTTTTTATACTGTTGAGGACTAATGATAGTTTATTCTACATTATCTTAGTCATAATATTCTTTACTGGAGCTAGTTGAGCTCACCTTTTTCTTTCATTGTTCTATTCAGAAAATGAGAATATAGCTGGGACTAGTTGGAAAATGGAATGATGGTCCAAGATGGTGGCTATAGTAGTCCTCACTATTCTATAAAATAGTGTGATAATAATTGTAATGATGACTTTTTTTGAGTTTGGATATTGTCTACGAGACAATATTTCTATTAAAACTCACAGTTTATGTTTTGTCATATTTTGCACGATAGTTCAATAGTTGTATAAATGAAGTTTGTATTTAAATTATGTACCATGTATTTGGCGACTCAGAATGGGTTGTGTAGACCTATTTTAGGGGGGTCACAGTTGGTATCAAAGCTTATGAATATGATCCTTGGCAGAGATCTAAGGCTAGAACTAGGAGGGGAGAGACGAGTAAATCCTTCGCTAGTATGTCCTACCTAAGCTTATTTGTTATTTAATTGGTCGATCAAAATATAGGGATAATATGTAGCATATCAATTTCGTTAATTAACTCATGTTTTGTAGCAGTATTTAAAAATGACATCTGAAAATCAAGAGATGAACTCATATAGAGTTTTAAATGATGAATTAAGTAGATTCATTTAAAGAATAAATATTGGAGTATAATATCTTGTTATAACAAAGATTTTATTGGGGAGTACTAATTAAGTTATTAAACTTGGTTGTAGGATGTCGGGCGAAGAAGAAATTAGAGTTATCCATATGATGAGTGAAGAATTAATAGTTGCACCCAACCTAGTTGCAGAGGTAGCAGCTGAGAGTGAAGAAGAAGAGGAACCTAAGGAGGATTTATTAGGAGAATTTTATGATCGAAATATAGAACTGCAAGATCGTATTCGTGAGTTAGAAGAGCAAGGTGAAGAACGGCATGCAGTCATTAAACAAAGGGATGCAACAATTCAAGATTTTGCTACCCGATATACGATGCTTGAACAAAAGCTCTCTTTGGCAGAGTATATGATAATAGAGCTGAAATTTGAGAATGCAAATGTCAAAGATCATTTGAAAGAAGAAACAACTGAACGAGTGAGAATGAAGGATGCATGGGTAAAAGCCGCACGATATGTTGATATTGTAAAAAGAGAAGTCCGATCTAAGAAGGCTAAAATAGATGATATGTATTTCTCTTTTTAGATAGCAATTGGGAGAACCCAACATCAAGTTTTGAATTACCCTGTACAGAGCGGTCAACCCCAATTCGATATGGATTGAAGATAAATGATTCAGATCATGGATCAGGAGTACGACGAAGCAGTTGAGGGTGGAATATGCCCTATAGCGAAGTCAATTCCAGCGGTAATGATGACACCAAAGGCTATCCCAGACAAGTCAAAGTCGGTGGTTCAAGAGAGAGCGTTTGTCGTGACTTCCCAAAAAACGAGGAACCCGAACGAAGTTATCACGGGTAAGCTAATCATAAACTCTTACGAAGTCTATACCTTATTAGATACCTGCTCTACCCATTCTTTTATTTCACCTGCTTGTGCTCAACGTTTAAATTTGAGTCCAGAGAAATTAGACTTTCACTTATCTGTTGAAATTCCATTAGGAGAAACCTTCATTACATCCACCATTTATAAATCTTGTTTGATTCAAATCAACACTTTCACATTACCTGTTGATCTCATCTTTTTGAAAATACTTGGATTTGATGTGATTTTAAGAATCGACTGGTTAACTATTCATCATGCTAAAATTGATTGTTTTCGTAAGGTTGTTAGCTTTTATATTCCTAACCAACCTGTTATGCAAATTCAAACAGCCAAACCACTAAAGTCAACCACTGTCATATCAAGCCATAAAGCCATTCGTTTATTAAAAAATGGATATCAAGCTTTCTTAGCCCATGTCATGGATTTAAACAAAAATATGTCAGATTTGAATGATATTCCTGTTGTTAATAAACTTCCAGACGTATTTCTCGAAGAACTTTCTGGCCTACCCTAGAGCGTGAAATTAAATTTTGTATTGACCTCGAACCCAGTACAAAACCTATTTCCAAAACCCCATATCGAATGTGTGACGCCCCCCAGAATAGGTATACATCACCCATTCTGAGTTGCCAGATACACGGTGCAGAATCAAATACAAACTTCTTTTATACAATATAACAAAAGTGTAGCTGAGAGTTTTTACACAAATATTGTCTTCTAGACAGTATTCAAACTCAAATGGAGTCCTCATTATATTTATTATCACACTATTTCATAGAATAGTGAGGACTACTATAGCCACCATCTCGGACCATCACTCCGTCCTCCGACTACAAACTTCGTCATACAACTGTCGTGCAAAATACGACAACACATATGCTGTGTATACCAATTGTAACTCTCATCCCTTTACTTGGATAGCATCTCACAGTGATACCTTACAGAGATACCTTACATAAAGGTACAATCAATAACTGTTTTAGAAATTAAAATCTTTGGAAAATGCTCAAGAAAACCTTCGTACATGGGAAGCCATGCATCTAAGTTATAATAGCTATCATATGACTCGAGAATTATCCTTGGTTGACCCAATAAACCTTAAAGAAAAATAAGAAGATTACTATCATGTTCTTTCCAATGGTGAATCTTCTCTTGCCATATAAATATCTCCATAGTCTTCAATTGAGAATTATATTTTAACCAAACTCCAAGATTATATAGGTAGTGCTCGTAGATATAATCAGCAAGTGGATGTGCACAACAATGTCTTATGATAACACAAAGTCATAGGTCACTAGACATCTTGTATGATAGTGGCAAAACACATTTCCAAAGTTGGGTTCACCTCACCCAATTCGGTTCACCATTGTCAACGGTTAAATGACGTATAAAAATATGACACACTTATCTAAAATTCTTAATAAAATTATTTCCATACTATATTAGGGAAACCTCAACACCTATCGACCACCGTTCTATTCCCCTGTTACCCCCGCTCGACCAAGCTAAACTCTTATTACCTGAAAGGAATTGTGAAACAAAAGGGTTAGCACAACTAGCCCAGTAAAGAATATCGTGACTAAAGATAATTAAATAATCAATAGCCTTCATCAGTAATGAATCAGAGATTTAGAACATATGGTAGATGATAAAACTTTTCAACCATAGTTGCAGCGGAACGAGCAATCCATTAGAAGAGTCAAATAGACCATAAAGTCTTTTATCTTCCCCATGTTAAAAGTCCACCAACAATGTTTTAACCCTGTAACATCAATCAACAGTTCTTGTCCACAATCATGTTAATAACTCATAATCATAATTGTAGTTCTAAATTCCTCTTTTCATCCAGGACAAATATAATTTTCATCAACCGTCTTTACCTGAAACATCAAAGATCATTATTATACCAAATCACAGTTCATGTTCATAATCATACTAATAAACTCATCTTTGCACTACAGGCCAAAGATATTCATTAACAGTTCATCTTTGCACTACGGGCCAAAGATATTCAATAACAGGTCATCTTTGCACTATGGGCCAAAGATATTCAACAACAGGTCATCTTTGCACTACGATCCAAAGATATTCATATCTCAACGAAATATATAATCATTTCAGAATTTATATAAACAATAATTATAACCATGTTAATCAATTCACCTTTGCACTTAAGCTAAAGATATGCAATTTTAAATTCAATGGTCATGATCAAACCAGTCAACAATTCATCTTTGCACTATTGGCCAAAGAGAACCCATAGTCACGATCATACCAATAATCTACCCATCTTTACACTCAAGTGAAAGAGAAATTTCAACACCAGAGTTATAAAAATGTTATATATGATAACAAAAACAATATAGTCAAAATATGGATTTAATTTTAAGATTAAGATTCATAAATCAACGATAATTTGGTCAGAAAAAGAAACCAATTTTGTCGTGAATAGTACCCCTATGAATAGTAACTCATGAATAGTAACTCGTGAATAGTAACTCATGAATAGTAACCCGTGAATAGTACTCCGTATTCATAAATAGTACCGTATATATGAATAGTATCGTATACGTGAATAGTAACCCGTGAATAGTATTCTCTGAATAGTACTTATAAAAGGAAAATACAAAAGACAACGATATTCCATGACGAGTACAAAAGAAATGATATCTCATACGAGTATAAAAGAATATATGAACTGCAAATGGATTTTAACCCGCCATGCAGTAATCCACGTAGACAGATCATTTCTACAATTTAATAAAGAATGAATACGAAGGGTCATTCACCATGCATGCGGTAGTCTGCGCAGAAAGGTTACTCCCGCATATTAATAAAGAATAGAATACGATGGGTCATTCACCATGCATGCGGTAGTCCGCGTAGACAGGTTATTCCAACAGAATAATAAAGAATGAAATAACAACCCTTACGAGTATTGAAAGAAAATAACTCTCTTCTTGAATACGAAAGAAATAATACCTCTTACGAATACAACAAATAATATCCCTTACGAATACAAAATAAATAACACCCCTTACCTTATTAAAAATTTGGAGACTGCACTAGGGTAATAGCAGAATACTCTTCTTCTTTCTCTCTATAGTTTCTCTCTCTAGAGTTTCAGTGAATTCATAAGAAATAATGAAGGAATGAACTTCTATTTATAGGAAGAAGGACTGAATAGTAACTAATTCATGAACGACCCAGATTAATTTACTTTTAAACGGACGGTCCATATTGATTTACTATTAAAACTTAAAGCAACGGTCCATACTAATTTACTATTAAAACTTTAAACCATCGATCCATATTGATTTACTATTATAACTTTCCACCAGCGGTCCATATTGATTTATTATTATATCTTCAACCAATGATCCATATTGATTTACTATTATAACTTAAACTAACGGTCTAAAAAATTAGCACATCTCCTCATGAAATAGTAAGTCAAACTTATAACAAACACCTCATAATAAACCCCTCTATTTATATCAAAAATTGAATAAATAATTACCATAAATCATTTATCTTTATTAAACACATTTTTAATCTATTAACAATTATTCATCATTAATATTATAACTCACAATATTTAACAACCAGATCATTTCCAAGAAAGAGGGGGCTTTTCGATAAGGATTTCTCCCTATTGGCACGCAATTAGGTGACCAAACCTCTTCTCGAAAGAACTTTCTAGACATTATCAATATTGCAAATAATAATATGAATAATTTTGTCGTCTCAATTATTGATTAAATAATATAAAATATTATGCAGATGATACTGTGACAATAATTGAATCAAGTAACGTGAGATACTATACAGCAATTACTGTAGCAATAATTGAGTATAACTGAGTGACTTCTCGCGTAAGCATCAATAATGTGTGCTACTATGCAACCACGCGTATTACTTTACTTTTACCACCAGGTATTTCAACAGTTTAACAGTATAAACTTTCGCCATTATTTTTTATAAAAGTTATTTCTGGCGTTTTCTAACTCTGATAGTTATTTCATTGTGGGGTCCACCAATGATGGTGTCGTCGTACAAATATTCTCCGATAAAAAGAATATTTCTCGACCAAACGAATATTTCCCGACACAATGAATATTTTATAACAACTTGCTTACTTTGAAAAAATTTCAAATATCATACTTAACTTTAAAATTTTATCACTTTAACTATTTACCAAAATAGAAAAATTGAATACTTTTATTTCATAAAATTCGGGGTTTTACAAAATGGCTCCCATTGAACTTCAGGAGTTAAAAATCCAACATCAGTTTCATTCGTCCTAGTACGTCTCTTTGGGGTGCTCCTGTTTTATTCGTAAAGAAGAAAGATGGGAGTACGCAACTTTGCATTGACTATCGAGAGTTGAATCATGTCACCATCAAAAATAGGTACATGTTACCTCACATTGATGACCTGTTTGACCAGTTACACGGTGTTAAATTCTTCTCAAAGATCAATCTTCGTTCCGGATATCATCAGTTAAAGATTAAAACTGATGACATTCCAAAAACTACTTTTAAAACTCGATACGTGCATTAAGAATTTCTAGTAATGTCTTTAGAATTAACCAATGCCCATGTTGCCTTCATGGACATGATGAACCGAATAGTCAAAAAATATTTGAATCGTTTCGTGGTTATCTTTATTGATGATGTGACGCCCCCAAAATAGGTTCATACAACTCATTCTGAGTTGCCAAATATATGATACAGAATTTAAATACAAACTTCATTTATACAACTGTCGTGCAAAATACGACAACACACTAGCTGAGTTTAAAAACAAATATTAGTTCATTGAATTAAAACTAAGAATCCACACTTGAATACACATTAAAAGATAAGAATAAGATTAAGAAAAATAATTGAATTTGTTGTCAGCAAATCTCTATCTTCCTCAAGCTCATACTCTTGATCTTCAATAGTCTCCAAGTTGCTTCAATCTCCAAATCTCATAAGAACTAGAGTTTTAGTCCTAATTTATTCTAATCTAATCTCATGGAATCCTCCTTCTAATCTCATCTATATCATTGTGATTCTCCTCCTTTTATAAGTCTCTTTATATGTTTTTAAGTCCTCTTAAAAGTCCTTGAGTCAATCGGATCGAACCAATCCTTCTTGGACTCAAATTTGGACAAAATTCACCTTTTCTACGCGTACCCCCACCCCGACGGGGGTTTAGCCTTGTAAAGGGCCCACCCCGATGGGCTAGGGTTCTATTTTCCAGCTGGTACCCCCGCCCCGGCGGGGGTTTTGTGAAGAGAAAGCCCGCCCCGACAGGGGTCCTTTTTCTACTTTGATGTCCTTTGGGAAAATGGTCATAACTTATTCGTCTGAACTCCGATTTCGATGATTCAAGATGTTTCGGAAGAGAAGACGTAGATCTACAACTTTCATGCTTTGAGTTTTTTGAAATAAGGATTGGAGCAATGTTGAAATTGGCTCTGAAGTGGCTATTATGTAAATGGTCACCCAAAACAGTGAAGTTCAACGTTCGTTGGTATAAAGGTCATAACTCATGCATACAAACTCCAATTGGAATGATTCAAGATGTTCTGGAAAGCTAAGAAGAAGCTCTACAATATAATCTAACTTCCAAGTCAAGAACATGAAATAAACATGAAAGCCCAAACGATGTCCGGATTACTTTTCCTTACGTTTTTATACCAATTCTTTGCGATCACAGCTCCCAAGCATATAATCTACAAAACGAACACAAAATGCATGAAAAGTAACTAAGAAACATGAGATTAAGAAACTAATTCAAGTAAAAGACACCAGATAAGTAGGTCTAAAATCTACTTATCAAATACCCCCAAACTTAAACCTTTGCTTGTCCTCAAGCAAAAACACAAAATAACAATGCTATGCAACTAATCTACATGCCTACGAATCTAGCAGTAATGACAGAAACAAGTCTATTCAACCGGCCTTAAAAAAATCAAGTAAACACGATAATACATCATAATTAACTTTCCAATCAATCATCAAATCTTAAACTGTTATCACTAATATAGTGCGTGTGTACTCCACAACAATGTTAACTGATATAAAATCAAATTTAACACATAACAAGTCTCTTCGAGGGCATCATATATTGTAAACTCAATAAATTTAAAAACAAGCTAGATCCAACTAAAATCAAATAATTACCAATATCGAGAGTCAACATGGGATACTTATGCTTTATTTTTCATCTACGGGGGCTTTTTGCTCTTATTTCTCATTTTATTCATTTTTTTTCTTTTAGTTTATATACACATAGCTATACAATGTCTTATTCATTTAGGCTTTTCAATGCTACCTTAACGAGCTTTCGACCAACGACTCCCAGGCCATTAAGACCTTAGGGCGCTAGGTGTAAAGACAATCCCCTCGGGCTTACTTACTCAAGTAACAAAGGCCACAAAACTAGACAAGAACGTAACGGTGTTTATTCATACTTTTTCTTTTCTTTTCTTTGTTTTTCTATTTTTTTCTTTTTTTTATAGCTTATATACCCCAAATATTCTCCCAAACTTAGGTTCTTGTCTAACTTTAGCCATCACTACTTGTTCTTGTCATTCTTTCATTCAAACTAGTATTATCCTTTAGAGTCTCATTATGTATCCATTTAAACTCAATCAATCAACAAGTTGTTTTTACTGTGTTATTCTTATTATACCAGTTTCAAACAGAAAAAGACTCAATTCATAACAAGAAATCATATCAAAGCTCTAATAGTCAGCACTATACTTATCTACCCAATTCTAATCTCATCATTGGCCAAAACAAACTGTAAATATCAAACAGCTGGACTCATGCAAGATGTACTAAATGCTATATTAACATAGTAAACTAACTACTAATTTTTCAATTCTTCAATCAATTTTTTTTTATTTCAAGAATGCAAAAACTAAATGTAACTGTACGACCTACAATGTAAATAGCTAACTATATGCAATACGACACTAAAATGCCCCCCAAACTTAAACTAGACATTGTCCTCAATGGTTGAAATAGAAAAAAGTAAAGCAGAGGACTTCCCTGAAAATATAGAAATCCTCCTCATTGTCCGCTAAGTTTGGAGAATAGGTTAAGCACATGGAACAAATTGGGCACCTCGCTTGAATTTGACTTTAATAACCTTTTTATAATCTTTTGCATGTCCATTGAACCTCTAATACCTGCAATTAAGAGAGACAACATGGATTAGAATAGCACTTTAATTGGTAAGAGAACTTAATAAGTAAATAAATTCCTATCTACTAAATAAACTAGTAAAGCATATAAATATAAAAATTCCTGGGTTGCCTCCCAGTTAGCGCTTGAATTATAGCCTTTCAGCCTGACTTTGTCTGGTCAACGCTATCCAATTCCTTTTCGATAGTTGAGTAACCCTCTATCCATCGGCTTTGGTCATTTGCTCTATCTGATCTGTAAGATTTTGAATTGACCTCAATTGATTACTCATCTTCTCCTCATCTGCTATGAACTTGGACAATAATTCCCCCAGCCTTGAATTTTCTGTTTCAGTCTCAGAAGCCATGTATTGAGGACCATTGGGTGAGGTAGTGACAAGTTGTTCCATTCGATTATTAAAATTTTGGGTTGACAGCTCTTGGCTAATCCTCATCTCATCTAGGTTTGCTATGCCCTTCAATATTACATCCCTAGGATTTGGCTTTTCATCTTGTGGCAATGGAGGTGGACATGAAAATTCCGGTGTGTATGATGGATTTGGAGTGTAGTATTGGTCTTCATAATTATAGCACCATGAAAAATCCTGGTGATACCCCCAATCTTGGTGATAGTTAAGATCAACATAGTTGTTGAGGTAATCACCACTATATTATACCGGTTCAAAATTGACGGTGCATTGATGACTTTGATGGTTGCCAGCACAATAGTCACACGTAACTGCCATCCTTCGACTCTTTTGGGCTGCAATAACGTCCAACGTCCTCGAAAGTTATTCAATCTGTGTTGATATTACGAAAAATGCATTAAGTCCATCAATACCGGTTTCCCTTGGTTGAGTCGTGTTTGCTATCCTTCGAATCCGTTGGGGTGCGATAAGCTCCAACGTCTTTGAATTTGCCTCAATTTGTACTGACTCTACAGAAAATGTATTAAGTCCATCAATCCCTATTTCCCTTATTTAAGTCATGGTCGTGTATGGCCATTGATACGTAAAGTCATCCATGGAACCTGAAAAGAGAGAAATAAAGGAAGAGAATTAAAAATAAAAATAAAAATATTTAAATTAAGACTAATTTGGTTGAAGCTAATATTGGCAAAAAAAATATTAAACTAATTTCCTGACAACGGCGCCAAAAACTTGTTGGGTAAAATCTAATTACGCACATCACACAAGTATACGTAGTCAATAAGTAATAAAGTGAAAGTAGAGTATCGTTCCCATGAGGAATTGTTTAATAAAAAATACCAAGTACTAACTCGTAACCAACTCAATCTTATTTAAACGAATAAATTTCAAATTATATAAATTAAATTATTTAATTACACTAATTCTAATTATCACTAATTAAAAATCAGATTACGGAGATTTAAGATCATAACTTCACTTATTGCTTCATTTAAGTTAACACACTTCTCATCAATTATTTTCTATCATGAATTGTTAATCAAGAACACTAAATCAGATAAAACCACCTCTCGATGCATAGTACCCATACTCACTTAAATCTATAGATGATTGAATTAAGCAAGATAACCTAATTAACTAATCCACTATATCTCTATGTGAATTACAATTAAAAAGGATTTAAAACATAAGCTCTCTATAAGATTACATATGGCGTAAAGACATATCTCTATCCTAAACATGAATCATGAATTCCATCTATGCAGAAATCACAAACACATGCTATCATGATCATATCTAAATCTAAAATTCATCTCTAGAGTTCATATAGATTATCACGATAATTGTTAGCTAGGCAATTAAACAATTAAGTCCAAATCACAATAGACAATCCTCACAATAGAACATAATAATTGATAGTGAAGCATATTAAAATAAACTACACAATAAGATCCATTGTAATCTTAAAAAAAGAATTAGCTCATTAAATTAAAACTAAGAATCCACACTTGAATAAACAATAAAAGACAAAGATAGAAGAAGATGAGAAGATAGAATCTATTGTCTGTAGATTTGATGACTCCTGCTTTGAATCTTCAATGGTCTCCAAGTTGCTTCAATCTCCAAATCTCATAAGAACTAGAGTTTTGGTCCTAATCTATTCTAATCAAATCTCATGGAACCCTCCTTCTAATCTCATCTATATCATTGTGATTCTCCTCCTTTTATAAGTCTCTTCATATGTCTTTAAGTCCTCTTAAAAGTTCTTGAGCCAATCGGATCGAACTAATCCTTCTTAGACTCAAATTTGGATAAAATTCGTCTTTTCTACGTGTACCCCCGCCCCGGCAGGGGTTTAGCCTTGTAAAGGTCCCGCCCCAGCAAGCTAGGGTTCTATTTTCCAGCTGGTACCCCCACCCCGGCAGGGGTTTTGTGAAGAAAAAGCCCGCCCCAGCGGGGGTCCTTTTTCTGCTCTGACGTCTTTTGGGAAACTGGCCATAACGTATTCGTCTGAACTTCGATTTCGATGGTTCAAGATGTTCCAAAAAGAGAAGACGTACATATATAACTTTCATGCTTTGAGGTTTTCGAAATAAGGACTGGACCAATATTGAAATTGGCTCTGAAGTGGCTGTTATGTAAATGGTCACCCAAAACAGTGAAGTTCAACGTTCGTTGGTATAAAGGTCATAACTCATGCATACGAACTCCAATTGGAATGATTCAAGATGTTCTGGAAAGCTAAGAAGAAGCTCTACAGTATAATCCAAGTTCCAAGTCAAGAACATGAAATAAATATGAAAGCCCAAACGATGTCCGGATTGTTTTTCCTTGCATTTTTATACCAATTCTTTGTGATCACAGCTCCCAAGCATATAATCTACGAAACGAACACAAAATGCATGAAAAGTAACTAAGAAACATGAGATTAAGAAACTAATTCAAGTAACAGATACCAGATAAATAGGTATAAAATCTACTTATCAACTAGTCCCAACTATATTTTCGCCTCTTAAGAAGAACAATGGAACCAAAAGGAAAATGATGAGCTCAACTAGCCCAGTAAAGAATATTATGACAAAGATAATATAAAACAAATTATCATTAGTCCTCAACAGGTAAAAATCTGATAGAATACAATAGATAACAAGTTTTAGATTAAAAACTGCAGCGAAAACAACAATCCATTAGAAGAGTCAAGTAGAGAATGATGTCTACTATCTTCTATAATTTAAAAATCTATCATCAATATTTTATTCATGTAATACCAATCAATAAACATTTCACATCATCGAATTATCCATGCACTTCGGGCCAAGGATATTTGTTAGTATCATTAGTGGTCATGATCATGCCAAACAATTATCCATCTATGCACTACGGACCAAAGAGAACTTTCACCACATCATTTGTCTGTAACATTACAAGTTATGATTATACCAATACAAAACTCCTGGTCATAATCATACCAATCAACAGTCCATCTATGCACTACGGGCCAAAGATGACTTTTACCACAACATAAGCATGATGATGACGACAATGATATAAAGAATTAATCAAGTAAGATCAAGGATAAATATTTAGAGATTTGTAATTCAATTTATCTAGAGTTAAAGAATGTCTAAATTATTAACATGATAACTAATTGTGGAGTAAAATTCAAGAATGATATTCATGTATCAAAAATAATTTGGATAGAAAAAAAATCACTTTTGTCGTGAATAGTAACCCGTGAATAGTACTCGAATGAATAGTACTCTGTTATGAAAAGTATCCCGAATAAATAGTACCCCGAGTGAATAGTATCCCAAATAAAATTTTTAAAATTTAATAAGAAAGTTCAGACCAATATTTTAATGAAATGATACTAGATTAAGCGCAAAACTCAAGGATATTCTACTAATTTCAGGGATTATAGACGCAATACTTACCATGGTAAGTTTAGATTTAGGAATATGAAAAGAAATAATATACGAAATTACAAATAGATTTTCACCCATCATGCAGTAATTAGAGTAGACAGATCTTTTTCACAAATAAAGAATGAGTACGAAGGGTTATTCACCATGCATGCGGTAATCAGCGTATACTGGTTATTCCCAAAGATTAAAGATTGAATACGAAAAATAATATCACTTACCTTAGTGGAAGATTAGATACTGCAATAGTGAAGTAGAAAAATACTCTTCTTCTTTCTCTCTATAATTTATCTCTCTATAGTTTTTCTTATGAGTCTTAGTGAATTGATAAGAATGAAAGAAGAAATAAGCTTCTATTTATAGGAGAATATACTAAATAGTAACTAATTCACGGATGGTCCAAATTGATTTACTATTAAAACGGACGGTCCATATTGATTTACTATTAAAACCACAACCGACGGTTCAGATTGATTTACTATTAAAACCACAACTGACGGTCCATATTGATTTACTATTAAAACCGCAACCGACAATCCGAAAAATTAGTACATTTTCCCATGAAATAATAAGTCAAACTTATAACAAACGTCTCATGACAAACCTCTCTATTTATATCAAAAAGTGAACAAATATTTACCACAAATCACTTATCTTCAATAAACACATTTTTGAATCTATTAACAATTATTCATCATTAATATTATAACTCACAATATTGACAACCAGATCATTCCCAAGAAAGAGGGGCCTTTCCGATAAGGATTTCTCCTTTTTAGCGTGCAATTAAATAACCTAAGACATAACTTTCTAGACATTGTCAATAATATAAATAATAATATGAATAAATGTGTTGTCTCAATTATTGATTTAATAATATAAAATATTATGCAGATGATACTGTGACAATAATTAAATCAATAATATGATATACTATGCAACAACTACTGTTGCAATAATTGAATAAAATTGAGTGACTTCTTATGTAAGCATCAATAATCAAAGATAATGTGCAATATCGTGTGCTACTGTGCAATAACGCGTATTACTGTACTTTTATCACCGGATATTTCAATAGTTTAATGGTAAAAGTTTAGCCTTTATTTTTATAAAAAGGTAATTTTTGTCACTTTCTATATCCGACAATTATTCCGTTGTGGTCCACCAATGATTTTGCCGTCGTACGGATATTCCCTGACAAAAAGAATATTTTATGACAACTTACTTACTTGCAAAATTTGCACATATCACCCATAACTATAGTATTATATCAAATCACACCTTATTATTCAAAATAATATTTAGAGAAAATTAAATCTTTATTCATAAAAAGTTGGGGTCTTACAACATCCCCTTCTTATGAAGTTTCGTCCTCAAAATTAATGTACGTACCTGATATATCGAAGAAGTGAGGATACCGTATTTTCATTTCAGATTCTAACTCCCAAGTCATTTCCTCAATATCGTGGTTTCTCCATAAAACTTTGACTTAAGGTATAACCTTTAAGTGTAGAATATATTCCTTCTTATCCAAGATTTTAATAGGTACCTCTTTATATGTTAAATCTTCCGCTATCTCGTCTAGTTCTAATTCAATAATATGGTTCGGGTCTTTCACATATTTACGTAACATAGATATGTAAAAAATATTATGAACACGAGACATACTTGGCGGTAAAACGAGGGTTGACCTTTCCTCTCTTTTTAAATCTCGTAACTCTTTTCCATGGAGCAACACGTAATAATACATGATCTCCAACATTGAATTCCACATCCCTTTGATGTAGATTAGCATAACTCTTTTGTCGATCTTGTGAGGTTTGTATACGTTGTCGGATCATTTGAATCTTTTTTGTAGTCATACGTACCAATTTTGGTCCCAAAAATGTTGCTTCACCCACCTCATCCCAACATACTGGAGAATAACACTTTCGTCCCTATAACGCATCGAATGGAGCTATGCCTATACTTGTTTGATAACTGTTGTTATAGAAGAATTCCACCAATGGTAAATACTTGTCCCAACTTCCTTTGAAGTTTAGGACATATAGTCCAATAGATCTTCAAGAATTTAAATAGTCCTCTCAGACTGCCCGACCGTCTGAAGATGATATGCAGAACTGAATCGTAAATCAGTGCCCATAGCTTTCTGCAAGCTGACCCAAAATCGTGAAGTGAATTTGGGTCTCGATCAGAAACTATAGATACTAGCATGCCATGAAATCTCACAATCTCATCTATGTATATACGAGTAAGACGTTTAAGTGAATATGATTCTCATATATGTAAGAAATGAGCAGACTTGGTTAATCTATCGACAATGACCCAAATCGCATCTATGCCTTGAGAAACCTTAGGAAGACCAGTAACGAAATCCATATTAATGTACTCCCACTTCTATTTTGGAATTTCAAGTTGTTGTAATAGACCTTTTGGCACTTGATGTTCTGCCTTGATACGTTGGCAAGTTAAATACCTTGAGATAAACTCTACGATCTCTCTATTTATATTGCTCCACCAAAATATATGTCTAAGATCATGATACATTTTGGTAATTCCAAGATGGATTACAAACGGTGTGTTGTGTGCCTCCATCATGATTTTATACTTCAAATCAGAGTCGCTAGGAACACAAAGTCTGGAGTTGACTCGAAGTATTCCTTCTTCGTCGATCCTTGCTTCTAGAATAACACCTTCTTGTACTTTCTTCTTCATACGATTCAGCTATGGGTATGTAGCTTTAGTAACTTTAACTTTATCGATTAAAGTCGGTTCTACTCGTATATTCGGCATCATCATGTGGGTACTTAGAGTCTTTAACTCTATTTCCATCCTTTGTAAGTCATACAAAATGGGCCTTTGTGTTGACAATATCGCACTCGTACCCACATATGATCTTCTACTTAACACGTCAGCTACCACGTTCACTTTTCCATGATGGTATTGAATGGTATGGTCGTAATCTCTCAACAGCTCAAGCCAACGTCGTTGCCGCATGTTGAGTTCCTTTTGGGTGGAGAAATATTTGAGGCTTTTATAATCTATATAGATCTCCACTTTCTCCCCATACAAGTAATGTCTCCAGATCTTTAGCGTGAAAACGACTGTTGCCAACTCTAGATCATGAGTAGGATAATTCCTCTTATATTTTTTGAGTTGTCGTGAGGCATAGGCTATAACTTTCCCATGTTATATGAGAACACATCCTAAACCTCTGCCTGAACCATCGTTGTAGATGACAAATCCCTCCGAACCTGATGGTATTATCAGAATAGGTGTTGAAATGAGTCTCCTCTTGAGTTCTTAAAAATTCTTCTCACATTCTTTGCTCCATCTGAACTTTATATCTTTTCGAGTCAGTTGAGTTAATGGCGTAGCGATTCGAGAAAATTCTTCCACGAATCTTCGATAATAATCCGCTAAGCCCAGAAAGCTACGTATTTCAGTTACTGACTTAGGTTGCTCCCAACTTTATATTGCTTCAATCTTCACCGGGTCAGTTGATATTCCATGTTTTGATAACATGTGCCCAAGGAATGCTACTTCCTCAAGATAGAATTTGCATTTCTTCAACTTGGCATATAGCTTGCTTACACAAAGCTTTTGGAGTATCAGCCTCAAGTGTTGCTTATGATCTTCACGATTTTTGGAGTAGATGAGGATATCATCAATAAAGATAACCACAAAATGATCCAAATATTCCTTGAATACTCGGTTCATTATATCCATGAAGGAAGAAGAAGCATTAGTCAATCCAAAAGACATTACTAGAAATTCGTAATGCTCGTATCGCGTTCTGAAAGTAGTCTTTGGAATGTCATCGTTTTTAATGTTTAACTGATGATATCCAAAACAAAGATCGATCTTTGAAAAGAATTTAGCACCTTACAACTGGTCAAATAGGTCATCAATGCTAGGTAACGGGTACCTATTTTTTATGGTGACATGATTCAACTCTCGATAGTCAATGCAAAGTCGCATACTCCCATCTTTCTTCTTTGCGAATAGAGCAAGAGCACCCCAAGAAGATGTACTAGGACGAATAAAATCAATGTCTAACAGTTCCTGCAATTGGGTTTTTAACTCCTGAAGTTCAATAGGAGCCATTCGATATGGAGTTTTGGAAATGGGTTTTGTATCGAGTTCAAGGTCAATACAAAATTTGATTTCACGCTCTGGGGGTAGGCCAGGAAGTTCTTTGGAAAATACGTCAGGAAATTTATTAACAATAAAAATATTATTCAAATCTGACATATTTTTGTTTAAATCCGTGACATGGGCTAAGAAAGTTTGACATCTATTTTTTAATAAATAAATGGTTTTATGGCTTGATATGCCATTGATTGACTGTAGTGGTTTGGTTGCTTGAATTCGCATAATAGGCTGGTTAGGAATATGAAAACTAATGACCTTACGAAAATAATCAATTTTAGCATGATGAGCAGTTAACCAATCAATCCTTAAAATCACATCAAATGCAAGTATTTTCAAAGAGATGAGATCAATAGGTAATGTGAAAGTGTCGATTTAAATTAAAAATAATTTATAAATGGTGGATGTAATGAAGGTTTCTCCCAACAGAGTTTCAACAGATAAGTCAAATGATTAGTTTATGATTAGTTTACCCGTGATAACTTCGTTTGAGTTCCTCGCTCTTTGGGAGGTCACGAAAAACGCTCTCCCTTGAACTACCGATTTTGACTTGTCCAGGACAGCCTTTAGTGTCACTGTCCCAACTGGACTTGACTTCGTGGCATGACAAAATCGAGCTAAATGACCTTCCTTTTCTCAATTGAAACACATTTTGGGTTGTTGCATACAGTTTGGACTGATGTGTCCCTCCAGTCTGCATTTGTAGCATACGACTGATGGTTGTTCTCCTTCCTTAAAAACGGGTGCTGCTGCTGGTGCTGGTGCTGCTGTCTTTCCATCATTGTTGAACCTTCTCTTTTTAAAATTTCCACTTGACTCATTTCTTCTATTATCTTTGTCAGGATTACCACCGAAGTGGTTACCATTTCTGGCATAATGATTTTCTCCACGTTTTTTATTACCGCTTCGATAACTGTTGCCACTGGTATGATCACTATCATTTTGTCGGCTGCTATCTTTTGGTTGGGCTAACTCATTATCGTGCTCCAATAACTGAGCCCTATTTACAACATCTGAATATAAACAAAGTTTGTGAGAAATGAGGCATTGAAGAATTTCGGGCTTCAAACCTCGCTGAAACATTCGCGTCATACGCTCCTCATTATCTACCAAATGGGATGCAAAATCGGAATAACTCCACAAACTTAGCCTCGTATTACGATACAGTCATATTGTTCTGTTCTAGCTTGATGAATTCCACCTCCTTCATGTGACGAATACTTTCTAGAAAGCACTTGTCGTTTAATAATTCTTAGAACTTCTCCCAAGACATCTTAAGTGCAGACAGTTGAGTACGTTTTATAGTTTTTCACCAGTAATCTGCCTCTTCACGCAACATAAAGGTGGCGAAGGGAACCTTTCTCTCTTCAGTGCATCCCAAGACATCAAATATCTTGGTAATCTACTTAATCCATGCCTCTGCCTTAAGTGACTCTGGCTTTCCCAAAAACTCTAGTGGTCCTAACTCCTTAAATTTTTTAGCAGTGGCCAACCATGAGTTACCATTGTTTCCACCTGTATTTTGAGCAGGAGTCTCTCTCGTTTGGTGTTACATGAATTGTAGAAAGCTCTTAAATATCCCATCGTTCATCATTTGGTCGGTGTTGTTATTTACAGGAGGATTATTGCCTTCTTGATGCACATTATCTTGGTTATTGGTTGGCGGTGTCTCAATGGTCGCATGTGCACCATTGCTTATCTCAAAATTTTCGGATGTCATTCTCAAATACTGCCACAAAATAAGGGTTAATTAAAGAAATTGACATGCCACATATTATCCCCATATTCTGACCGACTAATTAAATAACAAATAAGCTTTGGTAGGACGCACTAGCGAAAGTTTTACTCGTCTCTCCCCTCCTAGTTCTAACCTCAAATCTCTGCAAGAAATCATATCCCTAAGCTCTGATACCAACTGTGTCGCTCCCATAATAGGTCCATACAACCCATTCTGAGTCACCAAATATATGGAACATAATTTAAATACAAACTTCATTTATACAACTGTTGTGCAAAAAATGACAACACAATAGCTGAGTTTCAAAACAAATATTATCTCGTAGACAATATCCAAACTTAAATAAAGCCCTCATTACAATTATTGTTACACTATTTTACAAAATAGTGAGGACTGCTATAAAAACCATCTTGAATCATTATTCCACTTCCCGAAAAAGTGAGCTCAACTAGCCCAGTAAAGAATATTATAACTAAGATAATATAAAACAAATTATCCTTAGTCCTCAACAAGGAAAAATCTGATAGAATACAATAGACAATAAGTTTTAGATCAACAACTGCAGCAAAAATAATAATCCATTATCAATATTTTATCCCTATAATACCAATCAATAAACATTTCACATCATCGAATTATACATGCACTACGGGCCAAGGATATTCTTTAGTATCATCGGTGGTCATGATCATGTCAAACAACTGTCCATCTATGCACTACAAGCCAAAGAGGACTTTCACCGCATCATTTGTCTGTAACATTACAGGTTATGATTATACAAATATAAAATTCCTGGTCATAATCATACCAATCAACAGTCCATCTATGCACTATGGGCCAAAAATGACTTTTACCACAACATAAGCATGAGGATGATGACAATGATATACGGAATTAATCAAGTGAGATCAAGGATAAATATTTAGAGATTTATAATTCAATTTATCCAGAGTTCAAGAATGTCTAAATTGTTAACATGATAACTAATTGTGGAGTAAAATTCAAGAATGATATTCATGTATCAAAAATAATTTGGACAGAAAAGAAATTACTTTTGTCGTACACGAATAAATAGTACCAAATAAATAGTACCCTAAATAAATAGTACTCCGGGTGAATAGTACTCCGGGTGAATACTACCCCGTGAATAAAACCCCGAATGAAAATATTAAAATTTAATAAGAAAGTTCAGACCAATATTCCAATGAAACGATACTAGATGAAGCGCAAAACTCAAGGATATTATACTAATTTTAGGGATTAAAGAAGCAATACTTACTATAGTAAATTTAGCTTTAGGAATATGAAAAGAAATAATATAAGAAACTACAAATGGATTTTCACCCGTCACGCAGTAATTCTCGTAGACAGATCTTTTTCACAAATAAAGAATGAGTACGAAGGGTTATTCACCATACATGCGGTAATCCGCGTAAATAAGTTATTTCCACATATTAAAGAATGAATATGAAAAATAATATCCCTTACCTTAGCGGAAGATTGGATACTGCAATAGTGAAGTGGCAAAATAGTCTTCTTCTTTCTCTCTATAGTTTCTCTTGTGAGTCTTAGTGAATTGGTGAAAATGAAAGAAGAAATAAGCTTCTATTTATAAGAGAATGGACTAAATAGTAAATGATTCACAGACGGTCCAGATTGATTTACTATTAAAATGGACGGTCCATATTGATTTAGTATTAAAACCACAACCAACGGTCCAGATTGATTTACTATTAAAATCACAACTGACACTCCATATTGATTTACTGCTAAAACCACAATCAACGGTCCGAAAAATTAATACATTTCCCCATGGAATAATAAGTCAAACTTACAACAAATGCCTCATGATAAACCCCTCTATTTATATCAAAAATTGAGTAAATATTTGCCACAAATCACTTATCTTCAATAAACACATTTTTAATTTTTTAACAATTAATCATCATTAATATTATAACTCACAATATTGACAACCAGATCATTCCAGGAAAGAGGGGGCTTTCCAATAAGGATTTCTCCTTATTGGCGAGCAATTAAATAACCTAACCCCTTTCCTCGACATAAATTTCTAGACATTGTCAATAATACAAATAATAATATGAATAAATGTGTTGTCTCAATTATTAATTTAATAATATAAAATATTGTGCAGATGATACTGTGATAATAATTGAATCAATAATATGATATACTATGTAGCAACTACTATTGTAATAATTAAATAAAATTGAGTGACTTCTTACGTAAGCATCAATAATCAGAGATACTGTGCAATATTGTGTACTACTCTGCAACAACGCATATTATTGTACTTTTATCACCGGATATTTTAACAGTTTAACGGTAAAAGTTTTACCGTTATTTTTATAAAAATATTATTTCTGTCGCTTTCTATATCTGAAAGTTATTCCGTTGTGGGGTCCACCAATGATTGTGCCGTCCTACGGATATTCCCCGACAAAAGAATATTTTATTACAACTTGCTTACTTGTAAAATTTGCACATATCACCCATAACTATAGCATTATATCAAATCACACCTTATTATTAAAAATAATATTTAGAGAAAATTTAATCTTTATTCATAAAACATTGCGATCTTACAGATGACATCCTAATATACTCCAAAAGCATATAATATTTTGTCTCCCAAAAGGAACTTAACATGCGCCAAAGACGTTGGCTCGAGCTGTTGAAAGATTACGACCATACCATTCAATACCATCCCGAAAAAACAAACATGGTAGCTGACGGGTTGAGTAGAAGATCGTATGCAGGTACAAGTACGATATTCTTAAAAAAAAAACCCATTTTGTATGAATTACAAAGGATGGAGATAGAGTTAAAGACTCCAAGGACCCACGTGAAGATGACAAATATACAAGTAGAACCAACTTTAATCGATAAAGTTAAGGTTGCTCAAGCTATCGACCCAGATCTGATGAATATGAAGAAGAAGGTGTTATTCAAAAAGCAAGAATCGACGAAGAGAGAAAATCTCAACCCTCGATTCATTGATCTATTTGAAATCTTCGACCGAGTAGGAACTGTGGCCTATAGACTCGCCTTACCGTTAAGTATGTCTCGTGTTCATTACGTTTTTCATATATATATGTTATAAAAATATGTGGAAAACCCAAACCACATTATTGAATTAGAACCAGATAAGATAGCAGAAGATTTAACATATGAAGAGGTACCTGTTAAAATCTCGGATAAGAAGGAACATATTTTACTCTCAAAGTTTATACCTCAAGTCAAAGTTTTATGGAGAAACCATGATATTGAGGAAATGACCTGGGAGTTAGAATCTAAAATAAAAACAAGGTATCCTCACCTCTTCGACATACCAGGTACGTACATCAATTTCGAGGATGAAATTTCATAAGGAGGGGAGGTTGTAAGACTCTAACTTTTTATGAATAATATTTAATTTTCTCTAAATATTATTTTGAATAATAAGGTGTTGATTTGATATAATGATATAGTTATGGGTGATATGTGTAAATTTTGTAAAGTAAGCAAGTTGTCGTAAAATATTCGTTTGGTCGGGGAATATTCTTTTTGTCGGGAATATTCGTACGACGACACAATCATTGGTGGACCCTATATAATAGAATAACTGTCGGATATAGAAAGCAACAAAAATAATCTTTTTATAAAAAATAACAAATTTTTTTTTACCGTTAAACTGTTGAAATACCCGATGATAAAAGTACAGTAATACGCATAGTTACACAATAGCACACGGTATTGTATAGCATCTCTGATTATTGATGCCTACTTAAGAAGTCACTTAGTTCATTTAATAATTGCCATAGTTGTTGTTGCATTGTATCTCATATTATTGATTCAATTATTGTCACAGTATCATCTGCATAATATTTTATATTATTAAATTAATAATTGAGACGAAACAGCTATTCGTATTATTATTTGCATTATTGACAATGTCTAGAAAGTTCTGTCGAGGAAAGGGGTTAGGTTATTTAATTGTATGCCAATAAGGAAAAGTCCTTATCGGAAAGCCCCCTCTTTCCTAAGAATGATCTGGTTGTCAGTATTGTGATTTATAATATTAATGATGAATAATTGTTGAAAGATTAAAAACGTGTTTATTGAAGATAAGTGATTTGTGATAAATATTTATTCAATTTTTGATATAAATAAAGGGGTTTGTCATGAACTATTTGTTGTAAGTTTAGCTTATTACATGGACCCCCACTTACTCATTTTTCAAAATCGCCAGTAAAAAGTTATCTCAGTTTTATTTTATTATTATTATAATAGTAATAAAACAAAAAACTTTTTATATAAAAGAGAATACTTTTTATATTATATATAAAGTTATTTGTTTTATTGGATTATAATTAGATTATATTATATTTTATATAATATTTTTATTTTATTAGAATATTTTATTACACGATGATGAATAGTAAAAATCAAAAATTCTCGCCGAATCGCTTGTAAAATTTTTACTGTTCATCCGTGATTATTTTCTTAAATAGTGCCATGCCATTCTCCTATAAATAGGATGCTTAGTTAAGAAATAAAAATCACACCAGAATCAGAGAATTCTTTTTTTATAATATTGTGCATATTTCTTTCTAGTATAAGGATACTTTGAGTGTAGCAAATAGTGCAAGTTTTGCTCAAGAATATCTCTGCTATACCAGTCAGATTTAGTCTCCTACTAAGGTAAGGGGAATTATTTCTTTCGTATTCATAAATGATGTTATTTTCTTCATACTTATAAGGGTTGCCATTCTATTCTTTATTAATCTGCGGGAGTAATTTATCTACGCGGATTACCGCATGCAATATGAATAACCCTTCGTATTTATTTTTTATTAATCTACGGGAGTAACCTGTCTACGCGAATTACTGCATGCATGATGAATAACCCTTCGTAGTAATTCTTTATTAAATTGTGGAAATAATTTGTCTACGCGGATTACCGCATGACGGGTGAAAATCCATTTGCAATTTCGTATATTCTTTCATACTTGTATGGGATATCAATTCTTTTGTACTCGTAAGGGATATTATTTTCGTTCAATATTCGTAAGAAATATTATTTTCTTCCATACTCTATAGTATGTAAGTAATATTATTACGTTTCATATTCCTAAATCTACACTTATTTTGATAAGTATTACTTCTATACTCCTTGAAATTAGTAGAATATCCTTGAATTTTGCGTTTCATCTAGTATCGTTTCACTGAAATATTTTTCTGACCTTTCTTATTAAATTTTCATATTTTTATGCTGGAATACTATTCACGGGGTACTATTCACTCGGGTACTATTCACGACAAAATTTGTTTCTTTTCTGTCCAAATTATTTTTGATACATGAATATCATTCTTGAAATTTACTCCACAATTAATTATCATGTTGACAATTTGGACATTCTTAAACTCTGGATAAATTAAATTATAAATCTTTAATATTTATCATTGATCTCACATGATTGATTTCTTATATCATTGTCATCATCCTCATATTTATATTGTGGTGAAAGTCATCTTTGGCCCGTAGTGCGTAGATGGATTGTTGATTGGCATGATTATGATCAGGAATTGTGTATTGGTATAATCATGACCTGTAATGTTACAAATAAATGATGTGGTGAAAGTCCTCTTTGGCCCGTAGTGCATAGATGGACAGCTATTTGGCATGATATTGACCATTGGTGATACTAACGAATATCATTGGCCCATAGTGCATAGATAATTTGATGATGTCAAATATTTATTGAGTTGTGTTACAGAGATAAAATATTGATGATGAACTTTTAAATCATAGAAGATAGTAGACATCATGCTCTACTTGACTCTTCTAATGGATTACTTGTTTCGCTGCAGTTGTTAATCTAAAATTGTTGTCTATTGTATTCTATCAGTTTTTACACTATTGAGGACTAAGGATAATTTATTCTACATTATCTTAGTCATAATATTCTTTACTGAGCTAGTTTAGCTCACCTTTTTCTTTCATTGTTCTCTTCAGGAAATGAGAATATAGCTGGGACTAGTCGGGAAATGAAGTGATGGTCCAAGATGGTGGCTATAGTAGTCCTCACTATTCTATAAAATAGTGTGATAATAATTGTAATGAGGACTTATTTTGGGTTTGGATATTGTCTACGAGATAATATTTGTATTAAAACTCATAGTTTATGATTTTGTCGTATTTTGCTCGACAGTTTAATAGTTGTATAAATGAAGTTTGTATTTAAATTATGTACCATGTATTTGGTGACCCAGAATGGGTTGTGTATACCTATTTTGGGGGCGTCACATAGATAATTAGGATAATTGAAAAGTTGCGGTAACCGTATTTTCACGGAAGTCGGAGGCTGCCTAACATCTCCCTCCTCTTAATTAAGCTCCCGAACTCAATGAATCTCGATTTCCAAGGCCTGTTAAACAGTAGCCAACCATTGGGCCTTTGCGTAAACCTTTTCAAAATTGGTTGAGTTGGTACAACCATTTCAAAACTACCAACTGGCGACTCTGATTTTCAAATCGTC
Source organism: Panax notoginseng (assembly GCA_016801055.1). Classification (NCBI taxonomy): domain Eukaryota; kingdom Viridiplantae; phylum Streptophyta; class Magnoliopsida; order Apiales; family Araliaceae; genus Panax; species Panax notoginseng. The sequence continues at coordinate 146,511,166 of CM029022.1, read as the reverse complement.
GACATTTACATGTCAGGTCTTTTCAAACTCCCCTTTTCAGACAAAACTCAACCAATTGAGAACACAAAAACGCAGGAATAGAAAGGGGCACAATTTTCCTGACGTCGACAGGTGGCGACTCTGCTGGGGACTGTAGAGGGCTTAAGCCGCTGTTCAACCTTTTCAAAACCCCTTTTTATCTGCTTGTGTGAATCCTATATTTACATTGAATGGATATGTACTAATGCTTTATTTACTAGACTTTAGTGCTTCGCACCATATCTGCCTGTGATATTAGTGCTTCATACATGTCATCATTTCCATACGATGAGACACGATGTATGTGAATGTATGTTATGTGATTCCTCCACCAGAAGGCAAGCCCATTGGTGTTTGATTACTGGACTCAAGGGATACTAATCCCGCGAGGCTCAGGAAAGGCACCACCCAGATTCGCTCCAATTGAAAGATCGGATTAACTTTCCATCCAGTAAATTGCGATGATCTGGGAACCTTCATGCCAAAAAGCCGCGAGAGTAGCCTAAGATAGATCAGCCACTGATAAACCAAATATGAAGGGAAGTCTCTTCATGCCTTCCCCTTTCAGTTACATGTAAATTCAATTCCATGTACATTACATGCAAATCCCAATGTAATGGAAAATATAAAGGAATCTGTAAATAGGCATTCCTTTCCCTATCAAGACCTATCATGCTATCCTGTTATCAAAACAACTGACATCTGTTTTGCAAGAGAACATTAAAACACTCCTAAAATAGACACATTACATAGCATGCAACCTCTTCAAGTTTACCCAGTCTAAATTACGCAGTCTTTTTGTAGGGAAACAATTGGTCCCGTCACTAGTTCAAAGTCCAAAAAGGTACTAAGCTTACCTTCAGACATGGCTACAAGTACCCAACCTGATCCTACTCCTGTTTCCCGAGAGGAGTTTAAAGGATTAAGGAATCAGATAAAAGATTTGGATGTCCTTCTGAAAGAACTAAATAAGAAAACTCAGGGTTCACAAATGCCCGTTCAAATAGAATCCTCTACATAGGGAGGAATCCAGGGTACTGACAAAGAAGTACAGATACCTGAGTCTCAGACTGAGAAGTCCAACAAAAACCCTGAAATCACCCATCTTAAAGAAGATCAAGCCAACTGTGACATTCAGAAGAAATTCCAACAAATGGAAGAGACCATCCGATCAATCAAAGGGAGTGGAACACATGGAAGTGTTACTTATAAAGACCTTTGCATATTCCCTAGGGTTCATTATCTGAAAAAATTCAAGAATCATTATTTTGAGAAATATGATGGATTTGGAGATCCTTAAACTCACTTAAAAGTGTTCATTTGAGAACTCGGATCCTACATCGAGAATGAAAAACTGAGAATGCGGTTATTTTAAAAGAGTGTAACTGGAGAAGCCAGAGCATGGTATGCCAGACTGGACAATTCCAAAATTCATGGCTGGGAGGAATTGGCCCATGCTTTTCTAAATCAATACAACTTCCAAACACAAATGGCTCCAGATAGATATCAAATCACCAAGGTAAAAAAATAGAACATTGAGTCATTTAGAGAATATGCCCAAAGATGGAGGCTTCTGTCTGCTCAAGTGATCTCATCCATGATAAAATCTGAGATAGTAATAACCTTCATTGACATTCAAGAAGCTCCATTTTATGAGAGGGTCCTAGCAGGCATAGGAAAATTATTCTCAGAAATGATCAAACACGAAAAAATAGCTGAGATGGGGTTAAAATCTGGGAAGATTCAAGACCTCGCTGCTTTAAAAGCCGTGGCTGAGCATATTCAAGCTGGAAATTATGGGAACAACCCCCGGAGGGTCCATAAAAATAAAGAAGAAGATGTCTCCTTGGTGCTGCAAGGACAAACTTAGAGAGGCAATCAAAATTTGCCCATTCAAAGGAGAAACTATTCCCCTTTTCAAGCACAATCCTCAAACCCTCCTTTGCCAAAAGGTGGAGAAGCCAGACGTCCAAGAGTGTTCACACCCTTAGGGGACTCATCGAAAAACATGTTCAAGCTTCTGATAGTGCAAAAGAAAATTGTCCAGCTTCTTCCACCAGCCAATCCAAGTGGAAAAAATTTCAATACAAACAAGACACGTGCTTACCATCCTACAGCTCCGGGTCATGACACCTAAGATTTTTGGGCCCTCAAGCACAAGATCCAGGATTTGACAGACAGTGATGAGATCGTGGTGACAAAGCTATAACAACCACATGTTTAAGATAACCATCTCTCTCAACACAAGGAAGGGAATGTCTGTTAGGTTTGTAATATTCATTAACGCAATAAAATTGCACAAAATAAGCGGAAGCATGGAAAAATAGAGTTTTAAAATTTTACAAACCATATGCCCGGATCATCCTTTATGCACAATTATTAATTAAATGAAAATATGAAGAACAAGTATCATACCCTTGAAGATTCGAGCTTCCTCATGTACAATTTCACCTCCAATCTTTTTCGCGTTCAACTTGAATCCATCGGGTTTGGTTCCTTCCTTTGATCAACGTTAGCCACCCAAGTGTTTGGCCTCTAGAGGTGATCCACCAAGGAAGAAAAAAGATTCAAGAAGATGGGTGTTTGGCAAAATTCTAGTTTTTCTATCTCTCATAGAAAATGGTGTACTCTCCCAACTATTGGAATCACATATTTACGTGTTTTGTGAAAGTGTCAACCACCACATCCATAATAAGACTCATCTTATTTATAGATGTAGGCAACCCTCCTTAACAATTAAAGAATTGAGTTTTATTTTAATTAATTAAACTCTTTTAATTAATTAGACTCTTAATCTTATTAGGAATAATTAATTAAACTCTTTTAATTAATTAGTCTCCTAATATTATAAAGAATATATGAGAGTACTTTTATTAATTAATTCCCAAACTCCTTTAGGAATTAAATAATAATAATAGTAATAATAATAATACGACTCCTCTCATTAATTTATATTTAATATTTCCAAAATATTAGATAATAAATATTAAGTTATTTAATTTATTCTATCACCGTATATTAAATTAAATATACTTGACTTATTATTACGATTATGCAATTTACTTCTTAAATAATTATTCTTTCTTTTATGGTGTGACCTTTTAGGTTCTCCATATTAAACCGGTTGTGAATAAATCAATTAGAACAATTCTAATCTTATTTAAATAAATAAATTAAGATATTAATTTATTTAAAAAAATAATATTTATTCTACAATAGGGATAAGCCTCCCTAGCGATTAATGACTTTCCAGATAATATAGATTTCAACATTAATCATAAAAGAACATTTGAGTAAATAGTTACCGTACAATTCAATCATTCCACCATATAATGTCTCAATTAAATATAATACATGAAATTACTGTCAAGTCTTATTTTATTTAATTATACTACACAGGTAGCTTGTTTCGTAACAAACATCTTTTGCTAAGTAGGGTTATAAAACATATACCCTAAACTTACTTTAGGATGTCCTGCAAATTTGTACTTGTCAAATCTTGTCCCAAGCTTATCCTTTGAAACCTTTTCACATAAGTTGGACAACCCTTTATCTTAACATACTTAAGATTAGGAATCCTCCTAGTCCATAACTCTTATGTAGTCTTGGGGCTGGATTTAGAGTTTACCTTTTCATAGATATACGCCCATTTTTAGGGCATGACCCTAGAAGGATACTTGAATGTCGGTATAATCATTATGGACCGCACCATGTCCAAGAGGTACGATATTTCCTTTCAGATACATCAATTAATTATTGCGTATCAGGAGGAGTACATTATGAGAAAATCATTTGAGATGATCTAGAAACTCATTACATAAGTATTCCTTCCTTGATCCGATCAAAGAATCCTAATACTTTTCCAATTTGTTTTACTTCTGAATTATCTGTATCATTCAAATAATTCACTGTAACGACCCCAAAATTTAAATAATTTAATTCTCGACTTCGGTCGTTAATAATACATTCAACATCTAATTTTACATCATTAAACGATAATACAACCATTGAAATTTGCGGAATAATTAAAATTTTCTATTACAAACTATTCTCGTTCCCAAAACCATCTACCTTTACATCTAACTGTCTCAGAATCATTTTATTACTACAAGAGTTTACATAGTAAAATGATATTACAATTCAACATTAATACATTATTCGAAACCTTAAACATGGTTCAAATATTAATAACTCAGCCAAAGTATATCTTCAAGTATCACATCTGATTCATATCTTTCAAGTAGCACATAACTTTACCTTAAATTTTTAACCTGCAAAAGTGGTTATTTGCAAGGTTGAGCTCGACAGCCCAGCAAAATCTAACAGTTTTCATGCATCACATAGCACATAATAACATGCTCGATATACATCTCGTAAACATTGGACAAACATAACATACATGTTGTGGTTCATATAAGAAGTGTAAAGATTGTGTTCCTTACTCAATCAACATTCATTACTCAATCAACGTAGTCATAAATTGACTTTAACATTTCATACTTTCAACATTAATATAACACACCATGCTATTTGTAATAAAGATTTCAAACAGTTCATCATCAAATTCACATAGCAAATAGGAACTGAAAGACTTGCCTTGATCGTTGTTTACCAATAACAGTTTAATAGCTTACAGTTATCTGCACTTCACGTGCCCTACACAATTATATAATCATACACATCAACTATTAGTCACATAGCAACGCATAGTAGTTGTAATGTAAACTTTACTCTATGTCTCATAAGTTCGATGACATCCAACTTTGGATATGCTGTAAACATCATATTAACCTATTTTTAAAAGTTACTGGACACCCATTTCAGATAAGATAGACAGTCCAAAACAGTGTTCAAAAAGGGGCGTTCAAAACTATTTTTCATTCTTTCCCAACTTTACCCTCTCTCGCTAACACAGTCATAACTTTTCCATTTCAAAATATTTTTGAGCGATTCGTGAGCTCACGTGAAGCTAACTTCCTACAACTTTAATTCATTGACCTTTTCCAAATTCTAAACACAGAATTCTAGAAAATTAGTTCACGGAGACTGCCACGAGTTGGTTAGACAGTTTTGACTTGACTACTTTGAATGGTCATAACTCTTTGCTTCGAAGTCGAAATTAGTCCGTTCCAGAGTCTATGGAAAGTTTATTCAGTGTACTATAACATACCAAAAGACCATAATTATCTAAATAGACTAGCTAACCCTGAATTATCATTTTTGGATCAACAGTCCACTAGTTTTTCGAATTTCTCATTTTGACATTTAAAACTCGCTTCGACTCGTTCCAACCCAACTTTCTTTACAAATAAGTCTTATTTAGCATATTCAGACTCGTCTAAGGTCTCGACTCCCTATCTCTAAATATCATTTACATAATCAATTCCAAGCCAAAATAAACATAGTAAACTAACTAGTTTACTAACAAAACTAACTAAACTTCCAAAATTCAAACTTTAACTAACAAACTAAATACAATATTTAAAATAATAACATTACCAAAAATTAAATAAGAAATATACCCGAAAATACGAGCTCCACAAATTGACTACGCACTTCCACGCCAAAATTTAACTAAGCAGGTCTTTATAAAAAGTCCTCCCACAACAAAGTCTTTCTAAAAATTGGAGGCCTTATTGTTGGTGAGTGAAACAAAGGGTCAAGTCCTTCTATTTATAGGTTTAGCAAAGGGGTAAAGTTCTTAATTTTGTCGATGTGGGACTTGGTTTATACTAATTCTAACTGGTTTATACTAATTTTTCATATTTTTAACATACCAAGTGTAATCATTCATCACGAATTCGTTTCTTAACCGATTCGATCCGTTCAAGTTGCGTTGTTTTCGTTTTATAGAGGAGAACAACAATCATCCATCAATTTAAAGTTTCCATCACGAATTCATCATCAATTTTAGTCTCAAAGTACACCAAAATACACATTACCATCAAAACTCAAATTTCTCTTCTTTAGCATAAATACATGAATTTGATTTCTGACAAATTATTTTTAGATGACCATTATGAAATTATAAAATCTAATAACATATATAACATCATAACCCACAAATTCATTAACCAAAACCCCAATTTTAAAAGAAATTCAAGAACACATAAACTAGAAATATAAACTAGATTATGTACCTTTAATTCCTTAAGAAATAAAATTAACCTTATCAATAAAATTATAATTGCTATTCAATCATTATAATCATAACACTGTTTAACAAATAATTAAAATATCACAATTAAACTCGCGTAATAAAATACGTATAAATTCCATCTATTTTATCACACTTAAATAAACTATCCCATAACAATTTTCATCAAATATTTATTTAATACCATAAATATTCATTTTATTCCATAAAGTTTCCAACTAAAATATTTAATGTACTTAATAAATATTTTACTCGTATTTTACTAACATTTATATTTTCATGCAATATATCACCTTTTCACTTTATTAAATCAATTATACTTGTATTAATTTACTATTTTAATTAAGTGAATTATTCACACTATTTATGAAACTTAACTCATAATAATTTTCATTGCCCACAAGGCATAACAATTAAAATTATATTATCTCATAATATAATTTTAACTTAATTAAATTAACTAATATTATTTAATTTCTTTAATAGTTTAATTAACTATTAAATCTCACATTCTCCAACATATGAATATATAATTTTCTTCACACCAAATCACATAATTCAAAATATATACACCTCATAATAAGAATTTTAATTATTAAATTCTTATTTTAATAACTTATGAAAATTTGGGTTGTCACATCCTTCCCTCCTTATAAGGATTCCGTCCTCGGAATCAAAGAAACCTCCCTTACTCAATTTTTACCAAATCTCTTTTCAAAATTTATCGTTGAATATCTTCAACACATTATCATTTCTTCAATAATTTCTAGGTTTTATTTCATAACTTTCACTTCAACTCAATTATATTTTGAGTATTATATATTCTTTAACCCGTTCATTTCCTTTTCTAAGGATCGTTATCATAAACACTTGGGATATTAAATTCACCCTTTCTTCTAAGAATTTCGTCCTCAAAATTTTGCCTATTAATCTTTATTCATTCAATCTATCAAAATAAATTTTACGTTAATACTTTATTCATTCATTGAGTTCTATAACTACTTTCTTTCCACAAAGATCTTTCTACAATTATTAACTTTTCTATTAAAAATTTTACATTATTCTTTGATAACTCATCTCCTTCTCATTTTAAAATTTCTTTTCTCACTTATTCAATATATTCATCATTTAGTGTCGCATTCTACGACTTACTTCTTTCTAAGAAATATCATCCTTACCACATTCGCCTTTTAGAATAACAAGAATCTTCCATAATTGCTCAATAAATAGGAAGCAGTATGAATAACTCAGGAATTTAAAAGATTCCAAATCATGCTGAGGGGTCATAAGACCTTGAACTACGTCTACGGTTAGAAGTACTCTTTCAACTTAAACCTTAACAGTCATTAGACTATAGGGACTCCTGTACTTATACGATGTATTGTGCATAAACATCTAAACGCATCCCGTAAAAATAATTCCCCAATAATAGGGTTGTTCTTCTCAGTTTTTAGAGATGTAACCGAGGGTCACAAGACCACGAATTATGTCCACCGTTAAAAGTAATCTTTCAATTTTAACAATAACAGTAATACTGTCGGGACTCCCCGTACTTAGGGTGATCAGCCCTCCGTACCATGTATTGTGCACAAATATCTAAACGCCTCCGCATAATCCCCCATAAAAGGGTTGTTCATCTCAACTTTTCAACATCTGAATCTGCACCAAAACAATTTAGTTTGGCATAACTTCTCAAGATACGCTTGAATTTCATGAACATCTTTCAATATTCGTCTAGCTAAATCAAATAGCATAGACTTCTATAATAATTCAGACATCAATTGAAATATACATACATACATATATATATATATATATATATATATATATATATATTTTCATATCTTAAAGAAATCTCAAAAATCTTTTTATGGCGTCATGATTATGACGTTGTCATACTACATCTCACCATAGTGGGCTGACGATCATATGATCACATCCAACACCAGGTTCCATTGCATTGATGACTCCATCATTTATCATATCACCCGATACATATAGTTAAAATATATTTTGAAAATTTAAAATTCATTTTTTTTATCTAGACGAAACAAAAAGCATAGTTACGCGAATAATAGCACTGTTTTTAAAAATTCTTTTTATTTCTAGCACCTCCAATACTCTTATACTAAATATTCTTGTATTTCAACTTACAATCTTCCTATACCCCCAGTATAGTTCATCAAACTTACTACACATTGGAAGTTCAGGAACTTGTCACAATAATATTAGTTTAAGAACTTATCCTAGTCAGACCATAGACGTCCATTCGCTGAGGGGTTCAAAACATACTATATTATTATGAGTCATGAACTTACCATATGCATTAGTTTTAAGAACCGCACCTAATCCTAATAATATCTAACTAATCTTAATAGTTTCTAACTATCAAATATACACATGAGAAAAGAATCACCTTTTCTCCATATATACATTGATAGTGCAACACCAACATTCTAATGATTATCAATATGATAAACTGAGTGAAAGCACAAAATCCTCGCCCATACAAATGTTTGTACAACTCAGCCACCACATGAGTCCTCAATTGAAATCTCACTTAACTCTATCTTGCTTATAACTTGCTCTTTGCTCGATACGAATTCCTCGTATCACATTATCTATAACTCCTCATGAGTTTATCTTGTACTATTTCATAGTACACCATCTTCATAGCATCAAGCTATAATTATTCAAACATTACAGACCATCTTTCTTTTATAACTTAAACAAATCACGTCATGATCTTATTCTATAATCATCTCCTTTAAAAGTTTTTCCTTAACTCGTGATTGTTTTGTTTTACGATCCTCTTTCTTTCCTTTTTCATCATTTACGATTTTATTTCTGCTTTTTATCTTACAGACTTTGTCTATTCATCATTATTCGTTATCTTGACTATTGGAGTTAGGAAACTCCCATTTCTTATCTTTATGTCTCTTCAATATTCTTTTTTGAATTTTCTTGTTTATATAATAATTCTTCCTTTAAGAATTTTTAACGTCATTTACATTGCTCAACTTTTCATTCGAGTTTCACATTTTCATCATACGTATTCATTTTCTATACTTGGTACACATCGAGTCTCTAATAGTTTCAATATGATATGCTGAGTGGTTTTCCACAAACAACCAACAAACTAGGCTCCGAGTTACTAGTTCGTATATACCTCCGCTCTATGAAGAAATCATTTATCCCAGATACCATACATCAACTATTAAAGAGTATGATTGTACCATACTTAGATATAACTTTTTATTCTTAACTTCTTTATTATTATCTTTTTATAGACATTGTCTATTTATTATCACCTTACATCTTTGTTATTAGAGTTGGGTAACCCCACGTTCATGTTCCTTATAACTCTGCGAGATTCTTCTTTGAATCCTCTTACGCATGATTTAATCCCTTCTTTATAATTTTCTTAAATTACTTCTTATTGTTCAAACTCTATTTGAGCTTATTCGTTCATTATCTTCACATCTCTTCACTAAGGTTATAGCCTAAGGTACTCTTACCTAAGGTTTCTAACCTATCAGCTTTGATACCAACTGTAACGACCCAAAAATTTAAATAATTTAATTCTCAACTTCGGTCGTTAACAATACATTCAACCTCTAATTTTATATCGTTAAACGATAATACAACCATTGAAATTTGCGAAATAATTAAAATTTTCTATTACACACTATTCTTGTTCCCAAAACCTTCAACCTTTACATCTAACTGTCTCATAATCATTTTAATACTACAAGAGTTTACATCGCAAAACGATATTACAATTCAACATTAATACATTATTCGGAACCTTAAACATGGTTCAAATATTAATAACTCAGCCAAAGTATATCTTCAAGTATCACATCTGATTCATATCTTTCAAGTAGCACATAACTTTACCTTAAATCTTTAACCTGCAAAAGTGGTTATTTGCAAGGTTGAGCTCGACAGCCTCGTAAAATCTAATAGTTTTCATGCATCACATAGCACATAATAACATGCTCGATATACATCTCATAAATAATTGGACTAATATAACATACATGCTGTAGTTCATATATCAAGTATAAAGATTGAGTTCCTTACTCAATCAACATTCATTACTCAATCAACGTAGTCATAAATTAACTTTAACATTTCATACTTTCAACATTAATATAACACACCATGCTATTTGTAATAAAGATTTCAAATAGTTCATCATCAAATTCACATAGCAAATAGGAACTGAAAGACTTGCCTTAATCGTTGTTTACCAATAACAGTTTAACAGCTTACAGTTATCTGCACTTCACGTGCCCTACACAATTTTATAATAATACACATCAACTATTAGTCACATAGCAACGCATAGTAGTTGTAATGTAAACTTTATTCTATATCTCATAAGTCCGATGACATCCAACTTTGGATATGCAGTAAACATCATATTAACATATTTTTAAAAGTTATTGGACACCCATTTCAGATAACATAGACAGTCCAAAACAGTGTTCAAAAAGGGGCATTCAAAACTGTTTTTCATTCTTTCCCAGCTTTACCCTCTCTCGCTAAAACAGTCATAACTTTTTCGTTTCAAAACATTTTTGAGCGATTTGTGAGCTCACGTGAAGCTAACTTCCGGGACTACAACTTTTATTCTTTGACCTTTTCCAAATTCTAAACACAGAATTCTAGAAAATTAGTTCAAGGAGACTGTCCCGAGTTGGCTAGACAGTTTTGACTCGACTACTTTGAATGGTCATAACTCTTTGCTTCGAAGTCGAAATTAGTCCGTTCCAGAGTCTATAGAAATTTTATTCAGTGTACTATAACATACCAAAAGCCCATAATTATCTAAATAGACTAGCTAACCCCGAATTATCATTTTTGGATCAGCAGTCCACTAGTTTTTTGAATTTCTCATTTTGACATTTAAAACTCGCTTCGACTCGTTCCAACCCAACTTTCTTTACAAATAAGTCTTATTTAGAATATTCAGACTCGTCTAAGGTCTCGGCTCCCTATCTCTAATTATAATGATTAGAACTCATTTTCATAATGAATTCCAAGCCAAAATAAACATAGTAAACTAACTAGTTTACTAACAAAACTAACTAAACTTCCAAAATTCAAACTTTAACTAACAAACTAAATACAATATTTAAAATAATAACATTACCAAAAATTAAATAAGAAATATACCCAAAAATACGAGCTCCATAAACTGACTACGCACTTCCACGTCAAAATTTAACTAAGCATGTCTTTATAAAAAGTCCTCCCACAACAAAGTCTTTCTAAAAATTGGAGACCTTATTGTTGGTGAATGAAACAAAGGGTCAAGTCCTTCTATTTATAGGTTTAGCAAAGAGGTAAAGTTCTTAATTTTGTCGATGTGGGACTTGGTTTATACTAATTCTAACTGGTTTATACTAATTTTTCATATTTTTAACATACCAAGTGTAATCATTCATCACGAATTCGTTTCTTAACCGATTCGATCCGTTCAAGTTGCGTTGTTTTCGTTTTATAGAGGAGAACAACAATCATCCATCAATTTAAAGTTTCAATCACGAATTCATCATCAATTTTAGTCTCAAAGTACACCAAAACACACATTACCATCAAAACTCAAATTTATCTTCTTTAGCATAAATACATGAATTTGATTTCTGATAAATTATTTTTAGATGACCATTATGAAATTATAAAATCTAATAACATATATAACATCATAACCCACAAATTCATTAACCAAAATCCCAATTTTAAAAAAAATTCAAGAACACATAAACTAGAAATATAAACTAGATTATGTACCTTTAATTCCTTAAGAAATAAAATTAACCTTATCAATAAAATTATAATTGCTATTCAACCATTATAATCATAACATTATTTAACAAATAATTAAAATATCACCATTATACTCGCGTAATAAAATACGTATAAATTTCATCTATTTTATCACACTTAAATAAACTATCCCATAATAATTTTCATCAATTATTTATTTAATACCATAAATATTCATTTTATTCCGTAAAGTTTCCAACTAAAATATTTAATGTACTTAATAAATATTTTACTCACATTATACTAACATTTATATTTTTATGCAATATATTACCTTCTCACTTTATTAAATCAATTATACTTGTATTAATTTACTATTTTAATTAAGTGAATTATTCACACTATTTATGAAACTTAACTCATAATAATTTTCATTGCCCAGAAGGCATAACAATTAAAATTATATTATCTCATAATATAATTTCAACTTAATTAAATTAACTAATATTATTTAATTTCTTTAATAGTTTAATTAACTATTAAATCTCACATTCTCCAACATATGAATATATAATTCTCTTCACACCAAATCACATAATTCAAAATATATACACCTCATAATAAGAATTTTAATTATTAAATTCTTATTTTAATAACTTATAAAAATTCGGGTTGTCACATTCACACTTGTATTTTATCAAATACAAACATTCAACTCTTTGAATGATCATCTCCTTTTCTTGTACTAGTTTGTTCAATTTACAAAATAATTTTTTATGTAACTCCAGTACACAAAATTCATTAATAATATTTCAGTTCTATACAAAATATTATTATTATAAATAGAACAACAATTATTCTTAAATATAATACCAAAGATTTTATTGTCCAACAACAAAATGAAAATAATATTTCTAACAAGAACTGGAATACAATAACAACTTATTGACTTAGTTAATAGATTTGTCCGTAGACATTGATAAATTATAAGTTTCTATGGCTAATGTAGCAATATTTGCTTCATTTGTTACACATAGGATTACTTATCTTTGTTTAGCTTTCTACTTCTGCTTGGTCCCTTCATAAATTTATATTTATGATAACCAAAGTCGGTATCCAATACCCAATTAGAACTTTGACTTAAAGAAAAATTTATTTTAAATCATGAACAAAATTGTATTTGTAATCAAAACTTCACTAAGCTTCTTTTGGTTAGCCTCTGCAAGATGCTTCTTGCAGTTTCTTTCCAGTGTCCATGCTTATTGCAGTGAAAGCAAACTCCTTTGCAATCTGTATCAGTTTTGTTCTTATTATCCATTATTTTTGCCTTTTTCTATTTACCTTCTTAGATTCGTTCTTCTTTTCAGAAGATCCTTTGGCCCCTACCAGTAAGACTTGGTCTTTCTTGGTTGTAAAGTGACTCTCAACATTTTCAACATGTTAAGCAAATCAGCGAGGCTGATATCTAGCTTGTTCATATGAAAAAATCACAACAATTGTGAAAGGAGTCCGGGAGTGAGTGCAAGATCAAATCTTGGCTCAACTCTCCATCCATGACAAAACTCATTGTCTTAATTGATCAATCAAATTGATTATGTTAAGGACATGTGTCTGTACTGTAGTGTCGTTGATCATTCTAGGTCGAAAGAGCTCCTTAGACATCTGATATCTATTAGCCCTACTTTCCTGACCATCAACTACTTGACGTGCAGGAGTATAGTAGGAGCATCCATAGTTTCATGCTGACGCTGAAGCTAGTTACTCATGGATGCGAGCATGATGCATTGAGCCAACTGCGCATCATCTTGCCACTTTCTAAAATATCAATCTCTTCCTCAGAGACATTATCTGCAACCATTGTAGGGATAGGCGTATTAAGGACATAAGATAGCTTTTCTGCCATGAGAACTATTCTCAATTTTCTTAACCAATCCATTTAATTCGGTCCGGTTAATTTAACATCTAATATGCTACGCAGTGATAGTAATTTAGACATTGTAAAATTCTGTAAATGAATTTGTAGTTAACAACATTTTAGCATACATTCTTTTATTAATTACCAAAATAATTTAGGTCTTGTTTTAAATTGGTATCTCTCACTATTTTCATCAAACTATATTACCCTCACTTATATAGTTTGGCAAAATCTAATTAAAGATTTGCTAGTGAAAATAAAGATTCCATTTCAAATGTATATAGCCTTGTGGTGACACAACAAACTATATATAAATAAATAGGTAGACAACTCTTGTCAATTACATCAACTATGCAACTCCTTGTATTTTGCCTCTTAGATCATAATGGTCAAATGTGTGCACATCCAAACTTAAATAATTTAAGTTAAGTCCAACCTAGCACTCCATATATTTAAAAAAGAAAAATATTATTCTTGTGGTGACACAACAAAATAACATTGTTCAATTTTCTTTATAAGCATCAAATGCGATAAAATTAACATATCAAAGAATTAAGATAAGCCTTGTGGTGACACAACAAACTCATAATAATTAATTGATACTCTATTATTTTTATCATGCTAGAAGGCGACGTTCGATATTCCAAATATCTTTGAATGCTTAGGACTTAATATAAAAATTTTGAGAGGTTTGTTATTAATTTATCTCATCTTGTTTAGTGCGCATGCACACACACACACGCACACACACATACGCACGCATATATAGTATAAACATGCACATATAGAATACTATATTCTATTCGGATTGATTATGAATTTTTATTCTAGTTTGGTTCACTAGAGCCAACAAGTGAACCAAAAGGTCAAACTCTAGGAGTGCAAGAATTAATATTTAAATATAACTATTACATTTAAACCCGGGCTCCATTACAAATGGGTCTTCTAGCGCTCCTTCCTCCTTGATCTCCAATTCTTCAAAGTTAATTCTAACTATTCCTATTACAAAATTATTTAAAATAAATAGAAACCTTGATCAGCAGTCAAGGGGAAGTACATAAAAGGATGATAGAATTTACATTAAAAAAAATTAGAGAAGACGAAGTATGCAGACTCCATTTAAAAAAACCCATACATTCATGCATCTAACTAAAATAAAATCCAAACACATTGGTCAATAGTCCATAATCAATCTCATTTATTATCATACGCATCACCATATGCATTAATCAATAATATTCATCGCATGAATAATAAACATTCAATATATATATTTGTAAGACCCTGAATTTTATGAAATAAAAATATTCAATTTTTCTTATAATTACTATTTAGTAAATGGTTAAATTGATAAAAGTTAAAGTTAAGGGTGATATACGAATTTTTTTTTTCAAAATACGCAAGTGGTTATAAAATATTCATTGTTGTCGAGGAATATTCGTTTAGTCGTGAAATATTCTTTCTGTCGGAGAATATTCGTACGACGGTGCAGCCATTTATAGGCCCCATAACAGAATAACTGTCGGATGAAGAAAATGACAAATTTGAGTTTTTATAAATAACGCCGTAGTTGTTACCGTTAACACTGTTGGAATACCTGGTGGTTAAAATACAGTAATACGTGTAGTTACACAGTAGCACACGGTATTGCACAGTACTTTTTTAATTATTGATTCTTACGTGAGAAGACACTACTCAATAATTGTTACAGTAATTTCTGTTCAATATTTTATTTTATTGAATCAATAATTACTGCGTTGATATTTTATATTATTGTTGTTTCAATAATTATCACTTCACAGTATCTCTATTATCAGATCAATAATTCATATTATTTATATAATATTATTAGATAGCATTATTGACAATATCTAGAAAGTTCTGTCAAGGAGAGGTTTGGTCACCTAATTGCGCGCTAGTAAGGAGAAATCACACCAGCATTCATAAGTTTTCTCTCTAGATTATCGAGTGTATTTTTTGAGTATTTAGATACTTGGTGAGTTGCTATTCATCAGTGCAAGTTTCCTTCAGCGTCATATCCGATATCCAGTCAGAAGTGCTACTCTTTTGGTAAGGGATAGTAAATGATTTTAAGGGTTATTATATTTTTCAGTTTCGTAATTTTTTTGAACCTTCAAAAATTCTGAAAAAATTTGAAATGATAAATTGATGAGTTTTCTTGATTGTGTCCAAAAATGGTGATTTTTGGATGTATGGATTAGGAGTTATGAATTTTATGAGAAAGACTATTTTAAAAGTAAACTCTTATAACTCCTTGTGATTAACTCCAAAATTGGTGAAATTTTTATTGAGAGTACATGTATATAACGGGAGTATACTCTGTAAATTTCGAAATTTTTGGACAAAAGTACAATTTATGATAAATGTCTAAATATTCGGCAGTATTTGGCCATATGAAAAATAGTAAATGAATTTTAAAAATTCTGAGAAAAATATATGTTCAATATGGGACTATATTCTGCTAAATTTCAGAATAAAAATATTTTTGGGACTGATTTGGTATTTTTCATGAAAATAGACTAGTTATGAGTAAATGAATTAAATATATTATGTGAAGTAAGAAAAGTGGAAAATAGGATTTTATGGCTTGAGAATCCTATATAATATATATGCAGATTTCTTATGAGGGTTTTGGTTATTGGTGATGAAATCTTATGAGTTTGACATTTTAGGATGATTAAATGCATTATTTAGTAAAGTATAAACAATTAAAATAAATTATTTATAAGTTTAAGAAATGTTATTCTTTCAATATAATTATACCGAAATATTGGTATAGATTTTATTGTGGAATTTTTACCTTTTTCATGTCGGGATTACTATTCATGAATTACTATTCACTAGTTACTATTCACGAGTACTATTCACAACAAAATTGGTTTCTTTTTCTGACCAAATTATCGTTGATTTATGAATCTTACTCTTGAAATTAAATCCATGTTTTGATCATATTATTTTTTATTATCATATATGATATTTTTATAATCCTGGTGAAGAAATTTCTCTTTGACTTGAGTGTAAAGATGGGTAGATTATTGGTATGATCGTAACTATGGGTTCTCTTTGGCCAGTAGTGCAAATTTGAATTATTGACTGGTATAATCATGACCATTGAATTTATAATTGAATATCTTTAGCTTAAGTGCAAATGTGAATTGATCAACATGGTTATAATTATTGTTTATATAAATTTTGAAATAATTATATATTTCTTTGAGATATTAATATATTTGGCCTATAGTGCAAATATGAACTGTTGATGAATATATTTGGCCTGTAGTGCAAATATGAACTGTTGAGGAATATCTTTGGCCTGTAGTGCAAAGATGAATTATTGATAAATATCTTTGGCCCGTAGTGCAAAGATGACCTGTTGTTGAATATCTTTGGCCAGTAGTGCAAAGATGAACTAGTGACGAATATCTTTGGCCCGTAGTGCAAAGATGAAGTTATTAGTATGATTATGAACAGGAACTGTGATTTGGTATAACCATGATCTTTGATGTTTCAGCTAAAGACATGTGATGAAAATTATCTTCGTCGTGGGTGCGAAGAGGAATTTAGAATCACAATTATGATTATGAGTTATTCATATGATTGTGAACCAGAACTGTTGATTGATGTTACAGGGATAAATTATTGTTGGTGGATTTTTAACATGGAGAAGATAATAGATTTTATGGTCTATTTAAGTCTTCTAATGGATTACTCGCTCCGCTGCAACTATGGTTAAAATTTTTTATCATCTACCATATGTTCTAAATCTCTGATTTATTACTGTTGAAAGCTATTGATAATTTATTTATCTTTAGTCATGATATTCTTTACTGGGCTAGTTGTGCTCACCCTTCTGTTTCACAATTCCTTTCAGGTAATAAGAGTATAGCTGGGTCGAGCGGGGGTAACAGGGGAATAGAACGGTGGTCATCATTTAGTAGTTATATTTGGTGAATCAAATAGGGTGAGGCGAACCCAACGTTGGAAAGGTATTTTGTCACTATCATACAAGATGTCTAATGACATACAACCTCGTATCATCATAAGACACGGTTGTGCACATCCACTTGCTGAATATATCTACGAGCACTACCTATATAATCTTGGTGTTTGTTTGAAGTATAATTCTCAATTAGAGAGAGTGGAGATAATGATATGTCAAGAAAAGATCTACCATTGGAAAGAATATGATAGTAATCTTCTTATTTTTCTTTGGGGTCTATTGGGTCAACCAAGGATAATTCTGTGGACATATGATATCTATAATAACCTAGACGCATGGCCTCCCATGTACGAAGGTTTTCTTGAGCACTTTCCACAGATTTTAATTTCTAAAATAGTTTTTGACTATACATTTATGTAAGATGCCATGGTGACGTGCTACCCAAGTTGGTGTCAAGATTCATAGTTGATATATATATATTTGTATCAGAACTCACAATATATGAGTTGTTGTATTTTGCACGACAATTATTGTAATAAAGTTGTAGTTATTTTTTGTACCATGTATTTGGCGACTCAGAATGGGTTGGATGGAATGGACCTATTTTGGGGTTGTCACAGTTGGTATCAGAGCTTAGGGATATGGTCTCTGGCGGAGATCGGAGAATATAACTAGGAGGGGAGAGATGAGTAAATCCTTCGCTAGTGTGTCCTACCTAAGCTTAATTGTTGGCTGGTCATAATATATGGATATTATGTGATACGTTAATTTACTTAATTAACCCTTATTTTATGGCAGTATTTGAGAATGGCGACTAATAATGCTAATAATAGAGTGAATGAGACTATGAGGATACCTCTAATCACTAACCATGATAATGTGATGTCAGACGAAGAAGGAATTAGAGATATTCTTGTGGTGAGGGAAGAATTAATAGTTGCACCCGAGCTAGTCGTAGAGGTAGCAGCTGAGAGTGAGGAAGAAGAGGAACCTGAGGAGAATTTATTAGAGGTATTTTATGATCAAAATATAGAATTGTAAAATCGTGTTCACGAGTTAGAAGAGCAGGCTGAAGAACGGCAGGCGGTCGTGGAACAAAAAGATGCAACAATTCAAGCTTGTGTTACCCGATATGTGATGCTTGAACAGAAGCATTCTTTGGCAGAGTATAAGATGATAAAGCTGGAATCTGAGCTGAAAGAAGAAAAAACTGAACGAGTGAGAATGAGTGATGCATGGGTAAAAGTCGCAGGACGCATTGATATTGTGGAAAGAGATGTCCGATCTAAGAAGGCTAAAATAGATTATATGAATTTCTCTTTTTGGACAGCAATTGGGAGAACCTAACATCAAGTTTTGAATTACCCTGTACAGAGCGGTCGACCTCTACTTGATATGGATCGAAGATTGATGATTCAGATCATGAGTCAGGAGTACGAAGAAGTAGTTGAGGGTGGAATATGCCCTATAGAAAAGTATATTCCAACGGTAGTGATAACACCAAATGCTGCCCTAGACAAGTCAAAGCCGAGTAGTTCAAGGGAGAGCGGTTGTCATGACTTTCTAACAAGTGAGGAACCCAAATGAAGTTATCACGAGAGATGAGCAATAGAGAAATCATGATGACTGGGGAGATAGAATCTGAATTGATAGCAAGGTATTCTCAACTCTTCAAAATATCAGGTACGTAAATTTCGGGGACGAAATTTCATAAGGAGGGGAGATTGTAAGACCCCGAATTTTATAAAATAAAAGTATTCAATTTTTCTTATAATTACTATTCAGTAAATTGTTAAATTGATAAAAGTTAAAGTTAAGGGTGATATATAATTTTTTTTTTCAAAATACGCAAGTGGTTATAAAATATTCATTGTTGTCGGGGAATATTTGTTTAGTCATGGAATATTCTTTCTGTCGGGGAATATTCGTATGACGGCGCAGCCATTTGTAGGCCCCATAATAGAATAACTGTCGGATGAAGAAAACGACAAATTTGAGTTTTTATAAATAATGCCGTAGTTGTTACCGTTAACACTGTTGGAAAACCTGGTGGTTAAAATACAGTAATACGCGTAGTTGCACAGTAGCACACGGTATTGCACAGTATTTTTTTAATTATTGATTCTTACGTGAGAAGACACTACTCAATAATTGTTACAATAATTTCTGTTCAATATTTTATTTTATTGAATCAATAATTACTGCGTTGATATTTTGTATTATTGTTGTTTCAATAATTGTCACTGCACAGTATCTCTATTATCAGATCAATAATTCATATTATTTGAATAATATTATTAGATAGCATTATTAGCAATGTCTAGAAAGTTCTGTCAAGGAGAGGTTTGGTCACCTAATTGTGCGCCAGTAAGGAAAATTCCTTATTGGAAAGCCCCCTCTTTCCTGGAAACAGCCTGTTTGTCATTATTGTAATTTTGTAATATTATTTATGAATAATTAATTATTGATCTATATGATAATGAAATATTTATTTGATGTGGATATAAATGATGGATTTATTTATGTGGTTATAAATAAAGGAATTAATGTTGAGGTATTTTATCAGTATTTTGTCGGATTGGAAGTATTAAAAGATCAAACCAGTGTTCTTACAACTTTATTGTGTGAGTTATAATTTTTAATCTGACCGTTGGATCGTTGTGATTTTTGGATATATTATACATATATAAGTTGAGTATATGTTCACAAATTTTGAACCATTAAAAAAGAACGAATGATTTGTTATGAATTTTAAGAGGTGACTGATTCGGAAATTAGGTTTATAAATAATTTTGGTGGAAAATTCTAGAAATAGGTGGGCCCCACTTTTGGTTGTTGGGGAAGATGGCTAATTTTTGGTGGGTGAAATAGTAGCAGGTAAAGCCATCAGGTAGCAGGTCAAGTCTGCTTCGGCGTGCTAACGTTTTCCTATAAATAGAGGGCTAAGTTAGAATTGAAAATCACACCAGAATTAATAAGTTTTCTCTCTTTTTCTATCTAGATTATCGAGTGTATTTTGTGAGTATTTAGATACTTGGTGAGTTTCTATTCATCAGTGCAAGTTTTCTTCAGTGTCATAACCGATATCCAGTCAGAAGTGCTGCTCTTTTGAGGTAAGGGATAGTAAGGGATTTTAAGGGTTATTATGTTTTTCAATTTCGTAATTTTTCTGAACCTTCAAAAATTCTGAAAAAATTTGAAATGATAAATTGATGAGTTTTCTTGATTGTGTCCAAAAATGGTGATTTTTGGATGTATGGATTAGGAGTTATGAATTTTATGAGAAAAGACTATTTTAAAAGTAAACCCTTATAACTCCTTGTGGTTAACTCCAAAATTGGTAAAATTTTTATTGAGAGTACATGTATATAACGGAAGTATACTCTGTAAATTTTGGAATTTTTGGACAAAAGTTCAATTTATAATAAATGTCTAAATATTCGGCAGTATTGGCCATATGAAAAATAGTAAATGAATTTTAAAAATTTTGAGAAAAATATATGTTCAATATGGGACTATATTTTGCTAAATTTCAGAAAAGAAATATTTTTGGGACTGATTTGGTATTTTTCATAAAAAAAGACTAGTTATGAGTAAATGAATTAAATATATTATGTGAAGTAAGAAAAGTAGAAAATAGGATTTTATGGCTTGAGAATCCTATATAATGTATATGCAGATTTTTGATGAGGGTTTTGGTTATTGGTGATGAAATTTTATGAGTTTGACATTTTAGGATGATTAAATGCATTATTTAGTAAAGTATAAACAATTAAAATAAATTATTTATAAGTTTAAGAAATGTTATTCTTTTAATATAATTATACCGAAATATTGGTATAGATTTTATTGTAGAATTTTTACCTTTTTCATGTCAAGATTACTATTCACGAGTTACTATTCACGAGTTACTATTCACGGGTACTATTCACGACAAAATTAGTTTCTTTTTTTGACTAAATTATCGTTGATTTTTGAATCTTACACTTGAAATTAAATCCATGTTTTGACCATATTATTTTTTATTATCATATATGACATTTTTATAATCCTAGTGAAGAAATTTCTCTTTGACTTGAGTGTAAAGATGGGTAGATTATTGGTATGATCGTAACTATGGGTTCTCTTTGGCTAGTAGTGCAAAGTTGAATTATTGACTGGTATGATCATGACCATTGAATTTATAATTGAATATCTTTAGCTTAAGTGCAAAGGTGAATTGATCAACATGGTTATAATTATTGTTTATATAAATTCTGAAATGATTATATATTTCTTTGAGATATTAATATATTTGGCTTATAGTGAAAATATGAACTGTTGATGAATATATTTGGCCTGTAGTGCAAATATGAACTGTTGAGAAATATCTTTGGCCTGTAGTGTAAAGATGAATTGTTGATAAATATCTTTGGCCCGTAGTGCAAAGATGATCTGTTGTTGAATATCTTTGGCCAGTAGTACAAAGATGAACTGGTGACGAATATCTTTGGCCCGTAGTGCAAAGATAAAATTATTAGTATGATTATAAATAGGAACTGTGATTGGTATAACCATGATCTTTGATGTTTCAGCTAAAGACATGTGATGAAATTATCTTCGTCCTAGGTGGGAAGAGGAATTTAGAATCACAATTATGATTATGAGTTATTCATATGATTGTGGATCAGAACTGTTGATTGATGTTACAGGAATAAATTATTGTTAGTGGATTTTTAACATGGAGAAGATAATAAACTTTATGGTCTATTTGACTCTTCTAATGGATTGCTCGTTCCGCTGCAACTATGGTTGAAAATTTTTATCATCTACCATATGTTCTAAATCTCTGATTTATTACTGTTGAAGGCTATTGATAATTTATTTATCTTTAGTCATGATATTCTTTACTGGGCATGTTGTGCTCACCCTTCTGTTTCACAATTCCTTTCAGGTAATAAGAGTGTAGCTTGGTCGAGCGGGGGTAACAGGGGAATAGAACGATGGTCATCATTTAGTAGTTATATTTGGTGAATCAAATAGGGTGAGGCGAACCCAACGTTGGAAGGGTATTTTGTCACTATCATACAAGATGTCTAATGACATACAACCTCGTGTCATCATAAGACACGGTTGTGCACATCCACTTGCTGAGTATATCTACGAGCACTACCTATATAATCTTGATATTTGTTTGAAGTATAATTCTCAATTAGAGACAGTGGAGATAATGATATGTCAAGAAAAGACCTACCATTGGAAAGAATATGATAGTAATCTTCTTATTTTTCTTTAGGGTCTATTGGGTCAGCCAAGGATAATTCTGTGGACATATGATATCTATAATAACCTAGACGCATGGCCTCCCATGTACGAAGGTTTTCTTGAGCACTTTCCACAGATATTAATTTCTAAAACAGTTTTTGACTATACCTTTATGTAAGATGCCATGGTGACGTGCTACCCAAGTTGGTGTCAAGAGTCACAGTTGATATATATATTTGTATCAGAACTCACAACACATGAGTTGTTGTATTTTGCACGATAATTGTTGTGATAAAGTTATAGTTATTTTCTGTACCATGTATTTGGCGACTCAGAATGGGTTGGATGGAATGGACCTATTTTGGGTTGTCACACTATTGATATCATTTACTGGACAAAATTAGTTAGCATAAAATCTAATTTTGAATCAAAATAAACTCTTTTATTTTAATCCAAATTTAAATTAAAATTAACCTCTTTTATTTTAATTTATCCTATTTTGAATAAAATAAACTATTTTATTTTAATTAAAATCTTTAATCAAAAACTTATTTATTTTAATTCATTATGGAATCCAATTCCATGTAAAAAAACTCTTTTATTAAAGGAAACACAGATTCTCTTTCCTATTCACAAATAAACTCTTTTATTTTAAATAATATAAAATCTTATTTCATATCTAAATAAACTCATTTATTTAAGAAAACATGGAATCTAATTTAAATGGACTAGTGACAATCTGCTCCAAAAAGAAAAAATAGATTGCGATAATGATTTTTTTTTTTAAATAAATTTTATACAACAAAATTATGCCCAATTAAATTGTTCTAAACACATATCAACATACATATCAAATTTGAACAATTAATAATTCGAATAAAGGTTTGGCTCTGATACCACTGTTAGGTTTGTAATATTCATGAACGCAATCAAATTACACAAAATAAGCGGAAGCATGGAAAAATAGAATTTTAAAATTTTACAAATCATATACCCGGATCATCCTTTATGCACAATTATTAAATAAACGGAAATATGAAGAATAATGATCATACCCTTGAAGATTCGAGCTTCCTCAGGTACAAGTTCACCTCCAATCTTTTTTGCATTCAACTTGAATCCACCGGGTTTGGTTCCTTCCTTTGATCAACGTTAGCCACCCAAGTGTTTGGCCTCTAGAGGTGATCCACCATGGAAGAAAAAGATTTAATAAGATGAGTGTTTGGTAAAACTCTAGTTTTTCTATCTCTCAAAGAAAATTGTGTACTCTCCCAACTATTGGAATCACATATTTACGTGTTTTGTAAAAGTGTCAACCACCACATCCATAATAAGACTCCTCTTATTTATAGATGTAGACAACCCTCCTTAACAATTAAGGAGTTGAGTTTTATTTTAATTAATTAAACTCCTTTAATTAATTAGGCTCCTAATCTTATTAGAAATAATTAATTAAACTTTTTAATTAATTAGTCTCCTAATATTATTAGGAATCTATAAGAGTACTTTTATTAATTAATTCCCAAACTCCTTTAGAAATTAAATAATAATAATAGTAATAGTAATAATAAGACTCTTCTTATTAATTTATATTTAATATTTTCAAAATATTAAATAATAAATATTAAGTTATTTAATTTATTCTATCACCATAGATTAAATTAAATATACTTAACTTATTATTACGATTATGACATTTGCTTCTTAAATAATTATCCTTCCTTTTATGGTGTGACCCTTTAGGTTCTCCATATTAAACCGGTTGTGAATAAATAAATTAGAACAATTATAATCTTATTTAAATAAATATATTAAGATATTAATTTATTTAATTAAATAATATTTATTCTACAATAGGGATAAGCCTTCCTAGCGATTAACGACTTTCCAAATAATATAGATTTCAACATTAATCATAAAAAAACTTTTGAGTAAATAGTTACCGTACAATTCAATCCTTCCACTATACAATATCCCAATTAAATAGAAGACATGGAATTACTGTCAAGTCTTATTTTATTTAATTATATGTATTTCGACTCTTAAATGCACAACTCCAAATAATGTAAATTAGAAACTCCTTTCTAATTTCATTCTGCTTTGGCCAAGGACTACTGGGTTATCATTTATCGAATCACATATGACATT